>VWZI01015930.1:0-193283 GCA_013396835.1 Psilopogon haemacephalus | reverse complement strand
TTTTTTTTTTTTTTTTTTTTTTTTTTTTTTTCTTTTGGTGGCTCTGATAGCTCCAAAAGGCATCAACCTTCCCATAATCCTGTTAGGTATAAGAATACAGAGTAATCAAAACCATGCTGCAGTTATTTTTGTCTCTCTGGTGGTCTGGGAATGCAGCCACACTATTTTGTAGCAGTGACAACATTGACATTGTGGCCTAAGGACCATCTGTGTACACAGTCTTTGAAGATGTGAGAAGCTGAGAAACAGAATACATTTAAATGCTCTTCATTGACTGGGAAAACTGATAATTTTGTTAAGCAGCGGTGTAATCATGTCCAAGGTTCAAAGCAGATTTTTTAAAGCATGGAGAGGCACAAAAGGAGATCTGTAAAATCATGAAAGAGGAACTTATTAATAATCCATAAAAATAGTAAGATAATAGTACATATGTCAGAAGGCAGTAGAAGAACTTGGTCTGCTGAAGCTTTTCTGTTCATTTTAGAACCAAATATAGAAAAATATCCTTCTTCTCAGGTTGTCCTTTTTGCAGTATACAAAACTTCCTGAGCTTTTTTCACATTGCGTCAGTAAAGTTCTACCCTAGCTCCTGTGGCTCTGCTTTTAGCCTGTCTTCAAGTAGATTGTACAGCTGCTGGAGAGATAGGTGTTCTATCAGTCTTCTCCTGCTCCTACAGTGTCTGTCGTTTTATTGCCTCTTTGATGAATGTCAGCAGCTTTAATTGATTAAAAAAAAAAAAGACAAAAAATAAAATTAAAACAAAACTGTATCACCTATTGCTTTTCCTGTTTAGCATTTCATAATCAACTTTCAGAGCAGCCAACAATTCTCATGGAAGGAGTTCACCCAGCAATTTTTGAGCTTGAGCCCACATAAGTGGTACTGTTAAGGATCATGGTGCTTAGTAATTCAGAATACTGTTGCTGGGCATCCTCAGGGAAAACTAGATAAGCATCCCACTCCTTCCTCTGAGTGGGTTTTAGCTCTATTAGCTGGAAAGCTAGATCATGGAGGTGCCCAAGGAAGTAAACAGCTACCATCTACTTCCAAAACATTCAAAATCTCACCAAGTATCTCTTTATGCTGGGGTGCCTGAAAGTGCACATATAGAATAAATCAATAGAAATAAAAGTGGGGAGAAAATTATCTTCAGTGCATGACCCACCTGACATAATACATCTGGAAATGATGCTAGTTCACAGTTGTCTCTATCTGGTGACTGATTATTTCTTTTCCTTAATGTCTGCTTACAACTAGTAGATAGAGGACTGTGACAGGTTCTGTCACTAGCTGCTGCAAGAAACTCAGTATGCCAGCCTTTGCACCAGTTCTCTTCATCTGGCAGCTAGGGAAAATGCCCCCAGTTTTGACACTTACCTTTTACTGTAGTCAAAGAATTCCGACATTTAGTGATCAGAATAAATTTGATTTAAAAATAAATTAAAGCAGAGTACAAAAACAAAAGATGATTTAAACAAGCAAGCAAACAAAATAATTTAAAACTAAACTGGGCTTTACTGTTCACTGGAGTCAGAGGAGAAAAGGGCACTTGTGTGAGTTTTATGGATGAAGGCTATAGATGCAACCAAGCCTTTTCACTTCATGTGCAGAAAAATTAGTTGCAATAATTAGAAACCATCAGACTCCTCCTCTTATTGCTTAAGTGTCAGGAACAAACTCCTACATTCAAGACAACAGATACTGGGTCATTATTAGCTGAGCCAGGACTTCTTCCCCTGATGTCTTTTCCTAAAACACAGCAGTTGAGAAGTGTACTTCAAGAGGATCATAGGTAAAGCAAATTTGAATATTATTAATTACACTAATGATTTTATTTCATTATTGATTTTATTTATTTCATGATTGATTTTATTATATATCATCCAAATGCTGAATAGTAAACGTTTGCAGATTTGACCAAATGAACAGGTTTCACCTGAAGGTAATTTAAAGTCTGTTTGGTTTGATTACACATATTACAATCTATGGATTCCAGAATGTTTACTCTGTTGTGCTGGCTGATTAATTTTATGCAAGATAATAATATGGCTATATTTTGATTAGTGGAGCTTTCAAAAGTTATAGAATCTTAAAAGAAAATCAATTTTCACAGGTGTCTACAAATTCACAAACTATATAATCAAGTTATTGTAGGCAGTATTAAATTGTATTGCTCTGTATCATAATAATGCCTCAGGGTTCTTATTCACAGGGCAGCTATGATATTCTTCTTCAGATGCCAGTTGTGTCCACAAGCTATTGACAAGTTTCCATCTATTAAAGAGTTATCATCTAGCCATTAGCAGAGCCAGGCTGTTAACAGCCACATTCGAGTGTGCGAACAAACTTATATCTGCAAAAAACGCAGTTGCATGTCATAAATAATAATAAATTATTTCCATGAGAGTTCAAATAACCTTTTAACCTCAAGAAAACCTTTTCAGTTTCTCTCTTTGAAACTATTACATGATTGTCATAGTCAGCTGGACGTGTTCTCCTGAGAAGAAAACAAGAAAAGCCTAACAGTTGTGACAGTTATGTTTGCATCAGTAGGTTTGAGTTGCTGTTAACAATATTTATTGCTAATGTTTTGTTTTGTTTTGTATTTATGTATTTCTTTGTTGTTCATTTCAATTTTTTTTGGCAGTTACAACCTTAGTTTCTGCCTGCATTTAGCTGAAGAATGATAACTTCAAAATTGTAGGTGATTTTCATTTACTTTAATTGTTCTTTGACTAGGAAAGGTTTTAACTATTTGCTAAAAGCTTCAGCACCTCTTTTGTTCCTAAAATGCTAATAATTGGTGAAGGTAAAAGGAGGTGAGGGAGGTAGTATGACCTTCTTTTATGTAAGTCTTGGAACTTGTTTTTCTGAACTAGAACAAGTTGTTATAGCTCATTAAAATGTATAAGTACATAACCTCTCACTGCTTTCTGAGAAGTGCAGTGCTTGCTGCATAAATTAATGCACCTACTCCTCAAGAGTGAAAAGGATGCAGAAAGTAACAGAAGATTCTTGACTTCAGAAAGAAGACTGGCTGAAGGTGTTTTACTTCACAATGCCGGCACCAAGCTAAAGACATTTTTTCATAATGCTATCAGGTGCCCAGTCATTACACCTTTTTTTTTTTTTTGAGGCAAATTGATTCTTGGATTGCCAAAATTAAGTACGAGGTTGGTATATAGTATGAGATAGACTGCACAACAAGATAAAAGAATTATTTTCAATCAGTCCTGTCTGAGATAACTACCAAAATGTAAAGAAAACACTTTGTCTAGTAAAGGTGTATACCAGGTCCAGATGAATGAATGCATCAGTGAACTAACTAAAAGTTGAGTGAAAACCTAATAGGTGAGGAATGAGGAGTGAAAGAAATTTATTTCTAATTTCACCTGAAATTGAAATGGTGAGGAAATTTCTTTTTGGAAACATAGTGCCTCTGGAGCTGTGTTCTTAGTGCCATAATTCTTCCAATTTATATTCTCAAGAGTGCTATTACGTTTTTTGTTCTGACCTGTCCTATCAAGCCACTGAAGCACAGCTAACATATTAGGCATTGCCTTTCTTCTTCTTTACTCAGAGACAGCTCAAGCTCATGTGTGCTCTGATACTATTACGAATTAATAGGAATGCATGCATGCTTCCGCATCATTGGCGTTGAGGCCTAAGACCAGTCATAGATTCAATGTAAACATTCCCATACTACAAGTTTGGAGATCCTTCTGACAAATTATTACCATCAAAATGAAGGGAAACATGCTTTAATTTTTAATTTTTCTTTTCCTCCTTTGGTGCTTATAATCACCTTTGCCCAGGTAACTTATCCATGGAGCTCACTTACTAAAAGTAAATCTCTTGCCTTCAGACTGAACCAATTTTTCTGGATAGTAGATATCTTTCTGGGGAAGCTGCCTTCACCTCTCACTAACCTGATGCAAGGGTAAGATCAATACCACCCTTTCCCCACTTCCAGCTTTGCAAGCTTACTTTCCAGCTTTGGAAGTTGCTTCTGTATAAGCTTTTTGTGCTCACAGAAGCTTTATATATTCTGGGTAGGCAGTCCTTACTGGTGGTGAAGCAAATTGAGAGTTTGCATGACAGAGTGTATCTAACCTCTTTCCATAACACAACTATGCTGAGAATCCAGGGCTAAGGTGGAAGTTAAGCAGGACATCTTTAAAACAGTGACATCACCTCTCTCCTGAAAATGTGGCAGCAAGTGTTCATTTCATGTTCAGCCATCAAGTTTCTATCTACTGAGCAGAATTCACTTTCCCGTGGAAAATTGCTTTAAGAGCCTGTGTATGGCTCTGCTTCTCCTGCTGCTTTTAATCTCCTACTGCATTGTGATAAGGGCAGACACCATGAAAACTGAGACATGTCACTAGAGTGTTTCCTGGGGTCTTAGAGCCAGAATCTGTGAAACTGTGAAGTGTTTGGACAGAGGTTTTTCCTTTGGGGGTGATTTTTGACAGAAGCTGTGTGTGATTTTCAGGGATGTGGTGTAGCATCCTTTTGCTTTACCCTTTGCATATATTCAAATCTCTTAAAGAGTCTGAAAAAGTGCCCAGTCTCATCCCAGTCTGAAAAATGACATTACCAATGTATTTTAGGAAGAGTGACAAGCTACCTCAAGAGAAGGTGTTGGAATGTTGCTGGAATATCATGAGTTTTCTAACTTCAGCCAATTTCTCTGCAGGAAATTTGCATGGCAAGTACTGTGCTTGGCTTGGAAAGAGGCATCTAGGCATTGGCCTCAGCCTTCTCCATAGGGAAAATCTCTGCCTGCACAAAGTTCCAGAGTTCCACAGGCAGAGACAAACCACCTGCTTCAAGTCAATTCCAAGTCCAAGGCACTGGGTTGATATAGTTAAAAAAAAAAATTAAAAAAAAAGAAACAAAATAAAACCCNTACTGTAACTTCAATTTATGTATGTTTTTATGCATATGTATATGTAGGGCTGTGCTTCAGGCAAAAGGCTTTGTACCCATACCTTGACTCTCTTAGTTTCTTACTGCACCCTTTCTTTCCCTGGCTTTCTGCATAAATAAACAATTAGTCATGCCTGACAGATGGCATATTAAATAAACAGATGATCCAATCTGAGTGGACAGTTTATAGAAATACTGATGTGTTGCTATCTATATACATTCCTCTCCAATGGGGAATACTGCTTGAGTCTAGACATAACTACTGCGCCATTAAAATCTAAGGTATATAATGATGAAGAAATCTTCATCTGAGGTTTCCGTGGCTCTGATGATACTTATTGGAATTATAGAGTGAATAAAAATGAAGTGTGGCCATCATCTGCCTAGCAGCAAAGGCCAGAAACCAGTGGAGAAGATAGTATCAGGGCTGAAATGCTGCTGCTGAAGTGCTAGATGATGTTGATTCTAAATTTGCTGCTGCTTTGCTTCTGCTAATCACAGGCAAGTGAGGCCATCTGGTTGTATGTCAGTTTACCACATTTGAAAAATGGCTATTAGTGCATGATGTAGATGGATTTCTATACATGAAAAAAGCTCAGTATTAAAGATGGTATCACTGCAGTTAATAATGGCATAGGCTATGTCTTGCTGAGAGCTGTACCCATATGGGCTGTATGTGTACAAGTAAAGTGGCAATTCTTTGTTACAAGCATATCAATTTTCAAAGCTGTTCCTTGAGGCTATATTTTTCTTAGGAGCCAATAAAACTGTGATTCTTGTTGTGTTAATTACCTTTATATTTGAGGTAATCTGGGACATGGCAAGTAGGAGCAATTGCCTGTACTTGCTAGATTTGCTTCCAAAGAGATTATTGAAGTTTCATTTATGGTTTATCCTGAGACAGCTGTGCCCTTGGGAGTGCAATGAAGATAATACAGTATGGCTGTGACAGCATTTATGGACCTAAGGGAACACCCAGCACCTCTGTGTGTCCGTGTCTGAGCAAGACTCAGTGCACAGCATCTGTTCCCACATCTCTCTTCTCTGGGAAGCATGTGTGGCATGGTCCAGCCAAGTTTCCAATTCAGGACAACCAGGCTCAAGATGAACATATGGAGATCAAAAGCAATTTCCAGTGCAGGAGGAAAAATCTTACTCTCATATTTGATTAATGTAACAGTGTACCATACCAACATTAAAAAAAAAAACCACATCAAAACAAACAAACAAACAACAACAACAACAAAAAAAAAAGCTTATGAAGAGAAAAATTCTGAAATGGAGTTTGGGAGCAGGTAGTTTCTACAATGAGATGCTTTCCAAAATCACTGAGAAAATCAGTAACTTGGATTATCCTTCTTAGGGTGATAACTTTCTGCCTTCTGTGAAAAAGTGTTTCTGCAGCCAGATATAAGAAGGCAACACATCAAATACCCAACCAGTTGACAATTGTGTTCCACAATGCCAAGTAGCAGAAAGTTAAGGAAAATAATATAAAGTTCTTGAATAATAGAGTATATTCTCCACCAGCACCCAGCCATCACCTTTGGCTTTTTGACCTCCAGAGAACAATGACAATGTCTGTGGGATGAAATGTGTAACAGGAATGCTATACCCTGCTACCCTTGGGAGCAGTGAGCTCTGGAATTACTTTTTTAAAACCCAATGTACCCACATTAAAATCAGGATACTTCACTTACACTGGAGAAGGCTGTAAGAAAGCAGGGCATCCAAGTTCACCATCTCATTGTCTAATATAAAGATTATTCTTGAGCATTTTCTGTGTGGTTTCAAGTTAAGGGATTAAACTTTCTCCTGATGCAAATAGGTTTATCTGTCTTTGATGTGAGTGGAAACTGTATTGACTGAACCCCTGGCTGAACTTAGCTCATGTGAGTCTTACCTCCTTGGAGAATATTCTTACTTCTCACTCAACCACATTATAATCCTGAATGGAAAATTAGGAAAGAACAATTTCCTACAATGCACTTTTATATATCTCTGGAATGGCAATTAGCTTGTTACAGAGTGTTCTCAGATGTTACATGCAGAAACTTTAAGCATGGGTGTAAGTGAAGCAATTACATCTCTCAGTGCTGTGTAACTACTGTAGTCTGTTACTAGACATGCTGGAAGTCAACTTGAAATACATTAGAGGTCATATTCTGTGTTGTTTTGGAATTTAGTATCTAAAAACCTTCAGAGAAAAATACCTTCCTTTCATATAATCTTATTTTTTATATGTCTTCCTACCTTTATCTGACCTCCTTAGACTTCTAGTAATACACAGGAATTTAATATACAGCAATATATAGAGATACCATCTGTCTATACTCACCTTGTTGTCTGAGTCTATTATAAAAAAAGCCCAACCAGGGACACAGCACCTTCATTTCTCACAGACATTTGTAGTCATTCACAGAAGACCATCTACATTTGCCTGCAACCAGAATAAGCTGCCTTTGCACTTCCCATAGATAACAGCAGTGAGTAATTTGAGACACTTCATGATCAATATCTTTATGCCCAAGTAGGTTTTTTTGATTGTCAGTGTCTGAGGCTACATTTTGAAGGTGTTTTGTTGCTAAAATTTCTGCTGAAAACCTGAGTAACTCCAGTTTACTGAGTTACAAATCTCCACCACACTACTGAATCTGACACAGCTTCCATGCAATCCTGTGGTTAAGATGATGAACTGTTAATGGACATTTTGTATGCCTTTTGACCTGGTTTTCCCTGTGTGGTTTTGGCTGGGGTAGAGGTGATTTTCTTAATAGTAGCTAGTACAGGTTATAATTTGGATATGTGCTGGAAGTAATGTTGATAACACAGGGATGTTTTAGTTATTGATAAGCAGCACTTCACAGACTCAAGGTCTTTCCAGATTCTCACCCCATTCATACCATATGATATGGTCAGCAGTAAAAGTTGTGGGGGGAGAAAAGAAGGAAGGATATGGTGTTTGTCTTCCTAAGTAATTGTTATGCATGTTGGAGCCTTGCTTTCCTGGAGATGGCTGACCACCTGCCTGCCAGTGAGGTGTGGTGACTGGATGACTTGTTTTGCTTTGCTTGCATTATTGAGTTTTGCTTAATCTATTAAGGTGTGTTTATCTCAACACACGAGTTTCTCAGTTTTACTCTTCCAATTCTTTCCCTTATGCTGCAGCAGGGGAGAGTGAGTGTGTGCCTGGTGGAGCTTAGTTGCCATCTCGGGTTAAATCGTGAGGCATGGGACAAAAGAGGTAAATGAATATCCCAGAAGAAATCCCATTCTGTGTGTGCAACTAGAGTGCCAGGGAGGCTTACTGTGCTGCCTGGGATGTGCCATCTTCCTTCTCTCCTCTTCATAACTTCATGTAATACAGCTCCTAATACTTATGACCATTGTCCTACATTCCTCTCCTCTCCAGTTATATCATGATGTATATATAAATGCAATTACGCATGCTGCAAATTTTGATATAGAGACATACTAATTAACAACCTGCTGATTTCTTGATTTCCCTGTTGACATTTTAGTGCTTTGTTACAATTTATTTTTTCTTTTGAAGAATCACTTTTCCAACTTTGAATTACATCTCTGGCAATAACAAGCCTTGGAGATAGCTTCATGAAGGATTTACTCAGCACTGTTTTTTCCACCATTTATTCTGTGTACTGAGCTGAGGTTATCAAGCCAAGAACGGACCAGAGAAATTGACTCAGCTTTTTCAATACCTGCCCCTTCTTTCCCACCCCTCAGCCTCACATCTCGCTGTACTGTTTGCCTTCCTGGCTGGAAATCTGTGGTATAGGGGACAGAAATACTGCTTTACACCTGAAACTCACACACCACTCCATATTCACAAGATGTTTCTCATAACGTTCAGAAATTTATTTCAGATCTGCCTCAGATTCCCATTCATAACCTTGGGCTGAGGATAGGGATACACACAAGTGTAGTAATTTGTGATCCCTGGAAGTCATATCCTATATAATAAAGGCTTGGTCTGTGTGGAGATGATGGTGGCAGGAACCTCAAGTGTGCGTCATAGGATGGTAGATGTTGGAAGGGACCTCTGGAGATCATCTAGTCCAACTCTGCTGCTAAAGCAGGTTCACCTAGTGCAGGTTGAACAGGATGGCATCCAGGTGGACTTTGAGTGACTCCAGAGCTGGAGACTCCACCATGTCTCTGGGCAGCCTGTTCCAGTGCTCAACCACCTCCTCATATTACATGGGACTGACTTCCTATGTTCAGGTTTATGCCCATTGCCTCTCATCCTGTTGCTGGGCATCGTTGAAAAATGTCTGGCCCCATCCTCCTAACAGCCACCCTTCACGTATTCATATAAGCCCTAATACGAGCCCACTTCAGTTTTCTCTTCCCCAGGCTAAAACGTCCCGAGTCCCTCAGCCTTTCTTCCTAAGACAGATGATCCAGTTCCTTAATCATCTTTGCTGTGCCCTCTCAAACAGTTTCCTGTCCTTGAACTGAGGGGCCCAGAACTGGATACAGCACTCCAGATGAGGCCTCGCCACGGCAGAGCACAGGGAGAGGAGAATCTGCCTTGGTCTGCTGGCCACACTCTTCCTGATGCAGCTGAGGCTGCCACTGGCCCAGGCACAAGGCCTCAGGGTATTTGTGGAAATGGTGTGGGCAAGATTTGGCGGCAAAGGGGACCCTGCTCCCCTCTGCCTGCAGTGAACTGGCTTTGGAGAAAGACTGTGGGACCCCGGGGTGAAGGCCACAGCCACAGGGCCTGTCTGTCCAAGCTGGCAGCAGCCTTGGAGGCTTCTGCTACCTGCACTAGCCAGATTCAACCATCTTCAAGAGCTTGTACATGCTTTCTATAGAGTAGTTCCTTTGAAGTTAGGAATTTTTCCAGAACAAGGGCGTATTAAATCTCAAGAGGCCTGTAATCGCAGGTGGAAGTCGGTGGGCAGCATGTCCAGGCCCTGGCACTAGCACTGTGGCTGTGACTGAAGTAGCAGTTTTTACCTGCCATGGTACCTTTTTTCTGAGGTAAAAAGTGGAAACATGAAGTTTTTATGAGCAGTAGTCCATGGCTCCTTGCCTATGGAAGAGGTCAGTAGGGTGAGGGGGTGGGAAGGCAGAGTCTGAGGGGAGCTGATGCCAGGTGGGAGGGGTGGACAATCAGCACTTTCACAGCCTGCTGAACTCTTTGGCCGAGCCCTGAATTTTGCCCGAGGAGGATGTAAGTTACACTGTGAAGCAGTTCAGTGCCCCTGCAGTGAAGGACATTAACATTGCTCCCTGAAGTGAGAAGCTGTTTGTTGTGCTTATTTCTTGGCGGAGGTGAAGGACTCGACTGCTGCAGCTTGGAGGTAAAGATGAGTCCAAGTGGTTTTGCTATGGGCCGAGCAAGTTCCTCTAACGAGCGACAACATGAACCTGAGGTAATCTGCTTTGTAACCTGCTCTGGGACAAGCAAACGATGCATTTAGGGGATTTATTAAAAACACCTGAGAGGACTTCAATATGAATTACAACCACCTGACTCTACCTAGTGCTCAAGTAGGGGTCAGGAGCTCTGAGGTACTTCTGCTTTGCTGCTGGACACATCATCCTTTTCTTTGAAGTATTCTAGACACGCAGAAACAATTGACTGAACTGGAGAAGTCAGAGCTGTGGCTGTTGCTAGGGGATAAACTCACAGTACAGTAAGAGGGAGGCTTGTGAGCATCGGAGGAGCACAAGGTGAGGCATGTACAAAAAGTACCGGTGTGAGACAGCCCTGGGCTGACCAGAGGTGTGAGCAGCAGCCCCGCCAGCTCTCGGAGGCTGACTGGCACTTCCCCACTGCTGAGCAAATAACCAGCTGAGCAGCATCTAAAATTAAATGAAAAGAGACTTTTTTTTTTCTGGGCACAGCTTTGCTTTCCTGCTTCTAGCAGGTTTTGCAAAAGAATACTCTGCAGCCTTCTACGTGAAAACTACAAGCACAGTGTTGCTAGGATGGAGGGGGAAAAAAGTGTTATTTTCTGGTTCCTGTGGGCCTGATTGAGAGTAAAATCGACAACTTAATGTAATCGTTTAGAAAAGAGAGCCAAGAAAACGGTCTTCAAGGAGCAGCTTCTTTTGTTTGCAGCAGCCTGTGTCTCCAGCTGCACTAGCAGTGCCCGACGTGGCAGTCTGCAAAGCCCGGTAAGGCAAACACTCGCCCTTCCGATTGCCTGTGTTCAGCATCTTCTATCAGGGCATCACGGCGGGCAGAGCACACAGGCACAGCCGAGGCTGGGGCTATGCCTTTAACAGCTAGTACAGGGTAGTTGCTCTGCTGCCAGCTTTCCTAGGAGCTTCTGAGAGCAAACCTCAGTGCAGAGGCTGGGGCTCAGCGTGTGAGAGCACAGAGTTCTGTGCATTGCACAAAGAGTCATCTCAACTTTGTAAAGGACTTGGGTTTTTATTTTTTGTTATTCTTGAACTGCATACGAAGAAGCTTTCCAGCCCCTTTGAGCCATGAGTGGCTGTTCGAAGAGGTGCAAGCATGGGATTGTCAAATTTGCTCAGACTATTTTCAAGCTCATCACAGGCACCCTCAGCAAAGGTAAGAGTAAATATTTTCATTTATATTGTTCTCCTGTGTTGTTACCTTTGTAAGTGTGGTGTTGTATCCTTTAAGGAGGCTTATGGTAGAGTTTATTGTTGTCTGTTCAGAGGTGTTCTGTTTTAATTCTGAGAACTGGCTGTTCTGAAAGAAGTTGCTGTGTGCAGTGAAGATTAGAGCTATGCTGTAGAGCCTTATGTAATTGTAACTGTGTAGTTTGTTACTCTATTTGTTAATCTGCTGATAGCTCCCAATTGTAGCAGGCTGTTTCAGTGTGTTTGGAGATGTGTTTCTTGAAGCACTTGATGCACTGCTTAAAAAATGTAAGGGCTTCATAATTGTCAGTAATTGGTGCTTCTCCACTGTGTCTCTTTCTGCTGTAATGTTGCTTTTTGTTTGAAGCATGTGTGTACCTTGCTTCCAAATCTAGGTCGCTGCTTATCACATGCGTTGGAATACCTTTAGTTTATCTGAGTTTTGCTTGTCACCTACAGCCTATGTGCCTTAACATGTGTAGTTGAAATAACACCAAACTTTTTTATTCTGTCTTTTGCACTAAAAATTAAGTAATTAGAGAAGTAAATCCCTTATTTGTTGTAAAACTAGTAGTTCCCCTGATGGTGCACTGATATAAGTCATTGCTTTACTTTTGTTGGTGCTTTGGTTTGTAATGATATTTCTTAGCATGACCTAATATACTTGACTCCAATGAATATTAATTATCTGTTTGGGAACTCCTGATAGTAGTACACAACATTATGCCTGACTGCTGTTTGCTGGTTGAAATGTGTACAATTCTTAGGTGGGAGTCAGACTTCTCAAAGTTTTGTGTGTGTGCGCTTGGTAGGAGAGAGTGTGATTTCTAGAATTGAGAATACATTTCAGAAAAAAATTATTCAGAGATATATCTGTATAAGGCTGAAGAGTCCCTATTATGATGTGTGGTTTGGGGTTGGTTTTTTGCGGTTTTTTTGTTTGTTTGTTTTTGTTGGTTTGTTGTTTTTTGGGTTTTCTTTAAGTTCAAAGATGTTTCCGTGTGTTCATAGTATAGAGGCAAAACAGAAGCATTTATTTTTTCACATAAGTTTAGAGGCATGTGGTTATGATGGCAGTCTGGAGCACATGTGCTCTTGCATGAATTTTAATGGTAAAGTTGGTTTTCAGAATAAACTGAAGTAGTCTGAGGTGATTTCTAAAATAGCAAATGTGAAAGTGCCAAGAACTGTTAAGTGCAGATGCCTTTTCTAGAGATTGGGAAAATTTATTCAATCTGTCTCTCTAGAAAAGAAATACAGTTCAAAGACAGAATTCTCACGTTAACTTTATTGGTTTCAAAAGAAGTCTGCCTGAGAAAATGCCTGTTTCACACTAAGAATTATTGGATAGGTTAGGTGTTTATTCAAATCAAGAATGGCTCTTCACCTGTAGGCTGTTAAACACCAGAGGAGGAAAGATTAAAAACTTGCAAAAGTCTGTCGCAGAAAAGAGTTCTCACACATTGGTTATAATTCATTATTAATATCAAGATGTCTTCTAAAAACAAAAGAAAAAAAAATCACTGTAAAAAACATAGTGGGGGAAATGACTTATGTTAGGAAAGAGAAGGTAGCAGTAGGATGCTGTCTGCAGGACCTTGGGCTCTGCAGTGTCAGTATGGTTTATCTGGCATACTTTGTGATTTTGTTTCTTTCAGGAGGTAACACAACATAGAGTGTATGGTGCTGCATTCACAAGTCATTGTCAAAAAAACGTCGTGCTGTTTGCTTGAGATCCCCTTAAGAAAAGAGAAGGAAACTTGGGTTCTGATCAGCTTTCCCATGTGCTTGTCTAGGGTAGTTCATCTAAAGGAGAGTTTTCAAGCAGCTCTTGTGCCTTTAGTGCTTGTCTTGCTTTGGCAAAGAGTTAACACTGAGTCTGACAGTAGAATGACACTTATATAGAGAGCTAAAAGTGAGAGTATTGAGAATATGAAGTGTTCAAGGCTTGCTTCCTCCCCTCCCTTTTCTTCTGAAAAATATGAGTGTTGTGCTATCATTGTCATTGCAGCCAATGCATCTTTTCTATGGTAATGTCTCTTTCAAGCTGCTTGGATTAGATAAGAGTGGCTTCTTAGGATTCAAGGAATTTAAAACTCTAAACTTTTTTCCCTTCCTACTCAGCTGCTTTCATTTTGAAGTGAAAGAACCAGATTTGGGAACAAATAAACTGTGAATGAATTTGTTGCATAGATAAAAAAACCCTGCTATCATTTTTGTATCATTACCTATGAAACCCGTAAGTATAAAGAAAGTTACCAGAAAACTCACTCAGGAGTGTTGAATTAAAAGAAAAAGAAAAAAAATTAAGTTTGTGTGTACACTTATCCCAGAACTTGTTGTTTAGTATTTCTCTTATTTAAACTTCCACATATAAAGCTAAAAACTTAAAAATTAGAAATTGCTTTGTATTTCATTCCACTCCTGCCTCACTTTCTTCATACTCCTTAAAGTAACTATTTATTTAAAAGAAATGTAGACTTTTTACATGGAAAATCTTCTGTAATGCTCAAGATTACTTTCCTTCTTGTACTGCAATCTTTTTGGGGGTGGTGGTGTTGGGAGATACTGCACAGGTCAATGAGATATAATCCTTAAGGTTCTTAGCAGAAACTATATAGCTTCTGTTTCTCTTAATAATAGCATCTTTCTTCTTGATTATTTACAATAATAAAATGAGACTATCTGAGCTGCACCTACAAAGTTCTTCCTTTTGAGTTTGTGATAAGACAGCAACCTCTCTTTGCAGTAAACAGTGAGACTAAGTACACCTGGTACTTCTGTGCAGTCACCAGCCTGTTCAGTATGTCCTCATATACATCTGCAAAGTGTCAAGATTGTAAGCCAAAATGTTCATAGCTGGTACCCCTGCAGATCTAGAGTAGCAGATTTACCAGCTTTCCTCTTAGTGTGTTCTCCTTTGGAAAGCCTTAGCAGCAGATCAGAGGTCTCTGCTGCTGTGCCACAGGAGGCCTCTTTGACCAAGAGCTTTGTATAGCGAGATGTATACATAAATAAAACGTCTGGAGAAGCATACCCTTTTACACCTGCTGAGAGCAGAATAGCTGCCTCTTTGAATGGGGATATAGCACCTGCAGGGAAGAGTCCCAAAGAGGAACTATCTTACTTTTGGAAATGAAATAGTGTGCTGATGGGCAGTGTGGGATCAGCAACACCTCCACCAAAGTTACTTAAAATAAGGTGGGAGGAGAATATTTTGTGTAAGGTTTTGCTGTTCTGTTGTGTTACTGCAGTATACGAAGTGCTAGCTCGCTTTCCATGCCCCATGAACAAATAGGGGTGGTGAGAATTATTTTGCTGGGGGTTTCCTGTTGAGCAGAATGATTAAACAAGCCTCTGTGTGAAGATACTGCTAATGTCATTAAAAACCTAGTACAGGAGGGCCTTGCTGGGTGATGAGAAATGAAGCTAGAATGGGAAGTCTTGGATTTCTGTTAATGTATTCTAATTATCAACACAAGAAAGAGATATTATTTTAGGGACCAACTCCTTCAAAATGTTCCTTTGCCAAAGAGATAGATTTCTGTAAATGAACTACCCTTTCACCTTTGTTCCTGAGCTGCCTCTCTTTTAGTTGTGCTATTAAAACGCTTGCCAAAGGCTCTCATTTCTGTTTTCTTGCTGCTCTCATCTCTGTTCTGCAATGCAATTCATCTGGAACTAGTAATTTGTCCACTTTTCATAGTTTTAATTGCCTAATTATCTGTTCCACTGCAGTGATAAAGCCTTTAAACATTTTGCTCTCCCCCCAACATGAAAGAAAAGTATTCTGACTGTTTTACAGATATGTGGTCTGTTTTGCTGCTTCTTTGTGAATTCAAATTACAGCTGGTCTTCTGAGATGTAATGTGAGATGGTAAGGGAAGTTCGTGGTCCCTTTTAATCATACACTGTCTTTGCCTTCTCTCAGTGGAAGTTGATCTCATTCCATCGGAGTATTCTGGCACTCCATTAGGTTTATCTTTTTACTCCAGCCACTGAAAATGCAAGGGTAGAGTAAATGTTAGTAGATACCCAGAAGACAGAGGAAGGTGCATTGCAGTTGTTTCAGTGGTGCCAGGGTTCCTGTACCTCTGTCGTGAAAAGCTATTTTAATTCTCCTGCTGCTGTGTAGCCCACCCTCACCCCTTGAACTTTGCTTCTCTTTCAAATGCAGAGGAACTCTGATTCAGTGGGCCCTTGTAAACACTCTTCCATGGCAGTTCCCTCTTCATAAAAATGTTCTGAGTATTTTAAATGTCCTTTAATAAGGAAAGTGGTTACAGAATACAGATGAATGTTACTATCCACCTAATGAATAAAGACAAATGTAAATGGCTAACCTTTGAGGATGGCTGAATGTAAGCAGATAGCAGCATGTATTGAAGCATCCTAAAAATTAATGTTAATAATGAAGTGTAACTGTAAGATGCAGTTTTATCTCCAATAACACAATGCTAAATGATGACAGTAAGTTAACACTTGTGTGTCTTTTCTTTGTTCAGAAACTAGTCTTGAGCTGCAGGTCAACTGTTTTGTGTGATATTCTGTAAGTATCGTTACGAATTATTGCTGGTTTGCAGAGTGTTTTCAAATGGTGACCACCTTGGTGCTAGCAACAAATCATGCAGCTGCACAATACTGAGTGCCTGGTAAAGCTAACTAGTTCCAGAGCAGGGATCCCATGCTTAAGGATGCTAATGAAATTCTGACCTCACTTGTCCTTGTGATGGTATTTCTGCCATTCTTGTTCTTAGACTTTGTTTTTGTTGTTTTAACATTAGTAAAGCACAAATGGTCATGTCATTGACAGCAGATGTGTGAAGGTTTTAACTGTGGCAGCATTTAAGCTCATGATGGAATTGGGGTGAATATTCGTGGCCAACTTCTTCCATACTTGTGCTGCTTTCCTATAAGCCAATAGCATGCATATGTAATTAGAATTTCAGTTCTCAGCTGTCTTTTAACTTCATTCTTTGTAATGACTGTTTCACAACATTTGGCTTGCAGGGCATGTGGGTGGAGTACATTTAATGCTGATAAGTAGAAGTAAAGTAGTGTGAGGTTTAAAATAAGAGTGATTAATGCTTTCTTTCATAAATGGAAGACTTGGTGCATTTACATTACAGAGTCATAGAAATTGCTGCCACAGGCTTGATGAGATGCTCTTCTTGTAAAGCCAAAATAGTTTTGAGTGTGTAAAAATTAAACCTTGTTATATAACTTACATAATTGCATCTAGGAAAAGTTAATACCATTTTAATATATTGCAATCTGAAATTTTTTCCTAGCATTTAAAAAGTCTAGTAAAGAGCAAGTGTTTCTTTCCCATTTTTGAAAACCAGTGGCAACTTCAGCTCCTAGGTAAATTTGACTTTCAGATGTCCCTAATGGCATGACATCTTTCTAATACTTTTTTTTATGTTGCAGGATGTGGTGGTGTTTACTTTTGCCATGTGTAAATTCCTGTAGGTAGGAGATCAGATGTTTGATTCTGTACTACTGCAACAAGAATCATATTTGTACTAGGTAATGGAAGATGCAATGAACAAATAGATCCATTGTGAAGAGAATACAGTGTGTTTGAATCAGTGGAACAGCAACAGTCTTGTACTGAAACTGATTTTCTAATTCTGGATGTGAAGCATGTAGAAGACTAAATCTCTGCAGAAAATAAGATGATGTGGAGGTTCTCCAGCTCTTAATTTCTGCTTCCTTCATCTTCTAGCCCTGAACAGATGTGCCGAATCTGCTGGGAAGTGTGAAGAAAATCATGTGAAATCCAAACAAAGATTCTTGGTGTTGTAGTCCAAATCTGAATCCGAGAAAGTATTACACACCTCAACAGTCAAAGTCATCTATGGAATTAGAGCAGTTAGTGGTGACCACATTTCAGGCTTTTGGGTGCAGCTGTTCTGCTGAAGCTGCTCCTGTTTACAGAGATGCTATAGCAGTGGCAGAGATCTGGAACATGTGTGTGTTTAACGCACTATGTGGGGATGCTTCTCTTGTAGCTTTCCTGTTAGTGAGGCTGTGCAATCTTTCTGTTCTTTGTAATAGAAACCCATATATCCAAAATACACACTGGGTGACTGGATGCAAGGTGACTAGCAGAAGTGGACTTCAGGCGAAGAATCAAGACAAATGCATTATTTATTTTACTCTGTGAATCCAGCTTTATTTGCATAGAAACTCACCTGAAAGCAATGTAAATAATTGTTCTGTGGTGCTTTCAGGTAAATAAAGGTGCTGGTCTTTACCAGACAAATATGGTTTTAAGAACGTCTCTACATTGACTGTATTTTTGTAAGATTTGCTGTTGAGAGTGAGGTGAACTGCTGGGTTGTTTGGTGCTTTTTTTGTCTTTTTTTATCTTTTTTTTTTCTTTTTTCTTTATTTCATGTCTGTATCTTCACAGTTGGGTGTTCAGTGGGAAAGGTGATAATGGGGCAGCTCCGTTCCTGTCAAGTAAGTGCTCCTAATATGTTGTTTTTTTTACTCTTCCCACTAGTTCACAAATAGCAGTTTTCATTGTTCCTATGCAGTGGTAGTGGTGCTCAGAAAGGACTGTGAAGGCCTTGTGATCTTACTTCTGACATCTATTAGGTGTCCTCTCAGACATGCAAGGAAACTGGAGGTTTTGTTCAGCTAGGCAACAAATTTCCACTCAATTCCCAATGTTGCATGTGATGTGGGGAACAGGAGAGGAAAATGAGTAAAATAAAATTGTGATATCTGAATGGGTTCTCTGTGAAATGTGCACACTGTTCAGAAACATGAGTTGCTGTTACTTATCAGTATAAATTTTTGTTCTGGTGATAATTAACAGAGTAAAGGATGAACACAATAGATCGTTCTGTCTTTCAAGGAATAATGATATCATGCATAACAACACTTTGAGAGAAACAGTCTGGATTCTGCCTTCCTTGTGGTTATTTATGAAAATATTATTACTGCACAGCAATGATAATGACAGTTTGCGACAGCTGCCTCTGATAGTCCATCTACGTTGTAACAGTTGGAATAAACTGAGAGTAAAAAGTAGAGGGGAACATGTTACTTCAGAGGAAAAAGCTTGAGATGTTCTACATCAAAATGCTCAGCCTAATACTGTAAAATATGGCTCTTGTCATGCCAAGCTGAAATAGTAAAACTGCAGCTGACTGTTGTTAAAAACTGAGTATGAACCATCTGGATTCAGTCTAAGAGGAGGCCAACAAAAATGAAAAAAAAATTTCCAAACAGAAAACTAGGGAGAAGTTAAGTAAGCTTGAAGCTGGCAAAGGCATAAGAAGTGGAATAGATTTCTAAATGCCTTACTTCTAGGATATTTGCTGTGATGTTTTGATTTTTTTGTTTTTAATTGTGTTTTTACTCCTGTACCTGTCACACCCTAGGCATATGTGGAGCAGCTCATAAATGTCATGGAGTTTTTAACTTGGCTTTGAAATGAAAATGTTTGCAAGCTCCCCAGTTGTTGAACGGTGTTTATGCTGGTGCCTTGAAAGGAATTTTATCCCTTGTTTTATGAGAAGCAATTTGAGATTCAATGAATAAAGCATTGTGTAAGTGTAATCCACCCTGCAGGCGAGGTAACTCAGGATACTGCAGTGATTGTTACTGGCAGCATGGTGAGTTGTGATAACTAAGGGCCTTTCAGTTTCAAAAGGTCTCCCTCATGTAATTGTGGTGATGCTAATCACTTCAGAAACTGACAGAAGTGCTCTTTGCATCAAGGACTGGCATTTGAATTTACAGGGGTAATATGTCGCACTGTGTCTTGTATTCATCCTAAGTAGTTCTGCTCAATGTGGGATTTGTATTCTCATAAATAGAGGAAAAAACAGGAAACATTTGCATTATGAACATTACTTCAACAAAATCACCATTGCAAGCTGAATATATTTGCAGTATTTCATGGAGAGTAAGCTGTCTTCTGAAGGCAGCTATGATAAGCTGTGCATTTGTCCTTATATCAGGAAGAAATGGCATTAGGCAAACTTATTTGACAATTTATAGTATAGAAATGAACTTTATAAAAGCAGGAGAAAGCACAGAGTTAAGATTACTTTTCCCAGCCTCTGAGATCTTTAGGAATTTGGGGAAGAAGGGAATTAAGCTTTAAATAGTTACTAAATATTCTTATGTCTAAGTGTCATGCAGCAAAAGCAAGAAAATACTGTCTAAACCAAGAGTTGCTTCAGATGGAGCAGAGCAAATTGTGCTGTAAGGAGTGCCGTAGATCTGTGAGAATTTTACATGGCAAGAATTGTGGTATGGAAGGCTGGAGACTGCTTGAAACTTGCAGTTATCTTTGTTTTTCCAAAGACACTAATAGTGTGCTATTACTCCTGCAGAGCCTTGTTTAGCATTTTTAAATGCTTTGAGAGAAGTTTAAATTGGTTTAGTTCATCTTCAGACTTAACATAACTTTGCATTGTGTGACAAAACCAGGTATCTACGCTGTAGGTATGAAAATTGAGATGCAGTATGTGAATTGTGAGGAGCAGAATGAACTTAATGTCTCCTTGTTTGGTTTGAATTTTCCACAGCATCTCTCATCTGCAGTTTGGATAACAGCAGATAACGGAAGAAGCTACCTGGTGTTTTGTAGTTACCTTCACTTGCAAGGATGAGGGTCTGGATCAGCTTCTATGGAACAAAATCTGCAGCAAATGTTCTATTTGTGTCTTCTATCTGTTTTATTCTAGTCAATATACCAAAAGTGGTTTGCTAGGCGTACAGGTGTAAAGAATATTTGGAAACATTAATTTCAGAATTTGTGGATTTTGACACTGGATTTCTAAGTCCAATTGAATTTTGCAAGTTGGAGGATAAATCCCTTTACAAAGAGTTAGGAGCAAAAGAAAGATAATTTTATGAATGGCCATCTTTATCCTGTTATGCAGTAACTGAATTTGCAATCAATTACCAGGATCTTTGGCAAATCAGTAAGCCACAGCCCCCATACCAACCACATTACAACCAATTTTCATGTTAAATCTCTTGACCAAGTTACTTTTGTTAGTGATTTGTTAGTAATTATGAACTTCTTAGTGGGTTGTGTTTTCTGGTGGTGTCCTTCATGGCTGATGCACATCAAGCTGGATAATACTGAATCATAAAGTCTGTTCCAGCAATAAATAATTGATATTATGGAGCCATAGACATCTAAATGCTTATTGCAAGACTTTGTTTGCTTGTTTTCTTTTTGAAAGCAACACAGATTTTGTAGGATTTTTCTCTCAGGAGGGTGTCTCTAAATTAAGAATCTGTAGTCCAATATCCAGCACACATGAAGTGGCACAACTCTGTTGCTGTCAGTAAAGATAACTTGCCATTTCCAGTTGGTGAGGTTTTATGAATGACATCCCAGGAAAGATATAGCATGCTTGCTAAGTATATATATTTCCCAAGTGCAGGAATCTTGGCTTTACATTTGAGAATTATTTTAATAGCATTTGTACACACTTATATGCCCTGAGGGATAGATGTCAGGCAGTGTTTTAAAATCTGGCCTCTTCAGGTAAATAATTTCATATGTCGAACTGCAAGAGAGGCTTAGTTGTCTTAAGAAGAGAAACAATAAGCTATTTCAGAGCAGTTTCTAGATTATTTTGAGTACAATTCTGATACTTTCAAGATTCTGTGTGACTGAAATTTCTGACCCTCTTCATGTACAGATATTTAAAGTAGATTTTAAAGACCACACACACATTTTTGCAGTTAATACCAGATGAAGATTCCACTGAGTGCTTTTACTGAAGAAAACAAAATTAAACTTAGTACCATATTACCTTAATATATTTTCTAGACACGTTTCATGCTGATGTCTGAAGTAGTGTTTCCTAAGATGAAATAACCTGGCGAATTGCACTTCAAAATTATGAAACTCAAGTGATATTCTTGTGGTAAATTCATGACTATTTGGATTGGTTTCAAGACTCCAAATTATCTGAAAATAGTCCCAGATCCCAGTAAGGAGCTGCAGAAAAAGATGCAGTGAGCACTGTTCATGCTGGGCAAAACATTCTGTAATTTATGTGTAGGAGTTTTGTTGTTTCTTTATTAATAAAGCCTTTGCTCTCTTGTTTCAAAGGAAAGAAAAATTTCTGGTATGTTTCAAGAAACTGAAAATATTGCAGTGTGACAACAAAGCTTAGGAGTGCTTACATTATTAAAGAACTAACTACCATAAGCACTCCTTATCTTTAGAGGAATGACTGTGGAATAGTGTTTGGCGTGTGGCTCTCCTAGCAGTTTTATAAAATAAACATTAGATTTGCAGCCTTTACTACTCATTGGATTAAACCAGGTGGTACCCAGCTCACGGATGCAGAGGCAATCTGTAGAACAGCAGACAGAAAATTTTCCTGTCATTCAAAACATATTTAAGTATTGGGTTCCTTTGTCCTTGCTCATGAACTTGACCTCCTTTCCAGGTCACAATTGGCATACACAGAGTTTAGTCAAATCTCAATTTTCTTTTGCCTTCTAGCCAGGGTACATTATGCTGGATCAAGTGGTGAAGATGCATTTTTTGCCTGCCACTTAACACCACTTTCTGAGGTATGCAATGAATTCTCTTGCTGTAAACTGAAATGTTTTCTTCCAGAGTGCCTTTTTCCATCTATTCTCCCTTTTCACCTCCTTCTCCTCCTGTTGCTGAGCCCCATTCTACTCTTCATCAGTTAAGTGACAACATGAAAATAAAACCTGAGAAACTGTCCATGCAGGAACAATTAAAAAAAAGGCATTTGTTTCTCACCTTCAACTCTCTAGGCTAGAGCTAACATGAAACATTTCTGTTCTGAAAGTAAATTGAATAAATTAGTCTATAAATAGCTAAACTTTGGCCATATTTCCAGCTTTGAAGACCCTTTTCATCCCACAGATTTCCAATATACACTTGAGGTGGATAGAGTAAGGGAAAACCACTATAATTTTTCTTTCCAAAGTATTATCTGCTTTTCAACGGTGCACTTTAGAAACATTTAAGGCAGAACACCCATGGGGTTTACAGTCTACTTCCTTAGGTATTCATTGCACTTTAAGTCCATGACAAGATGTTAGGTGTACAGATTGTATAAGCAACATGTCTGTGTACTGAAATGGTGGAGGAGTCTAGTTATCTTCTTGCATCAAACCACTCCTTACAGTCTGACTTGGAAGTCACTTGAGAAGCAGAAAATCAGTAGAAAGCAGATTTCTGAAGGAGGTTGAGTGACACTGCTCTGCTTAACTCTTCCTATTAATAACTTTATTTCTGTAAGTATTTGTGGTTTTAGTGTAATTCCTAAACTCTTCTTATCAAACTGGGCTGGACCTTTAACATCTGAAACTCTGAGATCAATGACCTGTAAATTAACTTCTCCATGGGTGTTCTTGCTTTTATCTGTACTTCTGCAGTTAGTACCTTTTACCAAGGATATCCCTTTGTAAGACTGCAGTAGTGCTCTTATGTAGTCCATGTTTTCATTTCCCCTCTTACTTTACAAACAGATAATACATATCTGACTTTCTTAGAAGTATGTTAGCTCACGTTTTGTCACAAATGTTGATAGTAACCTTTTGGCAATAAATACCTGTCGATAGGATTAATGTCTCTGTAAAACACTGAGTAGTTGGCAGTTGGATTAATTCAAAGCAAGCCAAACTACTGGTACTGTTCATACAAATAGCATTTACAAGCTGATTCATTTCTGCTTAGGAACAGAACTTTCTAATGCTGCCCTAAGAATGTCTTGTGGTATGTAAAGCAAGAATATCTGATGTTTATTTTTAAGAGTACAAATGGAGAAGCTCTCCAAGACCTCAGATCCTAGGCCCTGAATTTTGAACTTGATGCCTGAAATATAAAAAAAAGTAAAAAGAGAGATATTGACTTGTGGCACAGAAATTGTAAAATGGTATGTGGCTGAAAAACATCTTTTCTTAAGCCATTTCACATTACAAAACTGTTTAATTTCATGGTGTTTGGCATTAATACAGAGCTGTAAATGCAGAGAATTAAGCCAGATTGCATTACACTACGGTTATAATTGAATCTACTGAAATAATGCTTCCTTCTTTGCAAATATTGGCCTCTGTTAGTAGGCAAAAACCTCTTGGAACACTATTTTGATTTACCCAAGTAGCTAAACAAGTTTTGAAAAACAGCTGATTTTGAAACCACAGATTGAACAAACTAGAACCAAAATGTAACCTTCTCTACATAAATTGAGCTTCTTGGGCTGAAGCCACTCAGGGACTGACCCCCACGGGCACTGATGTGTTTACTCAGTGGAGTAGCATTAGAAGCTGTTGTCTTGAGCTGTTTGGGTAGACCTGTGATGAAACAAATGCACATTTGCTGAGTGTGTTGAAAGGTGAGCATGCTGTGCACCCAGCTCTCTCTTTGCCATCTTGTCTCTAAGCCATACAGGGTTGCACAGGCACACACCTTCTGCTGGAGTAGAAAATATATACATAGAGCTACTAACAGACTATTGATATACTTATTGATTTGACCACCTCTTATCACAAGCATCTTCCATTTCATAACGTAGCACAACTAAAATGCTTACTAGGATGCAGATGGAGGACTAGAAGTGTATCAGCTGCCAGTCTTTCTTGGTTTTGCTCCTGAGGAGGTTAGGAGAATGAAAAATTTAAATCTTCATTTTAATGGGAAAGACTCTGCCATGACTGAAGAATTACTGAAATTTGTGCTCAATTTCAAGTTCTCTGTGTACAGAATTGTCTTGGTTGCAATCTTCTGGGTAAGATATTAATTAAGGTTGCCTTAATTAATTAATTAAGGTTGCCTGTTATTCTCCATCTTTGTTTGAAATAGCAAAGCCTCATGTCTTACCTATGACTTAACTTTCTATCAACCTCTGTGTGTCTGTTCTTCCTGAATTCATTAGCTCATTACTTTCCCCTTGCTTCTCATTGTGTTGCCAGTAATATAATATGGGAAAGTCAAGAAAAGTGTCTGCTGGAGACACATCTTTTAATGGTTTTCTATTAGCACAACTTCATTTGGTAAGAAGGCTTTATACAAAATCCTGTCTCATGCCACTTGGCAGAGAAAATACAATGCTTAATTGGAACAAATATTGATTGCTTTTAATTTGTTTGCTGTACGTTAAGAACTAAATTCCTCTTACACCAATTAAGGAAGAGAAGTGCAAGTTGCATTAGTGCCGTTTCCCACCTACCCTAGATCACTTCCATTAGAGCTATGTAGGATGCAAGAGTGCATCATGGTTCTTGGATGGGTGGTTAGACAGCTGAGACCTATTTGCTCCCAATATCAAACTGCAACTGCCTTGTCAGGTCACTTCTTAGGAATCTTCTGTTCACTAGTAGTAGTGTTGGAGGAAGAGGTTCATCTGACATTGAAGAACTTGGTGCTCTCTCATCTGATCCCAGAGTCACAGTACTTTTAGAACTCTGGCTTCGCAGTTGCCTACTTCAACTTCGATTTATCCTTTCATATGTTTTCCATGAACAAGGACTATGTTTGTGCATTATTAATTTCACTTTCAGTCATGACTACAAGTGTTTTTCACATGGGAGTTCTGGTGTCATTGCTGTTCTTTAACCTGCTAGATTTTGAACATGCTCCCCTGATGGTTTCTCCTCAGTTTGAGCTGAGCATAAATCTGTTGTTATGAAGACAAAGTTTCATAACAACAGTACAGGAGTAAGGATTACATCTCTCTGTAAATCTGCCATAACTTACTTGACTTTCCCTTATATCACAATAGGACTGTACTGCAGTCTACACAACATACATTGTAGAAAGAGATTAAGAGCTGAAGGACCTTCAAGTTTGCAGTTCAGAAATATTGATGGTGAAAAGTTTAGTGTGTAGGAAGCAATTTAACAGCACTTGTGTTGTGAAGAGAACCCAATAAATTCATGTCAGGATGGCTTATTAAATGCTGCTTTCCAGAATGGATTAAGAAGTAAACTGTGAGAGATACAAGCCAGAAAGAGCTGATCTGAGAAATAAAGGCTAATGGATACTTTTTCATTACTGGGCTCTGTAAACCGTTGTGTGGTTATCTAACAGATAGGATTCTGCTAGGGTGCAGCCTTGGGTGAAGGGACCTGACTAATGTCTTCTTGAAACTTTACTCTAGTCTTGCCCAGAACTTGATTGATTGCCTTTTCCTAGTCATCCATTTGATTAATAATAAATAGTGTCTTTTGCTAATTTAAACTAATTGAGTTTTTGGCAATGTGTGCATCTTGGGAAGGGAAGATCGTCAGGGTCTTTCTTCCCTAATTAACCTACATCAGGGTGAGAGGTGAAGTTCTGTGTGAATGCACAAATCCCTAGACTTGTGTGGAAAGTATTAACCTAAATTTTAGTGCCAGCAGGTGTTTCAAGTACAGGCAGAAAGCTAACCTTCCATTTTTGTTAGGTCCAAATGCCATGGCACCCTACTATTAATCTAAGAGCTAGACTGGCCTACAGGTAATTTCATAAGGAAAATTCTGCTGTTCTGTGAGCCCTCCAGTGACCAGGCTTTTAGGTATTTGAGACAGATAACTTTCAACCTGTTGATGTACTCAAGCATTTCAGAACTGTTTCAAAGCTGGGGATGCTTCAGCAGCCTGACTGATAGTGCCCACATTAACTCCTTTTTTTTTGGGATTAGATCAGAACTGACTATGAGGCCAAGCTCTCTTGATCAAGCAATAGTTGTCTGGCAGTGTTTAAGAGATACAGTAACCTGGATTTCTTGAGTACAGGACCAGTAAGATATAGTATATCTCAGAGTCTGATAGGAGCCATAACATCCCATTACATCCCATTATGGAAGAAGTGATATATGCTATCTTTACTTCCCAGGGATGAATGATATAAACTATTTGCTTAGAAAAGTAAAATTTGAGGTGTTTTTAATTTGGTTTGTGTCTTTCTTTTTTTGTTGTTTGTTGTTTTTTTGTTGAGTTTGTTTACTCTTTTTTTTTTTTTCCTATATTGCATGTTGGCCTAATAGCATACATAGGATTTTCTTTATTTCAGTGGTCTTTTAGGAAAACACCCTAAAAAATTAAACTCACACACCTATATCATGTTTCAAATGGCACTGTAGCAGCAATGCAAAGAAGATTAGAAATGAAAGTTGAAATTTATTGTGGGAATAGTTGTGATTAATGACAGACATCAAGGTTTGCTTCAGTGAGCTGGCTGAGTTGATGACTCTCATCATACTTGGAGCAGGTCCAGCAGTTGCTGGTTTTCTGTTTGGGAGAAGAGAGTGAAAAGGAAATAACCTGAATAACAAAAGAAAAATAATGCCAATCATATGGCAGAAGGCTGCATTGCTTGTGTCTGATGCACATGGCTGACTCTTCTTCCTATTAAATAAGTTGTTAGGGAAGTTCACAGGGATTCACTAGTGCTACAGTAAGAAGTGAATTTAAGTGAATCCTCTTAAAATGGCAATTAATAGTTATAAAAAATGTAAAACGTTCATATTCTTTGAGTTCAGTACGACAGTTTTCTCTAGATTTAATTTGAACTGGTCAACATTTTTCAAGTCAAACCTGTTCACTGATGTGTCTTAAAGCATTTTTTCTCTTTTAATGAAAAATAAAAGATCAGAAAGGGAAAGTGGTATAATTTAAAATTGTATACTTCCAAGTTCCCCAAAGAATGGGTATGATAAACACAAACCTCTCTTTGAAGTTTCATTTTTGCATACCTTCTTTGTTCATCTCTTTTCTTTGCATACAGTTGAATCATGGAGATATCTTTCTTTTGAACTCGTAGTCTGGATCTTCTTATGAAATGAGTTGTGCAGAAGGGAAATCATTGAAGGGAGAAAACATGGGGAACATGCAACAGCTAACCTCACAAAAGAAAAAGGTAAATTGCGTTAGGAAGAAGAAAATAAGTTTAAAAAAATAGCCCAAATTCTGCCGCCTAGGAAATGTGAGACTGCCATTTGTTCCTGCCAAAGCTGCATATAAACACAAAAGAAAAACTGCACTATCTTAGTCACTATAAAGTATTGGAATACAGGCTGTGCTACTCAATCGCTGATGAAAACTCAGTGTTAGTTCTGCACATCTCTTCAAGTGTGTCCTTACTTTTAATGAAACTGCAGAGCAAATTAATGTTACTTACCCAAATGTGTCTTACAGTCCACTTATGGCTTCTGCCAGACGTGATGTTCTTTTTCCTTATTGTTTGCAGTTGCATGGTAGGAGGTGGACGTGAGTGGGCTGTAATCTGTGTGAATGTGTTGCTATGTTGAAGGTTTATTACTACCAGTATTCAAGTACTCTTCTACCATTTTCCAACATTAAATATTACATTTCTTTCTACAGCTACAGATAAGAGACTCCAAATTTTCAGATTTAGTTGCGTGTGAGCTGGATCTTGACGCTCTTGGATTAATCATGTGTCAGCAGCTGAAGAGACTGTTAGGAATTATTTTCTCACTATGAAATCAAAAAGATGGCCAGATATCAGTTCATGATATGTAGTCCTTAAATTCTACCTTAGAATGCAGTATTTGTAAATCTTTCTGTGAAATATGTGCTTTATTTTTATATTTCTCTTTCTGTCTCCATCAAATATTAGCATTCTTACTGACCATAAATGCGTGAAGGGTAATAGAAAGCTTTTTAGAGTCCCGTTAGGCAGTGGCTTTAATATCATACTGTAAAGAATACTAAATACAAATAAAGTTAAAGAAGTTGCTAATAGATAAAATGTTATTTTTCTTCCTCAGATCTACATGATTTCAGGGTGGGCTGAAGGAGAATGACAGAGTTAAATGAAGGCATTTCTTAAATGACAGAGTTCACAGTCCTACTTGAAGAAAGGAGAATGGCAGTAGCATGAGAATAGTGGGCTTCAAAAAAACATCAAATGTGGGAAGTTGGTGTGTGGCCTTGTGGGAAGATAATTTTAAGAAAGCTGGTCACTACTGGAAAGGGCAGACAGTGATCCCAATTGTGTAGGAAGATAAGCACTGTAAGACTAATACAGATGAAATAGTGGAATTGTGTTGGATAAGAGCAGAAAGGCCAAGGTGTAAAATGAGTTATTACAACTGGCAAGAGACTTAAGAGATTGCAATTAAAAGATTCTAAAAATACATTGGAAATTATAAAGACAAAAGACAAGGATTGTGAGTGCCAAGTGGCTCAGGGCTGCAGTAATGGCTCATCCTTCCTTTAGCCTTCAGAAAACAGATCCTGTGACTTGTTACTTTGCACAATTAATTGCCACAAAAAAAGAGAAGCACAGATGGGGAACAATGGCTAAAAAACATCTAGATAAGTCAATGTGGTTGATTCACAGTGCCTGATGAAAATCACTACTGAGGGCTAAATCTGTGTTGCTATATAGGTGAATTTATTTCTGACATCACGGGAAACTTCAGAAGAGAAATTATTTTTATCTGTGGTGTTGGGCAAAAGAGAGTGTCTAAGACAACCAGCCTAACTTCCCTGAATGGAAAGATAGTAGAATCATTTTAGGAGGGTGGTAGAAGGGGGGAATGGGAAATTCCAACTGTTTGATGGCTGAGTCAGCTTTGAAATTATTTTTTCTTCACTATTTTCTGCCTACCCAAAAAACAATACACCCCTCCCCAGCTAGTCAGCTTTGCTTTGTCAATGAACTTGCCATATCAAAACCCACAATAACCAAACAAGACCCCCTGCTTGTGCTTTCCTTAGCAAAACTTCTTTACTGGGAGTGCTGGGAACAGGAAATGCAGTGGTGAATTATTACAGGTTGTTTTGAAACTGCTGTACCTGAGATTTGATAAACAAAGGAAGGAAATAGCATAGAGCTTTAAGTATATTTCTAAAAAATCAATTTTGGGACATTACCCACATGTGCTGTCACATGTATCTGATGAGATCTTGCTCTGAACAGTTTATAAAGTTTTAATACTTGATATCATACAAAAATTACAGGAGAAAGGTTCTAGATAATTTTTCTTCATGTTGGGGATATCTGAACTCATGACCAGTTTTCCAAAGTGCTGTCTCATCAGTTTACTTCCATATTTCGCATCCTTTCCCTGACCTTTCCTTATTTTCAGTTTGTTAGTGATTGTGTGGAACACACTGGTGAAGTGTCTGGTGGGTTTGATTTTAGGAGGTTTTAGTTGGTTTGCCTATTTGTGTGGTGAGTTGGTTGGTTTTATGTGTTTGCTTGTGGTGCGTTTGGGTTTTTTCTGTTTGTTTCTGTTGGCTATTTTCCCCATGGAAGAATCTCCCAAGTGTTTCTTCCTTGTTCTTTGTGTTTTGGGTCGTTTGGGGTTGGTTTTTTGTTTGGTTGGTTGGTTTTGGTTGGTTGGTTTTTCATTTGGGGTTGTGTTTTGGTTTTTTTGGTTTGTTTTTTTCCCCCTTTTTTGGCTGTTCTTATTCTGTTGCAAAAACTTTTCTAGTGTAGTGTTATCATATAGTGCACTGTGGTAGGCCTTGGAAGAAAGCACAACTGTGATGCAGTAGCAGCTTAGATGGGCACTGCTTTTGCTTGAATCTCCAGCTACTAGGAAATACAGGACAAATGTCAGCTGTTAAATGCTGTTCTGTACAGAATATTTTCTTTCACAGTGAGACACATAGGAATGGTTGCACTGAGAAATCATTGTGTGTCTTAGTCACATATCCCTTGAATGCAAGAAAAGTACAGATTAATTCTCAGAACTGGAGTTTGTACCTTCGTTTTCTGCAGTCAGAAATTTTTAATTTCTGAATTAGTACTTCTGACTACTGCAGTCAGGTGCCAATGTCTGCTTTTTGACATGGATTTTGGGTTCAGCTGAGAAGACAGGCAGTAGAATTATGCTTTATCTGCCATTTCTTCTTGTTTTGTATTCTTTTTTATTCTCTGAGAATTTTTCTAATCTTACTAAGCATAAGTACATTCCTGTACATTGATGACACTTCATGATCTCAAATCATAGCAGAGTCTTTAAATTTCATTCTTATACAACCTTTCTGTAGAGTCTTGATATTTTAAAGCTGCATAAAATACTTCCTCTTGACAACATCTGAGGGACGTAAATGTCACCTGAATTTCCATGTAGAGAAATTCTGTGCAAACATGAAGCTAAACAGTGCTGATTTTCAGCACATGAAATAATGGAACAAACATGTTGTTAATCTTGTTCCAAAACAGCTACTGTAGGGTTTTATTCATAACTTTAAAAAATTCCAGCTTTTCAGTGAAGAACCAGCTGGGCATCAGGCTTCCTGTATTGATCCATTCATTGAACTTTTAAAGGGCCTCTGAGACTGCAGGAGCTCCCCATTTATTAGGTATATGGCTGGGGAGTGAGAGCTGCTGCTTTTAGATATCCCATACTGACAACCACGTTTCCATGCTCTAATCTGGAGTTTGGACCCTCTTGTGTATAAGGTATCCAACCAAAAGCCTGTGTCTTGCTCAAAGAACAGACTGTGACTGCATCAGTTGTCCCAATGGCCTGCTGATTGGTTTCCTATTGTGTGACTGGACATGTCTATTATGTAACAAGAGATAGATGTTTTTATGACTTGGCTCACTGAAAAGTTGTTGGGTTTTTTTTTTTCCTCCTTTTTCTTTGAAAACAAAACTACCACCACCAAAAAACCCAGACTGCTTTAAACTTTCCTAAATTTCCCATCCCCAAACCTCTCACCTGCAAATATCAGTAGCAGGGGGCTTATTTTCAGTCAGCTGACATTTTTCATTGTCTTTTTTAAAAAAGCTGTCTCTTGCCTTCTTGTAAGAGCTCTTTTACCTCTTGTTTGCCTTTTGGCTTCCTTTAATTTCAGCAGTTTCAAGCAAAACTGCAAGAATTTTGGAAAGGTTGGAATGCTCTATGGATTTGGGTGGAGCATAATAGTATAGGTCTGTAACTTCAGCCCCATCAGTATGACTTGGTTTTTCCAGTTGCAAGTGTACAGAATTCTTTGGGCAGGAATCAACTATAGTTAGGGCTTTTACTTGACCATGAAGAGCACCAAGGTCTTTTCTTGAGGTGTGGGGGTGTACTTGAATCTGATTATAGCCTTTTGAGTCTCCACATTAACATGATACTCCTGAAAAGTAAGTGATACGCAATTCAAGTTCAGGTAATTTGATTTAGTATAACACCTTTAAAAGTTTTATTCATTGGTGCTATTTCAATGCCCTACTGAAAGCAATGAATTATTTCCTGCCCACTAGTGAGGCGTGAAGAACCACTACTGAGGTATGAAGAACCATTTTGGAGGCTATAGAGGGGAACATCAATAGCTATAAAAGGGAGGAGGAAGACTTTTCAAGTTATGTGGGAAGGCAGAGTAAAACTTTTAGAAGCTGCTTTAAAGCTTATTTTAATTTATATCTTTATGCAGCTGTCTAAGTGATGTACTCTGAATGAATTGCTTGACACAGAATTTCTCATGCAGGTTTCATTTCTCCTGTCACAGTTTGATAAAAACATGTTTGTGGAAATATTCCTTTCAAAGACTAGCTATTATTTCTTGTCAAGTCCAAGGTGAAAAGTTTTTGATAGGGTCAGAGCTGGAGAAAGAGGAATTCTGATCAGCTGTTGCTGTGACCTGTGTGTCAGCATTGCATCACCTTCATTCCCTCACTTTAGGCGTTCGGTCCTTTGGCTAGCTGATATCTAGGATTTGCTCTTCTAACTACTTGGTTTTATAGCAGCTGAAAAATATGGATAAAAGAGTGTTGGGTCCCCTACTTGTATCACTGGCTTCGGTATCATGAACAACAGCATGTTCAAAGGCAGCACATGTTTACTCGTGCGACAGTACCTCTATGCTTTGAAGTGTTCCAGCAGAGAGAAGATTATGCAAGGCATTAGCAACTATAAAGAAATCAATGTGTTAAACATGAGCCTTTTGCTTAACCACTATCACTGAAGACATCTCCTTAATATACTGTATAGTCTCATTAAACTAAATCATATGAATGAAATTATTGAAAGACTTCAGTTCATATAAGAAAGGCTTTGAGTTTCATTGGCCTATGTTTATTTCATTCAGATCGTCCTGTTCCAAGTGTGGCATAAATACTTTAGGGAAGAAATGGAACCTTACAAACAACTCTCTCCTGCCCTTATCTACAATATTAATCTTGTGTTCTCTTTTTTTCTGAAGTGTTTTCAGGTGCTCTCTGTACTTGCACTTGGTGCTGAATGTAGACTAAGTTGTTTAGCATGCTAAGCCTTTCTGAAAGTCTGGTTGGAATTGTAAGAGGTAAGAAGTAGAAAGTACATCTTCAAAAAGTCACTTTATTGAGACAAGACAATTAGGGTAATGCACACCTAGCAAAGATAACATCAGATTTTGGATTTATTATAGGAAGAGGTATGTGATCAGAGAGGAAAAGGAACAGACCTTTGGAACAAAGCTGTTAAAGAGTCTATTCAGTAAATCTCTCCATGTCCAGCTAGCTTGTTATCCTCCAGTACAGTACCACTACAGCATGTTAGCTTCAACAGCTATCTTCCTGCTCACAGTACTGTCTTTTTCAGCAATTGCTATCCTCCTACATCAGCTTCTAGTGAACTAATGAAACAGGCTCTCTTCCCTTTCCTGTCCCAACTGCAGATGCTTTTTGGTCACTCACCAGGACCTGTGCCAGCTGCACTTTCCTGAATGAGAAAGATTGGAATCCTATGTACATAGTGATGCCTTTCATGGAAGTGTTACAGGAAGGTGTAAATACTTTTCTCCTTCTTCTGCAAATAATTATCCTCTTATACAAATTTTGGGAGGAGGTTGTTCTGATTTTACTTAATTGTTGGTTTTGGTTTTGTGTTGTAGTGTTGTTTGGTTGTTTTGGGGGGTAGGTTTCTTCGGTTGGAGGTTTGGGGTTTTTTTTCCATTTGGATTTTTGTGCGTTTTTATATGTTCATTTGCTTGTGTGCTTTTGGTTGGTTGTTTTGTTGGTTTTTTTTAATGGCCGACACACATACAATATGAATCTTAAGCACTAGAGCAGGTCACTTCACCTTCTATGGATTTCTAATAGATAACTGTCTAGATTTTGAATGTTGACCAGTGTTGCTGTTGCTATTGCTGTCTGTGCTATCCTGCTCTCATTTTAATTTGCTGATAACAATGAAAAGTTTTCTGGAAACTTTTGCCTTTGGTCTATTAAAATTCACAAAATGCAGATAAAGAGAGGAAGAACAAAGGTGCTTCAATAGTTGGCAACAATCTACGTTAGATTGTTGTTTTATTTTCTACTGCCAAGCAGAAAGAACAGAGACGTACTGACTAATTTTTACCAGAAAAATAATCAGACATCCACCAGTAAACATGAGTGTAGGCCAAAGGAAAACAAAGAGGAGGCCTTTTGGAGGATAAAGTCTGCTGTGAATGACATTGGTCTGTGTTCCTCCTGGGTTGTAGTAGCATGGCACATTCTGGTGGTTTTTGAAATTGCTTGCAATCTTGTCTATTTTTGCTTTAACTTCTTTCTCAGACTTTTCTGGGACATATGAGCACTGGAATAAGAAATGAAGACGATTCATTATAACAGATGCTCTAATACAAGGTTTATAGCAAAGTCAGATGGAATGAAACAAACATGCTAGCACAGATAAAACTTCTGTGGTTGGGCTGGACTTCCTGGAGATCATTTTGATGCCCTCAAGTCCACATGCCACTTGCCATGTTTCCCAGTCATTGTGTGTCAGTGGCTTGTCTGTAGATTTACAGATGGAAACCGATAACACATCTGTGCTTGAAATAAAACTGCAGCCTTTGTGACTGGTGCCTTATTTCTGCAGTGCCAACCTTGGATTCTTAGCAGAGTTTCTAGGCACCACCACAGCAGAAATGTGTTAGAAATGTGTGTGCTTGTTGGTGTGCAGGACCACTCTACTGCAAACCTTCTGCTTATGAATAAGATAAAAGCATGGCCACTGGAGCCTTCTTTTTTTTGTCTTTTTATAGCTGCCTTTCAGTGCCTGAAGGGGATCCTTCAGGAAGGCTGGAGAAGGACTTTTCATAAAGATGTCTAGCAACAGGACAAGGGCTAATGGTTTGAAGCCAAGGGAGAGTAGGTTTAGATTGCATATTGGTAAGAAGTTCCTTAGTATGAGGGTAGTGAGACCCTGGAATAGGTTGACCAAGGACTCTGTGGATGCCTCCTTTCTGGGGGGTGTTGAAGACCAGGTTGGATGAGGCCTTGAGCACCTGCTTCTAGTTGAGAGGCATCCCTGCCTCTCACTCAGCTCCCTTCCAACGTAGGCCATTCTATGTTTCTGTGGCTTGTAAAAATAACACAAAGTTACTTAGGCTTCAGTAAAATTGCGGTTGAATTTTGAATCACTTTTTTTGTTTAGTTGTTTTATTTTGGTGGAGGATTTTTGTGTGTGTGTTTGTGTTTTGGTTGGTTTGTTTGTTTTCCCCTGGATGTTTTCTTATTGGTTTCTGGTTTTTGCTTTATTTCAAACTCTAGGTCTCTCCTCTGAGAATTCCAGCAACTGGGTGAGTCTCAACAAGTAAAACTGTATCTTGCCACAAGTCTTCAACCTGGAGACTTTACATATTTTTAATGTTCATAAATGTCAAATACTCCATTTTAGTCAGTGTAATTCCTTGACAAGGAATAAAATACAAACTTCATGTTTAATGATTAAAGCAAAAGCGTTTAGCTGTATGATTTCTGGAGTATTTTTTAAATGCTATGGCTTAAGCACAGATATATACAAGATGAACAAATCCTACTTTTACTCTACTGCTTACTTGAAAAATAATCATCCCTCTCCTCAAAGGTATTAAATCAGAAAGTGATTATTGAGACTGCTACAAGTACCTTAGGATTTCTTTCCAGTGTGTCTTCAGTTGCATACAGCATAACCTCTTGTCCTGAGGCTGTCAGGTTAACCTGCACCTGTAGGCAGGGATAAGGAAAGACATCCTCATCCTCTGAGCCGTCACTGTTTGGGCAGGGAGCTTGGTCCTTGATGCTGACTTTGAGTACCTTGCACACAGTTTCTGTTGTCCAAACACTAAAAATAAGCAAAAGAAGGTATTGCTTTGAAATGCATCAGCACCTTCTACCCATGGTTGGAGGTCATGGCTGGCCTGTCCTGGTGTGGTGAAAGTTGCCCACCCCAAAACAATGGCTGCACCTGGAGAAATGCTGCTGTGGGAAAGCATTTTTATCATTCTCATTGTTTTTTTTTAATGTGTTCTGTGGTTTGAAGTTAAATTCTAACCTCATCTATAATCAGCTTAAGCTGTTATTCAAGAAAAAAATTCTTACCAGTTTTAGTTTGCTTCACCTCCAGCTTTTGATACCATACTTGATATCTTGAAAAGATTTTCAATAATTTAATCTACATTCTGAGAATTAATGAATGAATTCCCATGTTTTTTCCCTGCCCTTCCTTCTTTTCTTCTTTCCAGGCACCTTTGCATGAATAAGCCATTATGGTTTTGTATGGCAAAAGTTCAGTTTTTCACTGTTACTTATAACTTCTTATCAAGAATTACTCTTTGTTAGCATAGTAAGCTTTTGCTTACAACAGTACACTTTGACAAAAAAAAAAAAAGTCTTTCTACTTTTTAAACATGCAGATTTATTGCAGTCAGAAGGCTGGAAAATAACTAAAATGTGAAATACTGTTTAAAGGGAATTTTTTTTGGACATGTTTGGGGACCTTTAGTGCTATTAGCAAGAATAATTAGGTGGATGTATTTGCTTTCTCTTGTCAAAATCTTCATGCATGACAAACTAAGCTGCACTCTGTCTCGCTGCTTTGGTTTTCTGCAAATTGATTTTGTGTGTGGAATCAGCACTTACAACATTTAATAAAACCACAGGTAATAGCAACTTCTTCAGTGCTCGTTATATTCTACAACATTTGCTGTGGTATTCTGGGTTGTTGAAGATTCCAGTTTCTCGTGATGGCTGTTTTGGAAGTAAAATACAGATTCTCAAATCAACAGTTTTAAAGTGACTTCTGTTGCTCATGGTTTTTATAGTGTTGTTAAGAGTAACACTCCTTCCTACACATGCAAAAGCCTTTTTCCTTTCAATTTATTCAAGACTTCAGTTTCAATTATCAAACTTCAATAAGCTTTTTTTTGTTGTTGTTGGTGTGTGGTTGGGGTTTTTTTAAATGTGTTCATCATAAATGTTTTGCTTTAGTCTTTTGCACTCTAGCCCTGAAGACAATTGTTCCTTCCTCCTTGTGCTTACCCATAATGCCTGATGACATTTTTGCGCAGTTTTTTCTTTCATCTCCTGTCCTAAATTTTTATGAGCTTTTCAAGAACATATTATTTATTGCACAGTGTATATTTTAGCATTTTGAAAATAATTATATTGGATGCTGATGGGGAAAACAAACAGCTTTGTATTCATAAACAAATGACTGTTCTTACCTTCTAGTGTAGAATGGCACAATGGTGATCCCAATAAAAAAGTACATCATCATGGAGCAGACGACCATTCCTAGTCCCAAGCACAGGGCTCTTGTCTCCCCTCGCTTCTGTGCAGTCACCAGCTTTTTTCCCAACATGATTCAGAGTTGTGAAATCTGAATAATCTTTCTGGTATAAAATAAAATACAGAATGAAAAGGGAAAAGACAACTAGGACTGGCTACAGGTATTGCTGTTGTGTAACAAGTCTTTGAAATATGATGTATCTCCTGGAAGAACAGTTCCATTTTTGCAAAACAAACAGAAAAGATTTTTTTTCTTTTTTTGTTATTATAAGGCTTATTTTGTGTTTTTATTTTTTACCATAAAAAACCTTTAAAAAGCATGTGTGTGCTTATGTAGGCTAAGAGATATGGTTGGAAAACCTGATTACTTTTTGGGAGTGTGCTGCTCACAGCCCAACTGTACTCAGCCTTAATTCAGTCTGGTTTATGTTGCTGCTTCTCTAAAGTAAGAGATATTGCATTTTGTATTGGTAAAAACTGCTTGAAGTGAGAATCTTACCAAAGTAGAATCCTTTATACACTCTGTTGTTGTTTTTGGATTAGTCTGAAATGTGGTTGGCTTCTTCCAGAAGAGCTGGAATACTCCAAAACATATAGCATTAGAAATGCCCAGTTCTGATTTGTGCATCTTTGGCCTCATCCATTCAGGGATGTTGTCATTGTTAGAATCATAATTTTTGTCAAGTTCAGTGTTGAATTCCATTTTAAATCATCATCAATATCCCCAGTGAACTTTGTGTATGGCACTTTGAGGGGAACTGTTTTTCTTATGTTCCTGTATGATTTACTGCCATTGGAAGTTGCCATAAATTAATCTTACCTGCTTATTGGCTTTTGAATTTAATAGAAAATTGATGCCTTTAAATATGGCTGTATTGAGTGTTTCATGTTTTGTGGGACTATAAATAGCACATGTGGCATAACACTGCCAGTGCACTTGCATTGTGCCTGACTACTTGTGTGTAGCTGTGCACAGAGGCATATGCACCTTGCTAGGAAACCTGGGAAAGTGTCAGTAGTGACTGTTCCTTTGAAAGAGCTGACATTTCTTTTAGTTGAGGGGGGAGGGGGAATGGAAATAGCATTTTCAAACCCCAAAGAATTCCACAATAATGAAAATGTTGGCACAGTACACAACACAGCCTCTTAAGACCACCTTGGTTAAAGGGCAAAATGAAATAGAGGAACATCATCAGTCCCGGAGCATAGGCCCTGAGACTATGTGGTATTTAAGTAGCAGTTCCTTTTGACAAAAAGGAAAGTTAACTACAGACAAATAATTAATACACCACAAGAACCTATGCTATATAGCAAGAAATTCTCATATGCAGTAACAGCGGTTAATCTTTTATAATTTCTATAGGAAATTCTTTTACTAAGATTGGTGCTGCTGCCATGACTTGTGGAAAACTTCCAGTGGTCTAGTTCTGCTAATGTGTTGAGGTTTAGCTGAACCACAGTGTGTATGCAGCTGTCTAGATAGGCTGAGAAATGGAGAGTCAGACCCTTGGCTACGTAGCAAACAACCCTGTGACTATTAACCAAATAAGAAATAACAACTGCCTCATCAGTCTGCTTAATTGTAAGCCACAGACTCCCCAGTTAAGTTCATACTTCCTGATCATCAGACTGTCAGACTACCTCTTTAGGATACATAAGGAATTTGTGTGCAGGTGGCCAAGAGGTATTCTCATTGTTATGAACAGTGTTCTCCATTCTGATAGCAGCTGGACTGCCTGACACTGGCTCTCTGTGGGGCTACTGGTGCTTCTGCCCTCTCAGTTCAGATCTGTGCCCTGCCCCAAAGAGAATAAGGATGTGTGAATTATGCAGAGAATGTTAGCAAGAAAAAAAAAAAAAATCTGAGTGCTTCTATAAACATGGAAAATAACCACGTAGGTCTTCAGGCAGAGTAAATTAGAGGTGCTCACGTCATTGTTGTGTTGCTGCACCAGTTTAGCTGTAAATGTAGTCCTGAAAAAGGAAATCCATATTTCCTGCATTTTTAAAATTCCTGCATTCTTTTGAAATTTAGAAGACCAGAAAAATCCGTAAAACTATTCCATGCATATGCAGAATAATTTAAAGAAAAAAAAAAAAATCTGAGTGCTTCTATAAACATGGAAAATAACCACGTAGGTCTTCAGGCAGAGTAAATTAGAGGTGCTCACGTCATTGTTGTGTTGCTGCACCAGTTTAGCTGTAAATGTAGTCCTGAAAAAGGAAATCCATATTTCCTGCATTTTTAAAATTCCTGCATTCTTTTGAAATTTAGAAGACCAGAAAAATCCGTAAAACTATTCCATGCATATGCAGAATAATTTAAGAGGAAACACAGGTTGGCAAAGGAAACTCCATAAGCGTAAATATTTCTATGTTCTCGTGCTGAAACTCCTCCTTTTTCTCGTTCTCAAGGCAATACTGCATGCATATAAAAACTTTTTTGGGATTTCCTCACTGCTGAAAAGATTCATTTTTTTTCAGATGGGAAATTGCATTCTATCTCCTACCTCTGCCAATGTATATTAAGAGGACTGTTGGAAGAGGTAATTAAGTATTTCCTCTGATGAAATCATTAAATCTCTGAAAAATGAAGCCCTGCAGAGGACTTGATTGGCTCAGGAAGTCTCTAAGCGAATTTGAATTGGAAGATGAAGTGCATAATGAGAGTTTTAGTCTGGCTTTCAAGAGCAAGCCTAAGTGTAACATCTGAGCCGAAGATTGTGGGGTGCCTCCATAATTATTAGGAAAATATAACCTCCAAATCTTTTTCAAATGTTCCCTCTCTTTAATCTTCTTCTTCAGACTAGTCAAATTATACAGTACATTAGCTATGCAATTTCAATGTATAATCACTGCATTGACAGCTTCTGGTGATAATTCTGGGGATGCCATCTGCTCCAGTGTGGAATAGGGTCCCCTGTTTTGATTGGTAGACATGTCTGGTACTCAGTGGGATGTCTCTGACTCTTACTCTCTATTCTTTGAGGAGTTTCCCGTGCTGTGACCTCTGTGAGTGTGAATGGCACCTCACTCTCAAGCTATTCCAGGCTACTCTTACCTTGGTTATGGCAGCAGAGGTAGCACCGATGAATTAATTTTGCTTGCTTGCAGAAGAAAGGATGTTAATCTCTTCTCTCAAATTACATATGGGAATAAATATTAGCAGTGTACTAGTAATTTTTTGGAGTTGGTTTATCCTGCACCATATGGTGAATTTCTATTGAGCATTTATTTACTGCTGTCAGATGAACACCAAGTGCTGATGCTGCATCACACCAAGACAGAATTGTGTCATCAGTATCTCTGAAGTGATGAGAAGCTTCAGTCAGGTCTGGACTCTTTGGCTTTTAGGTCTTCTACGAACAAAATAGTAATTTGCTATCTTCTATCGAGGACCAGCTTTGTAGTTACCTTGTGATATTCTCAAAACACCTTGTGTAGGTAACACAAAAATTGTTGATCATGTGGGTGTGTAAGAGGAGCATGACATTTGTTGCCAGTTTATTGGGCAAGTGCTTTGTGTGGGAACCAAAAGGCTGTTGTATATTTAAAATCTGAGCTCTCTACTGATTATGCTGCTGTGGCAGAGCTGCACAGTTATATATTTACTACTGCCTGCAAGTAGAATAAGTTTGATCTTACTTTACCCACCTGTTTCCATCACTATTTTAATACCACTTGGATTCTTTTAACTTTCTATTTGAAAACATCCTTTTTTCATCTCCTGCTCCATTGCTTACACAGACAACAGGTTTGAAGTCAAAATACATTTGCATTGGTATTTGCTACCCCTCTCTTCACCTTCCATTTCTTACTCCACCATTTATGTGCATATCTTGCTGACAACATTTCTGCCTTCTTGTTATTGGTGATGTGGTCAGAGAACATCCATTTTGTTCATTGCAAAGTGGTATGAACCCACTGCTGAATCAGTTTGTGCATTTGGGATCACAAATAACTGTGTAACAGATTAAGGTGATGTTGAAACCTCCATGGAAATGGGCCAAGAAAAGAAGATTCAGCCAGGTACTTGTGCAGCTGTCTTGGAAACCTGAAGCAGCAACATTTTGACTGTGTAATTGAAGACTGTTATATTTATTTTATTAAATGTGATGTTTAATTTTGCTTTATTAGAGAACTGTTTACCTGATGTGAAACTAGAGTGAATTAAAAAAAAAAAAAAAAGGCAACTTTTTATTTTAAAAATATATGCAGTTGGTGAAGAGTAGTTCTGTCTGCTTTTAAACCCAATGTTTCTTAAAAGAAAAAGTTGTTTGTTCAGTAAAATCTTTCTGGAGTGCTTCTTCTGGATTCTGTGCAGTAGAGGGCTGCACAGAAGGAATCAATTTAAGGGCATATTTCAGGGAAGCTTGCTCCTACTTGTGCCTGCTTCCTCTTTAACTTAATTAGAGGTAGACAAGCACAGCTTCTAAAAGAGTGCTGAACACTTACAGCCATGAAACTCCTAAGAGTAAGTGTCTTTATGACTAAAAATGAAGAAATGTTCTGATTTCGCGTGGGCTACAGACTCCTAATTTCCAAAACCACTACTGTTATCTTTGCTAACATCTATGAGGGATTAGCAGAATGCATCTAGTTACAAAAGAGAGAATGACTGAGCACATATGATACAGAAAAGTTATTTGGGCCATCCTCTGTACTGTTGCAGAATTTACAAGATTTTTTCCACAACCACAGCACTTTTCCAACCCCAAAGCAACTGCATGCTCCCAAGGAAAAAGTGTTCTTAGATATATACTTACTGTTTTTGAGGAAATAGTTCTTTTTCTGTTGAAAAATCTTCTGTTACATTTCAGACTGGGGATAGTGGCAGAACTTAACGCCGGAAGAGATATTTATTTTTTTTCCCCCTGTACTCTGGTTTTCTTTTGCTGTGGCTGAACTCCTAACTTAGTTTCCCTATTACAAAGTTTCTGTAACCATAAATGGTAAGGTATGAAAGAGCAGTGTCCTTTTTGAGATTAATTGCTGAAAACCAGGAAGTCACGATACTAAGACCAGCTACAGCTTAAGATCTTTTCTTATGTCCTAGGGCTCCTTTGGCATGTATCCTGGTGAATTTTTTTTTTCTAAGCTATGGTCTATTCTTTTCAGATTGCTTCATAGTTAAGAAATATGATACAGGCATTTTGAGCAAGATTTAAGCAAATGACTTAACGATGACCAGTGGGTACTGAATTGATGCTTGACTCTTAATAAATAAACTATTAATGGATGTGTGTGAAAGGTTCAGTTGCCACTAGTTTTGGTCAGTTTGGATACATCAGGTGGTAAGATTGTTGATTGGATGTCAGAATCCAAAAGAAAAGAACAAAGCATCCATCATGCCCTGTATATATTTATGTCCGGCAGGGTCCTGTAGCCAAAAAGCCAAATCTGCTTCTGGGACATATGCACAGATGAGTCCTAGCACCAGGACTAGGAAAATAAAGGAACTGATATTACTTAACCCAGTAAAAGTATTGACTGTTCTGACCACTGTACCCACAGGTCAAAGCCTCTCCAGGTTGCTGCAGGTGTCTGAGAATTAACTGCTTCAGCCAAAGCTGAATTTGCTTTCATTGAAGGATTTAAAGTTGAAATGTTCAGAGACTTCATGCTGTCTGATGATAACAGATGAATCTCTCCCAAAAGGACTGTTTCTATTATTATTGATGCAGAAGAAAGTGCACAAAGCTAATTTGGATTTAGATAACTGTTGGTTAGACACTTAAAGCTAAGCGAGATGAAGCCTGCTACTATCATCTATATTGGAAAGATTTATGATTACTATGATTTGGTTTTTTAGTGCTTGAGGAGTGATGTAGCTAAATTTCAGGAATGACATCTGAAGGTTGGAGAAAGAACCTTGTGAACAAAACTTATTCCCAGATAAAATAAGATTTAATTGAGTGGAGCTTTCTATAATTTCTTTAATAATTAGAAAACAAGACTGGATATTTCAAAGATGCAGGTTCTGGCTCAAGCAGAAGTCATGCTTTTGATGAGGAATTTATTGGAAGTTATTTTGGGCTGTGTGATTCAGGACTGAAAGTAGAAGACATTCATGAATCATCAACTCTGGCTGTCTGTTCTGTCTGCTCTCTTTAACCCCAATGTCTAGTACACATGGATGGATTTGTTAACTGCTACTCTACAGGGTACTACTGCAAGATCAACACACAACTTGTAGATTCCACAGACAAAAGAGACTCAGTGTGCTGAAGGAGGCAGTGACAGAACACTTTAGCTCAGCTTGAGGTGCACTGGAGTTTTATTTGACTAGACAGAAGCTGTGCTGAATATTATCTTTTGATTATTTCTTTTCCTCTCGCTATACCACAGATATGCAAGTCCAGGTGGACACTAGCTCTTGGAGAGCTAACCCAATACAATTAACATGGATGTGGTCAAGGGAGGTGCTCTGCTGATACCAGCTTGTAAACTTGGGATGTTCAATGTGTCACTGGCCCATACCAAGTGATGTGTGTGCTGTATCAGTGGCAAACTACATGTTCATATATATGCAAACTGTAATTCTGTATCCCACTCTAAAATAGCTTCTGTCTTATTAAAATCACATAGTATTTTTTTTTTCTGCTTGAGGGAAGGGAGAAAATCACCCTGTGCTTTTGCCCCAGTGCTCCTTGTCCTTGCAGGAGCTGTAGTGATCGCTCCTCCTTCTAGCCTTGCTCTTGGCTATCATGGTGGGACACCCTGAGCTAAGTGATCTACTCATTCAAGGCAGGATGTCCCTAGTTTCAGAGAAGAGCAAGACCAGTGGCAGCCTCTGCATCAAGATCTGTTGCAGGGAAACTAATTCATTGCTTATTTGTAAGCTACATAAATGTTGATGCACCTCTTAAGTGGCCTTAAAGTGACCCAGACAGGCAACGTGGGGTTACTGCTGTAGGGGCTGTGTTCATGAAAGTGCTCTTTGAGTATGTGTGGCAGAGCAAACTGAGGCCAGTAAGGGACAGCTAGAGCAAAAGGCAGTAGCTCCTGTTGCTCTATAATCCATTTTGCAAACACTAGCTTTAGCTAAGACAAAAATTTGCAAGGACTTCACAAGCTTTGCTGCAGGTGCTGTTTTAATATTTGATCTCTGACTTACCTGGGGGAAGAAAACAATGTCAGAGTAGGCTTCTCTAGACTTCAAATACTCTGTTTCAACTCTGAATGTGTTTCTTTCCAATGTCTTGCTTCCCATTTATTTTATTGCAATGTATTAAACCCTTTGGCTAAGGCCAAAATAAATGAAATTTGAGGGATAATTTTCCATGATTCTTTTAAAAATGAGCAAGGTTTCAACATGGAAAAAGCTACCATGTCTGTAAGTTAGTGAACTATCTACAACAAAAATTATGAGTCTCCAAGAAGCTATCAGACAAATTGAAGAGAACAAAGATAAATATTTCTGAGGAGTTAGTTTCTCTCTAAGTGCTAGTAAAGTGACAAACAAGCGAGAGAAGGCATGTGGGTCAGAGAGAAAATGTTGCATGTATTAGCATACAAGCATTGTAGATCTGATTGTAAATAAAAGCACAGAGGGACTGTGAACATTGTATCAGTGTCAGGAGGAAAGTGTTTCTGGTGTTTATTTGCTGTAGTGTCCTGTAACGAGTGCTCAAACTGTGCCTCTGTGCTCCATCTACATTACAGAATTCTCTCTTTCGTTTCTGCTAGTGCCTGGCTATTGCAGGTGTGGGTTAACCCAGAGGATTCTTATCATTCTCAAGCAACTGGACTGACTTTGCTAAGATTCTGAGGTTTCAAGACAGCTCAGCAGAGTCTGGTGGAATCTCACAAGCTATTGAACAGCTTATCAGTATTAAACTTATTTTGTGTTTGGAAGTGACATGTTACACAGTAGGCTGTCCTACGCAACCAGTGGATCTTGTTAGAAGTCTTAGAATAAAGAAATAGCATCTGTAGGTAAACTGAAGTGATGCGAGTTTGCAAACTATGAACTTCTTCTCAGATGTAACATAAAAAGCAGCTCGGGAGTTTAAAAAAAAAAAAAAAAAGAAAGGAAGAAAAATAAATTAACAAAAAAGGCAGTATCTTTTAGTTGGTCAGAACTGTTTATTCCGTTTTTCTAAGCTGATCATCCTTCAGAGTTGTTTTTGTATTAGGGCATACAAAAAACTTAATGGCTATGAGACAGAGCCAGTTTAATAAGAATTACCATTTTATTTTCAAGACTTTCTGGTGCTTCTAAAGAATCAGTGAGCTGTGAAATGAGAACAGTTGTTTGGATCTTCAAAGAGCTCTGCAAAGTTATTAGCTCCCTTTCCTTCCTAATTGAAACATATTCATAGTGAAGTACATTGTCATTTTTAATGGGCATCATAAAGAGAAGATGTGGTTCTTGAGCAAGGAACAATCACATAGTGAAAGTGATATGAATTAGGAGGAGGAATATGCCCTAAGTACTGGCATGTGGAAATCAGACACAAGCAAACTTTAGGGCTCAGCTGCTTCTTTTGAAGTAAGTAACAGTTTCCTGGGCTTGCTGATAGATCACCAGTTCCGTGAGGTTTGAGGGAGTCCTCAAACTTTGTCATGAACAGATAAACAAGCAGGGATATAGATTTCTGTTTGTGTGTGTGTGCTGTACTGTGGTGGGCATCCCTGCGATGCGTTGTACCTGTAGTAAAGCATAACATTTTTGTCAGCCTTCATTTCTCTCTGCAGTTCTCAGTAACCCTGCAGTTACTGAGAACTCTTAAAACTGTATCTTGAAAGGATACAGAGAGGATATTTAACAGACTGTTGTGTCTAACCCTCTGTGACCAGAAGGTGTTATTCTAGGAGGATAGAGTTCAACTTCACACATTCAGGTTAATTATAATGTGGAATGAAGTGAGGTCTTTCCTTAATTTCCAAAGTTAGTACTGCAACTCTCTGAAACAACGAAGTATGAAATGTTTTATACGAGTGCTATGTGCTTTTGTTGGGAGACCTAGAGCATTGCTACATGATCAGGGCAGATGCTTATCCAAGATAGGATGGAAGGATGACTCTGGTAGTGTTGTGGTTAATGGCCTCTGCTGTCATCTGCAAAGTTGGTTCCTGCAGTGAAAAGGGTCAGTCTCTGGTTTTGAATCTTATCTGCACAGTGTAGTCTGTCTGAAAGAAGAGCTTTTGCCTTCTCATAGATAGAAGGGGAACAGTATTTCCTTTCTTACTAGCCTGAGGCCAAACACATTAATGAAATGTAATTTCATAATGGAAGGCACTCAGTATATTAGCTGAGTATAACTCACTGTGTAATCTGGCCAATAAAAGGAAAATTGTTCTTTTTCACAGGCTGACAAAATGAAGGAAAAAAAAGGATAAATACAAAGAAGCCTTCACAAAACAAGATACTTAGACCCTGCAGTCTTTGATGTTAAGAAAGCCCATGGGAATGTCATTTCTGAGCAGATGAGTAGGATTGCCTACTGCTGTCTAGCAGAAGAGATCAGAATTGTGACTTCTTCGTTTTTGCAAACAGAGCTCATGTTTCAGTCTATCCCTGCCCAGGCAGCAGCACAGCTCTGTATGGTCTAACAGGTTCTAGACATGTCAGACCTGCTGCATATGCAACCACAATTAACAAATTAACACCTACAGTTAAATCTAGCATGCTCTGCATGAAAACCTATCACCTAGCGTCAGATGATAGGAAGAGAAGAAATTGCCTGTAATTGTGCCAGAAATGTTTGGGTTGGATATTAGAAAAAGCTTATTTTCTGGAAGAGTGGTGAGGTGTTGGAACAGGCTGCCCAGGGAGGTGGTGGAGGTATTCAATAAATGTGTGGACATAGCAATCTGGGACATAGTTTAATGGCCATGGTGCTCTTAGGTTGACAGTTGGGCTCAGTGATCTTAGAGGTCCTTTTCAGCTGAAACAACTTTATGATTATATAATTTAATTTACTTTCCAAGTTATAGACATCAGACAGTCTGATTATAGTGAAGTCACACAGAAATTATAAAAGCTTTTTACTGACTTGAGGGACAGCTTCTGTGTTTCAGGGATCCTAGATGTTGATAGCCTGAGTACAAGGTACCATAGGTATTTAGTTGCTGCTTATTAAAGAATATTTTGAATCCAGAGTACAGTTCATGTGAACTGCCTGTTGAAATCCTATGGTTGGGAAAGCCTAATGCTCCCTGCCATAATCCTTGATATCATTGATTCCTTTGCTGGGAGCTCTGCTCTCTGATATGCTGCTTCCATATTTTCACATGGACACTCTTTACTGCTGTCACACCTTTACTGCTGTCCTGCATTGGGAAAATGGGATGTGCTAACACCTATCTTTGTATCCTCCCAAAATACACAATATTGTATCAGCCTTGCTCATAATAAGTCTCCAGGAAAGAGAGCCAAAGCATACTAGTGTAAAGGGTAATGTTTCATGTTTTTCTAGAATTAAATTGCTTAAAAGTAGGATGAAAAAAAAAAAAAACCAAACAAAAAAACCTCAACCAAACAAAAAAATCCCCCAACACATATCAGATGGAAATAATTAGGAAGTGCCCACCCATTCCATATAGAAAAGTTCATTGTTTTTTTCTTTTGCCCAAAGCCAGATTGATATAAGGAATTAAACTATTGGTTTGTTGCAGAAAATTATTGTAAATGAGATTGTTGTCTATAAATAATAGCATTGATTTTGTGTTCCCTGAAGCAGTTAAATTTCCTTTTGGAGTCCCAATATCTAGGCATTTTATGTGCTTCACTGTACACCTTTCATGAAAGCAATGTGATTACTTTGAACTGCTCCTTTACCTAGGGAATTCTAATGCATTTCAGAGTAACATTGTCCCAAGAAGTTAATGACAAGTAAGTTTTAGGCTTATGGAGAAATTTCCATTGTGATTAAAAGCTCATTTGAGCTCTTGGTAGCAGATCTGGTCAATTTTGCCTGTGCAAGAGATGAGGCAATACAGGCTACTACTACAGCAACCTGGCAGTGGACTTCGCCAGTTCTTGTGGCAAGTCATGACTGAAGAGGGCCAGACATTCATGGCAGATCAGGGGTTTTCTGCAGTTTGTCTGGCTGAAGTGCATCTGCTATGTGCTAATGCAGAGATACAAAAGCCTCAGCTGCTCTTCATAGGAAGGGAGTGCTGGAGGGAGATGTGTGGCAAGAACTGGGTGTAGAGAATTGCTGTGAAATTATATTTTTCACACATCTGAAGCTCTAATTTCCAATCTTGAAAGAACAGTAGGGCAGAAATAGAGATAATTGCCAGGCTTTTCCACCTTTCTAATTGGCTGTGCTTTTGGGCTAGTGGAATCCTTATTCTGCTGTCTTGGTCTTTGTTTCTAGCATATTTTTACTTGTTTTCTTCATTGCTAGCTGAAGATTGAAATATTAAGATGAGGCACAGATACTGAGCAGGTGGAGCAATTCTTCAGGGCAGGCAAAGATGAAAGTTTCTGTGATTCTTGGTCACTTCAGTGTCACTCGTGCCCCTAGTTCTACTGCAGGGCTGTTTTCTTCTGGTGCAGTACCCAGTTAGCACTCTGAGGTCCTGGTTACCAGAAACAGTGGTTAAGCAAATGTTTCCTGTGCCCCATGGATGTGTTTGTGTGTCAAGGATAAACAAGAAAGAGATGAGGGATACATCAGATACCAATGTACTTTACCACAAAGAACAAAAAGGAGTTCTGTGTGCAAATTTAATTTTTCTCAAAAGGAAAAGAGGAAGGAAAGGTGAGCAAAAAAAAAATCTTTGTATTCACAGGACACGTACCATGTTGGACATATCTCTATATGAATAGGCTGTATTCACACACAAACAATTTCTGCTTTGAGTTCTTCAGCCCTTCAGGAAAGTTTCAGAGTGCAAATGCATGGACTTGATATAGCTTGAATAAGTTCAATTACACTGCACTGGCTTTGCTTTCTCTAATAGGAATGTGCTTCCAGTGTTTAAATTCTTTATCCTCTTAATGATTACAAGCAAATGTAAAGAAAATAAATTGAAATTTGGTTTCATTGTCTGTATTAAAAACCACAAATTAAATGTGTGCTGTTAGAGGAAATGGCATTAATTCTTCCTTTCTGTGGGAGGAACAGCAGACCTTGCTCTATAACTGTCAGCTTTCCTGATTTCAACTGTTTCTCTGTTGAATCCTGCTGTTTTCACTGCTGTTGTTTAGTTTCCTGGTTTCTGTGTTCTTGCTTGCTGCTGACTCTGCATTGTTGTGAGAAGGAATGGACTGACAGGACATGATAGGGCTTTCTTCTGAAACTGCAAGTGGGAACAATGAGTTACTGACTTGTCAGGACCTAAATGTTTCAGAATATCTTTTTCTTCATGAAGGGACATTCTGTTCTCTGATGGGCTGAGTGTGTTTAACAAGCCACCAAGGACATCTTACTCAGGATGTGGGCTTTGCTCTGGTTTACCTTATCCATAAATATGAATGCAAGTGTGACTTCAATAAGCACATTGTTTCTGTTGCAGAAACAGGGTCAGTATTTTTTTTGTCTCAAATGTAGTGAGTGATGATGCTTGAATTGTTTGTAGCCTTGTTTTACAGATTTAATTTCTTGTAATGTGGGGGATTATGAGAGGGAAGACTTTTGTATCTGACCAGAGTCTCCTATAGACTGTGAAACATTTCTGTTGCATTTAAAAATGAGTACTTGGAGAATTGGATCCCAATAGCATGTATTTTGCTTTTGCTTGTAGAGGAAGGAAATTTAACACTGAGAAGTTACTTCTTGTTATCATCTTTTATATACTATAATATTGTAATTAAGATCACTAAACAAGAATACATGAAAACTAGTTTCTGGTCATGGTTCTGACTGCTAGACTGAAGATGATGTTGAAAATAAAAGCCATTTTAGAACAGTACTCTAACCTACTCAGTATGCTGAAATTGGTTATCCCTTACAGTATCCCAAGGGGAGATATTTTGTAATACTAAGTAATAAGAGATGCCTTGGGCAAGAGACCAGAAATCTGTTGTTCCAGTCTCAAATAAGTGATGCTATTTCAGAATGTGGATAATTTCCACTTTCCAAAGAGATTTATCCCTACCTCCTATGGGTTTGTGTGTGAAGTAGAAAAGATCCATCATCCAAAGCCCTCTTGGAACTGAAACTGGCAAAAAAAGTAAAAGAGAACAAGAAAGACTTCTTCAAATATGTCAGTAAGAAAAGGAAGAATAGGCAAAGTGTGGGGCCACTGCTGAATGAGGAGGCAGCCCTGAGAACTGAGGATGCAAAGAAGACAGAGTTGCTGAATGCCTTCTTTGCTTCAGTCTTTACACCTAAGGCTGTAAAGACTATGTACTCCAAACTGTGGATGAAGGAGAGAAAGCCTGGAGGAGGGAATTCTCCACACTGGGCAATGCAGACTGGGTTAGGGATCATTTGCACAATTGAACATTAAGAAGTCCATGGGCTCAGACGAGATGCACCCAGGGGTTCTAGGAGAACTGCCTGATGTGATTGCTCTGCTACTCTCCATTGTTTTTGTCAAATTGTGGCAGACAGGAGAGGTGCCTGAGGACTGGAGGAGAGCCGATGGCACTACAGTCTTCCAAAAAAAGGCAAGAAAAAAGAGGTCCCAGGGAACTATCACCCAGTCAGCCTCACCTCCATCCCTGGAAAAATTATGGGAGTGGCTCCTTCTGGAGGGCATCTCAAGGCACTTGGAGGAGAAGAAGGTCATCAGGAGTAGGCAGCATTGATTTACCAAGGGGAAATCATGCTTCACTAACCTGATAGTATTCTATAATGACGTAACTGAATGGGTAGATTCAGGGAGACCAGTGGATGTAGTTTACCTTGAGCTTAGCAAGGTCTTTGACACCATCTCCCATGACATCCTAGTGAGCAAGATCAGGAAGTGTGGGATGGTAGAGCAGATAGTGAGGTGAATTAGGAACTGATTATAAGGTAGTTGAAAGAGTGGTGATCAGTGGTGCCAGGTCCAGCTGGAGAGCTGTAACCAATGGAGTCCTCCAAGGATCAGTGCTGGGTCCTATGCTTTTCAGCATCTTGATCAATGACATTTATGAGGGGACAGACAGAGTCTGCTCAGCAAGTTTACTGATGACATCAAACTGGGAGGCTTGGCTGATACAGCTGAAGGCTGCATGGCCATCCAGTGAGACTTGGACAGACTGGAGAGCTGGGCAAAGAGGATCCAAATGAGGTTCAACAAAGACAAGTGCAGAGTCCTGCACCTGGAGAGGAATAATAATAAAGGCTGGGAGGTGATCTGCCAGAGAGCAGCCCTGTGGAGGGAGACCTGAGAGTTCTGAGGGATAACAAGTTATTCATGGGACAGCAATGTGCCCTTGTGGCCAAGAAGGCAAATGGAAGTCTGGGCTTTATTAGGAACAGTGTGTCCAACAGATCAAGGGAGGTTCTCCTCCCCCTCTGCTCTGCCCTGATGCAATCCCCATCTTGAGTACTACGTTCAGTTTTGGGATCCCCATTTTAAGAGGGACAGGGATCTACTGGAGAGGGTCCAGCAGAGGGTTCTGAGGACGATGAGGGGACTGGAGCCCTTCCTGGTGAGGAGGCTGAGAGGCCTGGGGCTTTGTAGTCTGGAGAAGACTGAGAGGGGATTTAATAAATGTTTATAAATACATGAGGGCTGGGGGTCAGGAGGAGGGGGACATGCTCTGTTCACTTGCTTCCTGTGATAGGACAAGGAGCAGTGAATGTAAGCTGTAGCATAGAAGGTTCCACCTCAACACAAGGGGGAACTTCTTTACTGTTAAGATCCCAGAGCACTGGAACAGGCTCCCCAGAGAGGTTGTGGAGTCTCCTCCTCTGGAGACTTTCAAGGCCTGTCTGGATGTGTTCCTCTGTGACCTGAGCTGGATTATGGTACTGCTCTGGCAGGGAGGTTGGACTTGATGATCTCTTTGGGCCCTTTTCAACCCCTGATGTCCTGTGATCATGAATGAAAATTTGAGCGGCTTATTTACACCATTGTAGAATATAAGTAGTGGGAAGATGTGTGTGGACTTGGTAGGAAAAACTGCAAGAATTCTGTTCAAAATTGGTTTTGAATTAAGATAGATTTTTTCTATCTGACCTTGGGAAATAAATCTAAATGAAACATTAGTTCAATTTGTTTGTATGTGGCTGATCTCAAAAGAATTTGTTTTAAGAAGCCATATGAAAGCACAGGCATTTTATGTAAAATACTGTACTAGTCTCAACACCGTTGCCATTCAAACCAAACTTAGAAACCCTACTTTAGTAAGCTGTGTTGATGGTGCTGCGCACTTTAATAGGAACTTCTGAGATAATTGACAGGCTTTGGAAACCTCTAAATGAAATGCTATGGCTCACTACTTGAGGCCATAAACAGTGGCGATGTTTAATCTTTGTTATCTCTGTTATACTTGCTCAGCAGTTCCACACTCCCCCTGGATTTCTTTGTTCTTAGCAAAATTGTTTTATCCCACTCAGGTTCTATGAGAGTGCTTTTCTTGTTCAATTTCTAGATGAATAAGCTGCTGCTTTTTTTTTTTTTTTTTTTTTTCTTCAGGTTAAAGGAACGGAAAGAAAAGGTGAAAACTAATTCTTCAACTTGAAACGTGTGTGATTAGTTATGGAAAACTGCCTTGTTATGGGCACAGTTTAGGGGAGCTCTGATGTAGCTGGCTTTGGACTGGGCCTTGATTCTGGTCAATGGTCTTGACTTTTAGATATTTGTTTAGTGTAGATCCAGGAGCATGTTAAGTTTCTTGAACATGTTTTGGTTTGGGTTTTTTGGTCACATATTAAACAGCTGTGTGTGCAAAGTGCCCTTTAAAGTGTGCCATGTCTTGCCTTTGAATCCACAATTATGTCAATGTAACTGCTGCACATGGGAACAGCTCCACAATTTCCTCATTAAAATATTTTGGCAATGAGTGAGGGCATTCTAGCCAAAACCTCTTCAAAATCTGCAGAAATTGGCAGGTGCCTGTGGAAAGAGGCAAGAGAATTGACCAGGATTTTTGGTAGGATTTGCAAATGTTGTTAACTTGGAATCAAAATCCTATTGGAAATTAAAATGATCTGCAAGTGATTGTAACAGGAACCTGAGATAGAAGGACAGTTACAACTTGAATGCTGCACAGTTGTGATGCAGAACGTGCATCATTCACCCAGTAAGACCTCTGTGATGCCCAAATAAGAAAATGGCATGAATTTCTCTCAGGATGTCTTGCTGATTCCTTTCACAGGCCAAAAAGCAAATGCATCCAAACTTGAAAATCTGAACTCCACTGTGCTCCTTGGATCAGTGCTGGAGTGCTGAGATAGCAGAGGGACTAGAATAGGGTGCGTGCCAAGAATTTATGATGACACCCTATCCAGCTGCTCTAACATATTGCCTCATTTGCCTGCATTATGTTACCACGAGAGGTATCCTAGCCCCTTCCAGTTTCCTTATGCTTCACTTACAGCAGGGGTGCTGAGACCATATTGGGTACCCTCAGCAGGTGCTCTAAAGGAGGAGTGCTTTCTAATTCCCACTATTTTCCTTTTTGATTGTAAAAAAACAGTTTCAAAGCATTGGCAAGCAGACTTTGTGTAATTAACTACTTCAAGTGTAGACATTTTGTTGGACAAACTGTGCAATTTGTTTTGCACTAAGTATTCCTGTTTTCTTTGTTGCTTTTGACATTACAAACTCTTGGATAGCTCCAGAATCACACTGAGCTTGTTGTGTTTCTTCTAAGACAGAAGTCAGCCTCTCAAGTCCCTCAGATAGGGGTCATGATTTTACCTTTTATTGTTGCATTTCTGTTTCCAGTCAAATTTTGGTTTTTCTCAATGTACTTAATGATTCAAAGAGCTCAGTAATGCAGCTTGTCTAATGATTTTGGACTCCTCCATTTCACTGCAGTTCTTCAGAACGGTGCTTTTCTAAAATGGGAAAGGAGAGGAGGGAGAAAAATTGACACTTTTCTTAGTGACAGCAGCCAACTTCAAAATAGACCAGATCTTGTGATGCTTCTCTTGAAACTGAGATGGAAAACAACCTGAGCTCTTTATCATCTTCTCTTTTAGCATCCTGGTGGGATGCTGGAAACACCAGAAGCAGGCTAGTAAAAGAAAGCACAACATTTTGGGGTTAGTGTGGACTGCTAAGGTTTTAGAGAAACTCTGGAAGTCTGCTTCCCTTGTCTTTTGCAGACAACAGTTATCATCATGAGGAAGGCCCTCTTACATTTAGCATAGTAGTTCAGCAAAATAATACATGTGGTGAAGTTCTGAAAGAGATGATGTCCTCAAAGCAGGATTGAGAGGTGTGTTGATATTCATTACACTTACTAAGCCTGTCAATGATTTTCAGTAAAGTAAATGTGCTGTGACAACTTACTTTAACAGCATAGGTACTTAAACCTGAAGAGAGATAGTCTGCAGCCCACTAAACCTCAGTAGGAAAGAGTCCTAGAGCACTATCTTGGTGCTCTTACATTGATGCCATCTCTCTGATGACAACAGACTTCAAACTGGGAAAAATACCTTCTTTTTTTCTGCTGGAAGGCAGNGGGGGGGGGGGGGGGGTGTGTCTGTTCTGCTAAGAAAATGAAAGAAGGCTAAATTGTGGTAATTTGGCTCTGCCTGGAAGCCAAATGCCCACCAAAGCCACTCTATCACTCCCCTTCTTAGATAGACAGGGCAGAGAGGAAGGTAAAACAAAAGGCCAGTAATGGGGTAGAAGCAATTTAATAAGGCTAAGCACAAGGAAAGGCTGCACATGGAAGCAAAAGTGTTATCAGTTACAGTACTGCTAAGTACAGCACTAGAAGAATGCTTTGAGGAGAATTAGCTTCAGCTCAGTCAAACCAAAGGAAAACTGGGGGAAAAGAGAAATTATAAGAAGAGTGTACTTGAAGAAGGAAACAGGGGATGATGAAGTTCAGAAAAAATGAGAAGCAATATTCAGCTTCCTTTGTCATGTCTGTGACAGTTGTGGAGCTCAATAATCATGACTCCACAGGGATGATATCCAGCTAGGAAGATTAGTAACAGGAACCAAAATCTGTCATAAGACATTGCAGAAAGCTGATGTTTCCTTAAGTACGTGTTCAGGCAGAGCTTTGCTTATCTCTAAGACTGTGAATGGCTTTTGGAAAAGGCTGCTTTTTACTTTATTTTTTTTTTAATTATTATTACCCAGTATACTGCAAAGACATAGATAAGAAGCTGAAATACTTTAAAACTTCTTTGTCATCCATCACTCCATCTGCTTCAAAGCTTAGCACACATCCCTGATCCCTCTCAGCTGTGCTGTAGAGCTAAACTTTAAGGGTTACTTTTTTTTTTTGTTTGTTTGTTGTTTTTTTTTTTGTTAAAGAGTGAAGAGCAGTATGAATTCAGGAATTGTCTTCCTATGTGTAACTTTTTCAACTTTGTTTCTCTCTGTTCCAATTGCAAGGCAAACTGCCTTGGTGGAAAGTCTTCATATTAGAAATACAATCTGTGTAATGGCAGGATATACACAGCTTCAAGATGAGTTGTGAGTGGGTAAAGTGGAGATCACATCTTAGTCCACAGGTGGAACAGGTCTGTTGTACAGATGACTGGTAAGACTAAATCCTAATTAATATTTAGCTTTGCACACTGCTTACTTTAAAGATCTATTCTCTCTCTCAGAAAATAGTAAAACTGGATATGAGGGAAAAGCTTCCAACACCTATGCAGAACAGAGATCTGAGTGTTCAGAGTACTCTGAAATGTATTTTTATTATTTCCCTCCCTGACATGTCAACTGAAAAATATTATAGCTTCCCTTCCCCCCTCATTACTGATTTAGCTTCTCCCTGAGAAAATTACAAGACCAGTTTTTAATCCCTCCTGGTTTGTAAGAGTGGTCTTGACTTGTAGGATGAATGTTACTAAACCAAACCAACAATTTTAATGAGGATGGAGCAGGGGGGTCGAGATACCAAGTCCACCAAGGGACGTTGATGGTATTTTTATCAGCGACTAAGACTGGCAAATCCTAAGTGGCTTAAAAACTGAGGTAGGACAAGACAGCCAGCATGGGAAGATTAGAATATCTGCTTATATCTGTTATGTTATAACTAGAACAGCACAGAACCTTTTGTGTTCTGGGAAGTGAGGTCTTTTTCTGTGACAGCCAAGGCTTTGGATAAGCATGTGTATGTGGCACAGCCTAGATTAGTGATGAGCTGCTAAATGAAATCATGGTTAAATGTCACAAGGGTTATAAATTACTGTTATGGTCACTTGACTTAGTTATGGGATCTTAAACCTCACTGGTTCATATAACTTAGATGGAAATGATTGCCATCATGTTAGCAGTACTGATCTTTTGATGAAAGGAGAAACCTGTCTATTTCCTTATAGGTGAAACATGGTTCATTGATCTCCTGATCCTGCAGGGTTTACAGCTTTTGAAATTTTTAAACTATGTTAGCCTCTGAATTGTGGAGATAATGCTTTCTGGTGCAATCAAATTGCTTAAAGTAATATTTGTGGGATTATTCGTTTTTAAGGTTGAGCTCTGTATGATTTGGATTGCACATTCTTAATTACTGTTATTTTAACCATCTGTGTTACTTGAGAAAAAATTTCTCTGGCAAATAGCCAGCTAGCCAACATTTCTAAAATTAGTCTGGCTAATTACACTGACACTTTATTTCTGCAAATAGTTTATTATGGAGGATCAAAAGACGCAAGAATAGCTCTTTTTTCAGTGAAGTATTTGTCAGTATTTCCAAGTATGTCTGCAAAAACATGCCTGGCTTTATTCTGCTGTCATTTTAAACCAAATGGAAAGAAGAGTCAGCAAAAGAGTTGTTTGAAAGCAAGCAGAATTATAAATTATTAGTAGAGATAAGGGAGCTCAAGCAGAAATGAGGAGTCCAGTTGCAGAGAGGAGAAGAGGGCAAGCAGTGGGTCTGTGCATGAAGTGGCCAATGCTCTTGCAGAGCAGATAAGCTTCATTGTGTGAGATCCATCGCTCTCCCTTTTGTTTTGGAGTTGAACACTACTGATCCTATTCCATATAAGCAATGTTATTCCTATACTGCATGAAGATATGACTCTTTTGAAGGATCTGGTAGTAATTATTGTAATGTGATCTATGGTGTTCCACTTTATATAGCAAGCAGATTTCACTTAACCTGTTTTTTGTTTTGGTGACAAAAACAGAAGCTCTTCTACAGGATGGAATACATTATATCTTTGCCCTTGCTGGGATTGACTTTAAATCACAGAATCATAGCTTGGCAAGAACCTATAGACATGATCTAGTCTAACTTTCTGCTACAGCAAGGTCACCCAGAGCATAGTATTCCCTCTAGGGAGGTTTGGAAGCTCTTTGAAGAAGGAGAGTCTACAGTTTCTCTGGGCAGCCTGCTCCCAGGCTCCAGCACAGTCACAGAACAGTAGTTTTTCCTCATGTTCAGGTGGAACCTCCTACGTTCCTAGATTTGCCTGCTACCTTTTGCCCTCTTGCTGGGCACCATTGAAGAGGCTGGCCCCTGGTCTCTCAACCTTTCGTTGTAAAAGAGAAATGGATAGAGCTTCAGCAGTATGGAGTTTTTCTCAATGTACATCATTTTAATTTTATGAGATTGGATGGTTTTCCCTCTTATGCTTTGCCTGTTTAAAAGAACTGAAAGAGAGAAATAGATGGACCATCTCCTGTTCTTATGCTGAGTGGCCAAGTCTTTAATGCTTTCTTGCTTAATACAATTTTTATAGTGATTACCTTTTCTGTATGAAATTTTAATATTTACAAATTGCATCTTACATTGGTGCATGGAATTTGGAAGATAAATGTAAAATAAATAGATTACTTCTAAAGCTAACTACTGAAAATTTACTCATGTCTCAAGCTTCTGTTTTGCTCATCAACCTCACACTGTAATTTAAAAAAAAAAAAAATCACCAAAGCGTGGGAGTATTTTTGGGTTTGTTTTGTTTGATGAGTTGTTCAGAGGTATTTTTGTGAGAATATCCTGAAGGTCTGTTGTCAGTTTGTGAGGACCAGCTCCATTAAGTTGTGTTGTTATGAAGCTCTGGCGTACATAATTGATGAGCAGCAAGGCTCATAAATATTCACTCAGTTATAACTTAATTTTAATCTTATTAGTATGTCTGTTATCTGTTATCTTTTAAAACAGCATCTACATTCTCTGAAGGTTAAGTATTTCAGTTTTAATATTACATCAATATGGAAGGATATGGTGAGTTAAATTACTTCAAATCTCTGTGTTAGGTACTTTAAAACACTTTGTCTCTGCTGAATATGCACAGAGTAACTGCTGGTTGAATGAATAAAAGCTGTTTTGAATAAAGAACTGAAGGGGTGAGCAGAAGCATAATTGTGACTGACTTAAAGTTTGCAAAGCACTGAGCTAAATTACTTATCCCAAAGTTAAATTCTGGTATGATGGTATATTTCTGCACATGGCAACCCAAAGTCATACTTAATGTGAACAGAGGAGGAATTTTAAGAAAGTATTATTGTTGCCTGGATGCAAGAAAGTGCCAGTGTCCATGAAACAAGTTTGAAAATATTGGTTTATAGTTGTTTTCTTGGTTTCTGGAGCGTTTGCTATTGAGAGAGGACATTGCCTGAACACAAAGCTTCTGCCAAACTTTTGCTTTGAATTGTTTTAATTGACTTTTTAGTTGATGTTAAACAGGAGGCTGATGAACAGTAAATATCACCCACGGTACAGCATTGCATATGGTGAGAATTACTTGTAGTAGAGTGTGCAAATCTGGAGAATGCTCTAAATGACTTTTCTAGTGTTGCCTTATGGGGATGTATTTACCCACTGAGACATGACTATTTCTTCAGCAGACAGTGAAGGCAGGAAAAATCTTCCAGGTGCTCTCACACTTTTCAGATGTGCAAATTTAACATATATTAAGGATTTGATAACTTGAAACAGTAAATCTCAAATGGCATTTGAAAGCGACAGCTGCTTTTTCTTTTTTTCAGTTTTACAAAAAAAAAAACCAACCAAGCTATTGCTCAGCTCCTGTTTTAAGGCAGTACTGTAAGACATTGTTTGCAAATGTTATAATTACTTATTTACATTTACTTGTCTGCTCATATCTAAGGCATGCAAAGATCTCCTTTGTTCTACATTTCAAATATTTTCCTTTAAAATGTCATCAGATCACATGCCTTTGTGTGCAGCAGTATGCCTGTATTAAAAGCAGGCAGATCAGTGCCTCTGAGCTGAAACATCCAAAGGGGAGCACTTCAGTGTGCTTAATTCAATTTTTAAGCTTTCTAGCCTATTTTATTAATTGGAATTCTATTATCCTACGTAAGTGCATTTGTTTGTGGCAGAAGATGCAAATATAGTAAGTGTTCCAGCGAGTATGACTAAAGGAAGACATGCAGTTTTATGGGCTTTAGTGATTCCAGAGTCCTTAAGGAATTAGCACAGCTTTTTCTGAGGTAAATAAAACTTCTTTCAACAGTCTTAAGAGAAATTTGTTTAGGTATGCTTCACTCTTACCTGGTTCCTAGTAGATCTGTATATGTTGAGAGCTGGGACAGCTAAGTGGAAATTCCTTCTCATTCCAAGGCATTAATTCAGAAAAGTTCCAAATGCTGTGTTATAAATTTGTAGGATGAGAGAGAACTGCATTGTGCTATTGACTTATTGAGGCTACTTCTGGGCATGCTGGATTTTTTCTTATGCCTCAGACTGTTACAGAAGCCTAAAATTTTGTATTAGGTAACCTGACTCTCAGCTACTGTGTATAACAAATGTGCTGTATACACTATATATGCAGCACTCCTCTGAGCTTTTAATGTTGTACCATCATTGAACTAGTCCATGGCATATTGAATGCTGGAGATTTCTCAGAAAATAAATCTTGAAAGATGAGGTGGGAGAGTTAAAGTATTGTTAGATTTGCTTCAGGAGATGAAATGCAGAGAAAATAAATGACTACTCTGACTTTCCAACAACAGAGATGCATACTGAGCTCAGACCTTGTGTCTGAATTCTTTTGCTTCAGAGCATCAATTTTAACCATTCATACAGTTGCACAAGCATCTGTGGAGGGAAGTCATTACTCTCCTGGTTGAAGAAAGAAGGGATACTAATAGCTTATGGAGAGATACTGTATGCTTTTCAATATGTTGCAGAACAAATAAATGTAGAATAATTAACTTGATGCAAGAAATAGAACTTTCTATAGTTCTACAATGGAAAGTTGTTTGAAAGAAAGAAATCAAGTACTGCATTTTCAAAATGGCATAATTTGGTATCTGTCCTAAGGTGCTTATGAGTGTGTGGTTGGAAAATCAGGGGATTCAGCACCTGATAGAATACTTGTATGTTGCCAAATCTATGCTATAAATGAGATAGGGTGTTGGAGGGAATAAGCTTCCTGGAGAGCCTGCTACTTAGAGGCGGAATATCTGTTCTATGCTTGACCTTGAGCTATCTCCAGTTGTTGCAGATGGAGATTCTGGAGCTGTATGGGGAACTTTTTGATTCGAAAGTGCAAGAAATTTGTCCAAGTTCAAGAACTCACAGAGCAGAGACTGCTTATGCTGATGTGGCTGGAGTCATCAGAAAAACATTCTGGTGGTACTTCAGTGCAATTCCAAGTGAAATAAGCACATGAAGCTACAGGCACTGAACTGATTTGTTTGATGCCAGATTAAAGCAGTGTGCTTGGGCTTACAAATCAGTGCTGGCTGGCTGTAGTGTCAGCTGCCAGCTATACTATGTTAATAATGTAGCAGCAATGGCAATTCTCTTCAGGACCTGGCCTGTAAACATCCCATGAAGCCAAATACCCCTTAGCAAGGTCTTATTTACTGCCAGATCCAAGGAAGGATTGTGATATGTTAAAAGTCCATGTACTCATTTGCAGCCATAAAATCACTCCTTGTTTTGGAAATGTGTAAGCTCCAGTGTTGGGTACCATCAGGTTTCTGAGTTCCCTTGAACATCTAGCACTTTGGCATCCTCTTAAACCTCTGGTTTCTATAGGACTGAAGCAGCTTAGTCTAACAGATCAGAGAGGAAGAAAAGGTCAAAAAGGTCTTGTAATATCTGTAACCAAATGCTTTTCATGGTTCTTGTTAGCTAGAAAATGCTACAAAAGAGTGCACATGTACAATACTCCATTATCAGAAGGCAGATTTCTGAGGAGAAGGAGAAAGAGGAAAAACATGTATTCAGGATATAAATCCCAACGATAAAATGCTATTCAATGTGAAAGGGGAAATCCTAATGCTCAGACACTGTGCTACACTATTTGAGAGTGGGCACCAGGCTATTTGCCTTCAGTCCTCTCTAAGTCTTTGCCACTATTTTCTCTTCTGATGATACATTTATCAGTTGGAATTTTTTTCAACTTTTAAAAAAATTAGGTCAGCTAATCTGTCAATCAGCAGGTTAGGGCAGAAGGGTAGTAGCATAAATTCATGATACAACACATCCTAAATTCACATCAGTGTAGAATGCTGTTGCTTATGAATGAATTGAACACTATCTAAAATTTGTAATTGGTGGTTATTCAGCTTGGTTGAACACTGGCTGTTGGAGAAATTCTGGCTACACAATTTGGGAAATATTTGAATGCAGAATTTCAGTTTGGATGTCTGGAAATGTCAGTAATCTCAAGTTTTCGCACATTTTGTTCTTTGACCAGTATTTTTTTTTGTTGCAAATGTGATCGAACTGCATTATCACAAGTAAAATGTCATGCTCAAATATTTCAAGTAGAACAATTTTATATATAGTTTAATTTTATGCACTAATATTTTTCCATAGACACTCTCTTGAGTTTCCAAAATTTGCAAACCAGTAGGAATTTCTACTTCACTGATGTTGTACTGTAAAGGATGGATGAGAACTGTGGCAAAGACATTTTGAATGTAGGGTTCACAGACTGATTATACTAGTGAGTTTTCACTTTTGCATCTATTGTAAAACAAAAAGCTTTTGTAGAACCATTAAGTAGAAAATAATGCCAGCAACACTTATCTGAACTTTTACATAGGTATGTATTGCAGAAAACTGGGAAGAGTTTTCATTAATTCTTTAGGATTAGAAGATTAGCCCTTCCAACATTCATGTTTTATGGTGAAAACTAGGAATCACCTCCTGTGTACTTTGTTTTTTTCAGTTAAGGAAAAAACTCAAGCTTTTAAGTGAAAAACGGTCTTGGGTATTCAAACTCTCAAGGGCTGTGTTCTGTGGGGATTTTGACTGGGTTTTTCTTTAAATAAATTTATTTCTCAAAGTCAAGTCCTTTAAAAGAATAGAGAGCATGAAATGTGAACAAACTGGACTTCACAGATTCAGGTTAGACTGAAGCTTGGGCAACTCAAACAACAGAAATAAAAGGATCTTAGTAGGATCCAGTGGCTCTTTGTCATCTGTGAGCTCTGTATCCACACCCATATTTGTACCTATATCTCATCTCCTTCAAAGTTCATTCTGCAACCAGTCCTGCAAGGCAAATTATGTAAGCAGCGAAATGCAGCAGACAACATTTCCCTTTGAAGTTACAGGGCTATTACTGTTGTTCCTCTGCATTGGATCCAAAGGTCCCATGAGCACACTGCAACTTCAGGATCTCTCCAGTTAATTGTTTTATTTCAGGGTTAATCTTCAGCCAAATCAGTGAACTACAGTATTCACTGTCTGGCTTCTGTGGTCTCTTGATTCAGAGAAAGCAAGCAGGAGGTTGTGCTGCAGAGAGGAGGCTGGGTTTTGGTAGGTTGGGCTGGCTCTAGGACGTCCATTAACTAAACTTGAAGAGACTGGTCAAGCCTTAGTTTCTTTAGCTTCTGATAAATGCATGCATTGTATATTTCTGAATAAAAAAAGCAACGAGGACAGGTTGGTTCATTGGTACAAAGAAATTTTACACTTGAATATATTTCAGTATTGTTTGGCTTTTGACATGTATTTCTTCTATTCACTGAAGCAGGCATGTTCAGCTGCCTAGGTAACTTGGTAACATTTTATCTTTGAATCCTGCTTATTTTTCCATTTTAGTTCTGGGTTGTTTTTTTTTTTTCTTATGTAAGGTCACTTTGTTACAGAAGAAGCTATTTAAAATCTTAATATTGATTGTATGTAGAAGTTAAATTGACTTACAGTTCTTAAGGTATTCCCCAAGCACTAGTACCACAAATAACCATGGTTCAGTAAATGAGCATTGGAAACATTCTTGCTGCATTAAAGCATTTGGAAAAAGAATATAAATTGCTGCTGCATTCAACTCAGTGTGGTCATGATCTAGGGTCAATAGATACTGAAAAAGCCTTTTAGTTGTTAGCTTGATGGATTAGGTTCTACTGGAAGTATAGGGAACAACACTCTGTGAAGCAAAATAAAGTTTATGGAGAAAAAGTGTGTGGAAATTGCTGGAATCAGATTTCTTTAAAAAAAATAAATCCCAAGTTTCCTGTAGAAACCCATTACATCAGATTATAACTTTGATGACATCTGTCAAGCTTTTTCTGTTGGAGTCTCTTCTGATGCCTTTCCAGATGCAGGCAGAATCAGCTGAGGGTACAAGTGATACTTAGAGGCCAAAGAAACTAACTGGATCAGTGTACAGGCATAATTCTGAGATATTCCAGGAGATAAAATTCTGAGATAACTATATCTTTCAAAGGATTTTTCGAAACTCAATTAGTCTCTTCTAAAATCATACTGGGTAACTTCAAACAAGAATGGTTTAGAGGAGATCAGTGAGGGTAATAAATAGTCATGTATATGTGGAGTGCTAAACAGTCTGATTCCTTGGAAGTAAAAGTTGCCAAAATGGTACAGGCTGTTGAACAGGATGATGGGGTAAGAAAGAGTCCAAGCTCGGCAATTATATCCTGCCCTACTCCCCCCCCACCTCTTATCTTCATTGTATCTCTCATCTTCCTTCCTCCCTTCTCAGGCTTAGTCTCTTTCTTTTTCCATTACCAACCTTCTGTGGCTCATGGAGAAGGGACCTAGGTATATTTTCAGCTTTTGTTCTCCACTCATTTTTTTCCACACAGAAGCATGCATGCTCCCACACACATCCAAGTCCACTAAATGTTTGCATACAGGCAAGTGGTTAAGAGGAAATGCAGACAGTGAAAGCATGTAGAGATGGAAGGGAAAAGGGAAATAGCAAATATGATCTGAGTTCAGAAGTATATGTTTTACCTATTGAGAGAAGGAATAGATGTATTTTCACTTTCCTGGGTTCTGTTGGGATCACCCAGATCCATGCACTCCAGTGGCAGTTCTAGTTGGTTGCCATTTTCTGTGGTGGGAAGGAGAGGAGAACAGTATCTGAAAACAGGTTGGGACACTAGACAACTGGAAAAATTGTCACCTTCTACAACCTAATATTTTGTGGTATCTTCCTGATGTACTAATTGGTCACTAGCAAGCTTAAGTATTCCCTTCTGACATTTCCCTACTCCTTTCTGCTGTGGTGATCTTGAACAGTTCAGTAATTTGCATGTGTGGATAGCAGTGGTTCATCTAATCTGACTTCCTTCCACACACAGCATGGAATTTGGCATTTAGAAATGCTTTGGCTTCTCAGGGTGTCAGAGGATGTTGAGGTAAGAGTCCTCTGATTACTTCAATTCTTTCTTAGATCTGATGCTGTGGTTTCAATGTGTGTTTTGGCTCCTCATGAAGTGTCGTCAGGGAATAAAAATAGTTCTGAGGCATTTTGTCCCTATCAACTACAAGTTGAGAAGTTCAGGCCTGATAGGATACATACCATAACTCATCCGTGCTCTGCATTACAGTCAGAATTTGTCATAGGAGATGCAGATTAATGTCTCATTATCTGTCAGCTGTGTATGTTGCTCTACAGCCAGCGGACATTCAGCTTCTAATTGCAGCTTGTTTTGTTGTTCAGCTCAATTGTTTCTGCCGTTTTCAATAACGTAATTGTGCTAAAAGCAAATTGTATCCTCATTAGGACTAATTAATAGTTGCCTTTTCCAAAGAGCTTCATATGAAGCTTTGCACAGAGCAATAAACTGAAATGTTGTCCAGCTGCAGATTTAATGTCAAACTTTGCAAAGAGAGCCAGATGCCGTATAGAAATAGTTCTGCAAACCTCAGCACTTTCTTTGGGTTTTATGATCTTCCAAATGGCCGTTGCTACTTTCATTCTTTATTCAGACTAGCAAAACTTGTAAAGTCTGGTGTATCTGATTCTGCTGCATTGGAAATCAGGGCAATTAAGAGCTGAAAACAGTCATATTTCTTAAATAAGTCTTCCTAGCTGATTTCCTGAGGAAATGTGTTTTGGGGTTGCTTTGGCCTTTGGTAAGATTTAGAACACTGCTTTGTCTTCACAGCTTGCTGAAATACTGTCTTGTTGAAAGCCACTGAAATAACTTTAAAGTACTGAGAGCAGAGACAATGAAGCATCAGTTAGCTTTGCTCTGCTCTTACAGGTCACACAACTTTGCGCTTTTTCATCATTTTCATCTTTAAAGTTCCATTAATGGCCACATAGACAAACAGGTTATGGCCCAAATATGATAGTGGCAGCTCACATCTTCTGACAGACAAGGCATAACAGCTGGAGGTGGCCCATGTAAATGAGACTGGTAGGAAAGAAGCCATCAAGTGATGCCTTATGTTTATTGCTCAGGCAATTCTGAAACATCAAATAACCCCTGCCGAGTTCTGTCAGGCATGGAGATTCCTGTGCTATCTGCATCTAGCAAAGACTGCCTGAGTTCTTGAATCACAAAGGGGAAGTTGAGCAAGTTGGCCACGGTTTACTTGTGGTGCTGACACAGTTGGTACGTAGGTCACTCAAGGATACCTGTGGCCTAATGCATGCAAAATTTTGAGTCCTTGGTAATAGAGGGAAAACCAAAGGGCACTTCTGCATGTGATTCCCTCCTGCCTGCTGTGGATGGGCTTTGTCCATATAGGCAGCAGGCAGTCACCACTCAGAACATGCCAAAATGGGAGCCAAATAGGAACAAATCATGAACTTCTGTTGCTTCTTAATTTCCGAAACTAGTGAGTGCTTGGTTTTGAAGTTTATAGTTCCTTGCTCATGGTTTGTAAGATTAAGGTCTCTCAAGAAAGAATTACAAGAGAAATGGCAGCTTAAAGAAAGAAAAAAAAAAAAAGGCCAAGTCAAGTTTTAAAAAAAATTTTAATCTAGTATCTTTTATAACTGAAGTATCTGACCTGAGCTGCTGAAAGGATGCTTAGGCCAAGTTTCTAATCTCCTATTTTATTGAATGTTTGTGACAAGCACATGAGTAACCCTAAGTGAAACAAAAAGATACTGCCTTGGAGCTTGTGGATTACCCAAATTACTGAGCCCTTGTGGAGAAACAGGGCTTAAGCAAAGCAAGTAATTGCTGTGATTGTTCCTCACTGCACTAATTCTGGGATGTGCTTCTGGTTTTGGTCCCAGCTCCACCATGATTTTTGGAGATGCCATTCTTAGGACTCTGTAAAAGCTTTTCAGTTTCACAGCTGTACCCAGAGCTGACAAATGTGGAATCATTTTAGACTGGAATGAACATGTGTTTTTTGTATTTACTTGCCAAATATAGTGCTGGGGAAAAAGATGCTTTTAAAAGGACATCTTCCTTTGTTTCAGAGTAGAGAGTTTTACTGTGGGTATGCATAGAATAAATGACAGAAATAAACCAAACTTATTTAGGAAGGGATGTTACCTAGTAGTGCAGGGGTTGCCAACATACTCTTAATACTCAAAACCCCCTGAAACTACTATTTCTGTGGATAAGCTAATCGCTACAGAAAAATTTTTGTGGGTTGTTTCGGGATATTTTTTTTTTTTTTTGTGACCTAGCTGACCAAGTAATTACTGCTGTAATAACATAAAAGGAGACAAGGAAACAAATTTCTTATTACCTGCAACAGACACACAAATGCAAGATTCTGCAAAACAGCAGAATCTGCATGTTTCAAAACTAAATATTTTACTGCTTTTATTACATGAAGAAATAAGTGACATCTCTTTCAGGGTATGGTGAACAAAAGTAGTAGACAGCTCCCTGTTAGCATATTCTGCCTGGTAAATATTTGAAGACAATTTCCCCCCGCAGGCAGAAGATGTACAGAGCAATTATCTTCTTGGCTGTGTGGGCTTTTTCACACTCATAGAAGTTTGCTTCATTTCAAGCTTCTTTTTTTCCTTGTTTTAAGTACCCTGTCAGGAAAACATGAATAACAGTGTTGTAAACAGAAAAACCATTGAACAGCTGGTGTCTGGACTGTAGCCCTTACTCTAGCATGGCATTTAAATGCTGCCAGACTTAGGCAGAAAAGTGAACCATTGGAGAAGCAATGAAGCACAGCCAGAACTGACCCATGCAATTATATACGGTCTATGGAATAAGGTTCAGAGAGGTTTTGCTTGCCTGTGGTACAGTGCAGAACTTTTGGATGTCATCCACAGTTTTCACCAAGTTTCATCTTTGCTGCATCTTGGGGGTGACCACTGCCTCTCCAGCTTCTGTCCTGATGCCTGCACCTGGGAGCCTAAGGTATTTGGCCTCCTTTCCACAGCTGGGTGCTGTAGGCACTATTGTCCTGCTGCTGGAATGCCAATATTAAGCCAATAAATGTATGTCTTCTGTCGTGTATCCCAATGCTTTAATACTCTCAGGTTGGAAGGGACCTCAAAGATCATCCAGCTCCAACCCCCCATCAAAGGCAGGGACACCTCCCACTAGAACAGGTTGCCCAAGGCCTCATCCAACCTGGCCTTGAACATCTCCAGGGAAGTAGCAGCCACAACCTCCCTGAGCAACCTGTGCCAGTGTCTCACCACCCTTACTGTAAAGAACTTCCTCCTAACATCCAGTTTAAATCTCCCCTCTTCCAGTTTAAACCTGTTACCCCTTATCCTGTCATTACATGACCTCATGAATAGTCCCTTCCCAGCCTTCCTGTAGCCCACTTCAGACACTGGAAGGCTATTACAAAGTCTCCTTGAAGCCTTCTCTTCCCCAGGCTGCATAGCCCCAACTCTCGTAGCCTGTCCTCATAGCAGAGCTGCCGCAGCCCTCTGGGCATCTTCATAGCCTTCCTCTGGACTGGCTCCCAAGAGTTCCATGTCCTTCTTGATACAGTCAGTCTTGTTACACATTAATTCATGCTGTGCTTCATAGCATCACTATGTTATGGAAACTAGAGACCCTCTGAGCAGGAGCTAAAATAACTGCAACATTTTGTACTTGCTCTTGATGACTCTGTATTTCTGGAGTTTAAACCTTCTGAGCTTGGTACAGTTTGATTCCCCTACAGACTCTATCACAATGTGAAACTAGGGAAGCAGCTTCTTGAGTGGCAGACATCTCCTGCTTTCATTTACTTTTTGCCTCTTGTGTTTGACCTGGGTGGTGTATAATTTGAAAGTTAAGTTTTTCTTGTGGCTGGAGTGTTCATATCATTCTTTTTTTTTGTGGATTTCAGGCAACTCTGTTATTAATCAGAATTCAAGACAATAATCAAACTCTATGTGGTGGCATTAATGTGGCACCTCACCTCTGCCTGCTTGTCCATTTTCTTGCATTTGGAAAGCAGTGATTATTTTGAGGATCACTACTCCTATATCAATCCAGTTGAACCTAAGTACTTGGGTCAAGAGATCTAAGATGAGCTATTGCAGTTCTGCAAAGCTGTGTTCCTGAGACTAAACATTCTAAGGGTTTGCTTTCTTTTCCAAGGAGCTCTATCTTTTGCTACAGACTTAAGCCGAGCTACCGCTTTCAAGCATCAGCAGACAGGTTACTTGCATAGGGCTGGCTTTCCTTTGTATTTGAACAGGCGAAACTGTGACATTGTAATGAGCCAAGCAGGATGGTCCTGCAGAAGCTGTGGCCAGATACTCAACTCCCTGAGCCCACACCACTTTGGGGAAAGCCCTTGGGAGCAGCATTGGCTTGTTCATATTCCATGGCATTCCACCAATGCAGAAAGACTGAACCCTAAAGAAGGTTGTATGTCTCCGATGTCAGTGCTATCTGAAATTCCAAACACAATCTGATTTGGAAGTCTGCAGTAGCCACTTCTCTTGTTAAATTTGGTAGTGGGAGTTCTTCCAGTTCATCCTGAGCTCCTGCCTTGATGTCTTATAATACATTTCTGGCCAGCTGATCTCATCCTCTTGAGAGGAATATTTTTTAATAGCAAGAGCTATCTATAGGTTCTCACAGAAATTAGACCAGGGGATATAAACCATAGGGATTTTTTTTTTCTTTTTTTTATTTTATTGACACTGTTTCTTAGGAGAACTTTCCTCTGTTTCCTTGGAATATATCTAGGTCCTTAAAAAGCAGCTTGATTATTTAAATCAACAAATAGTATCCATAGTCAAAGAAATAAATACTTTGTCAAATATTTATACTCTGATTATAAAAATGATAAAAAATGAATGTAAGTGGCCAAGCTGCATATCTTATAAGACTACCAATGTAAGTTGTATCATTCTCAGGAACTTGAAATAAACATATTTTGAGCCAATCAAAAATATTCAGTTTCTTACAGAAAATATTTTCTAGGTGCTCTGTGGCTGCTGTTCTCCCAATGCAGATGGAACACAGGAGTTTTTAGCTCTGAAGTTGCTTTTTCTAACAGTCCCTCCAGAGAGGGCAAGAGCTCTCTGGAGACAGAGACATGTCAAAGTGTTGGAGAGCCATTAGCAGTAGTGTGAAAATAATCTTTCTTTTCTTAAAATAACTGCACCTCAGGACTTTTAGTAGATGCTTCTGAGTGGGGAGCAATGGAGTTTTTTTATTCTGGGCTTATTTTTTTTCCCCTCTTGCAAATTCTTAACTCTGGAGCTGTGTCTGTTAACACGTCCTCTAAAGAAATTAATTGTGCTTCTGAAGAGATGATATCTTAACCTGAACACAACTGCAAGCTGCTGCCAAGTGCCGTCTGTAATAAAAAGGGTGATCTGTTAAAATGAATGGATTTGGTATTTAATACAGCCTTGGGGAATTTCTCCCGTTCTCATACATTATTATAATATTTAGAAATATATCAGTGCAGAAAGAAAATGGTAATTATTATTGCACTGAAATAATGTGTCCCTTTAGCAACACTAGGGAATTGGAATGTTCAATATTTGTTTGGAGAAAAAGAGAATTGCTGAGGTTGCAGCATTTGCTTCTGGCTGAACACTCTGCCCCCAGTTGATGGAGGCAGCTGAGGCTCCAGTTGTGTGGCCCAACTTGTCAGTTGCTCTATTTTGCCAGATGCCATTTTTAAAAATTTACCTGTTTCAACTGCTCTGCATGGTGGTTCATCTACAGAGAAGACTAGAACTAATAAACAAAACAAAACAAAAAAAAACAAAAAAAAAACCAAAAAAAACCCCAAAACTTTCTACTTTCTGTTCAGTTTGTCTGTGCTGTCATTTGCATTGGATGTCTGACTGTGTGCCCTGGGCTTGGAGAGAACCAAACTGCAGTGAGCTGAGATTATGGCTGAGAAGGCACTTCTGGTATCTCAGCTTCTCACTGCTTGATCTCCTGCATAGAGCTAAAACAGCTCTTCCAAAAATTGCTTTATCAGCAGCTGACTTTACAAGGAGCTGCAGTTTCTGCTTGGACTGAGACTGGATAGGAGAAGAACAGGATTTTCAGAGGCTGAAAGAGCTTATAGTGCTTCATGTGCTGCTGTTCAGTGATGTTTCTGGTCAGTCACCCCTAAGTTATGACCATTACACCACACTCTTTGAGTGGAGAACAGTGTAATTCCATTTTCATGTACCCTAGAAAGGCTGTGGCAGATGACTGCAATAGACCCACTGCTCTATACAGCTCAGAGTAATGCTGGCACAGTTGTTTGGTCTTAGACCAAACTGGCTTTGCTGGCCTCAGACATTTGACAGATGGCAGCAGGGATTATCCAGCACAGCTACACCATTAACTGTGTGAAAAGCTATGGCACAGGCCTTGCCTTTCATGTTTCAGGGCTAGGTGTGACTGATGAGCCATTCCTGACTCTCAGATTGTCCTGGCCAAGTAGTGGAGCTTCACCCGGAGGATGGATATATCTGTTGGAATGCTGGGCAGCCCCTGCATAGGGTGAGCCTGACTCCTCACTGGGGGATCTTGCAGTTGTTTTGAAGCTGGACTGAGTTGGCTGGTTTTATTTTTTTTTTTTTTTTTAATTCAGCACTTGTGTCAGCTGTCCTTTGTGGTTCATGGGTTAATAACTTTCCTCAGAAGCTTTAATATTCTATGGAATTCATAGAATTACCAGGTAAGAATACAGTTCAATGTCAAGCTGGGCCCTGGGGAATACATGACTTCCCTTGGGAGTTTATTCCAATGTGCAATAGATGAAATGGTGGAAAAACTTCTTCTGGCATCCAGTGTGAGTCTCCCAAGTGACTTAGTAAGAAGAGAGTCTCCCTTCTCATGATAGCCACTGTTTATGTATTTGTACATGGTTATGAGGTCTCTCCTAAGCTTTATTTTCTCAAAAAAGATGCAAAAGCTTATTCAGTGTCCTAAAACCGGACCGTGCAATGGTAGGCTCAGTTCTGCTCTGGTTTGGCTACACACTGTCCAGACCAGGAATACCGACTCAGAGGATGGTTGGTGCAAAGTCAGCTTCCTGGATGCACATTCTCTTTAAATAAAGGAACATCTCCTTCCTTCATTAATAGATATAAGGTCTGCTCTTCTGTCCCAGGAGAAAAACTAAATTACCCTCTGTTTCTGTTCTTTTAGCTGTACGTTTCAAGAGTCTGTAGACCCAAATGATAGTTTATAGCAGCAGTTTTAAAGAGCTGCTTCTTCATTTGCTCTGGGAGTGCAGCACAGCAGTAGAAAGGCTTCTGTCTTTCTGCTCTATATAGCGACCACATGGAAGGATGCATGATCTGTAGCAGCAGTTTAACTAGAACAGTCCCTGGTTGTCTGTACTGGTATGAAGATTAAAATGCTGTTTCTGTTCCCCCTACATGTTGGGGACTTGCTCCTGACCTCATCAACCTGGGCTTTCAGTGAGGAATGTATGGTGGACATTGCCTTGTAAGCAAGAAAAAACATTTTCCTTAGAGTGCTCAAGACTCTTCAAGAGGGTCATTCAGACACTTCAGTTTGTAGCTGCAGTAGCTTTTGGCACAGTGCTGCACTTAATGCCTTTTTTAATGTTTTATTGGATGGCAGCATCAGTTCACGGCAAGGCACCTAGATTGTTGCAGGGAATAGAGACATAAAATAAGAAAGCACTACTATTATGACAGCAGCAGCAGTGGCTGCCAGCCGTTATTAGTGAGCAAACTTCATCCTGGGAACAAATTGTCCCCTCGTGTGGGCTAGGGCAGTGGACTTGGTTTTCATTACATACACTTTGTGGTGCACACTGATGGCAGTCAGTCTGGTTTATAGCCACATGGCACACTACTGGATAATTCTAGAGATGAAGCTGGAGTCTTGTCAGCTTGATTCAAAGTTGTTCAGCTAAGACTGAATGTGTCTTCTCTTATACATAGGCTGTGACCCCTGTCAGCACCTGCTAAGGAGAGGGGATGTGATTGTCTTCTGCTGGAAGGATTGGAGCCTCTTGTGTTGTTTCATTCTCCTGTGAAGAAGAAACACCTCAGACCTGGTCATGTCAAAGAGGAGGTGGTCAGGTTCCCTGCTTGTCTGCAGCTGTGATGGTATTGAGGGAGTTCTGGACACACACAGGCCCTCTGCTTTCTGGGGTAGGCTGCTTTCCAGCGTTATCTCCAAGGACAGGCTTGAGGTCCCAGGGAGAGTATCACTCCTGCAATGTGCACTTGGCAGACATGTGGCAGCTTTTCTGCAGCACTGGGCACTACATTGCATGCAGTGCCTGTCCTTGTAGTTGGCGAGGACCAGAGAAGTCACAGCTATTTTGGAGTGAAGGTAGAGGTTCTTTAATGTGCAGGATTCCCCCTTACTCTTCAGGGTGAGGCTGAGTTGTGATGTGTTTGAAAAGTGGGGACTGAACAGGTAAAAGAAAGTAACAAGTAGAAACAGAATCTTATTGCAGGGTTAGGTTAACTCCATGTGTCCATCTTTGTCACACTGCTGATCCACATACTCTTTTAAACATGTATCAGGCATCTTTACTTACAGGCCTGGACTTCCTTGACTACTTTTCCTATCTCATTTGCAATAAGTGAAGAGCTAATGACTGATCTTTCCACCCTACTGTGCAAGGTCTTTTTGATTCTCTTTTGTCATGCAATAATTTGCAAGTGGAAGTCTTCTGAGGCTTCACTGTCTCTGTCCCAGCTTTCCTTCAGTGTCCTGACTCTGGTAGCAGCTCTGGAAGCTCAAACTCTGCTACTTTTTTTTTATTTGAAAGTCTGTTAAGAGGATGGTCTCAAGTCATAGGAACAAAACTTTGCAAATTAATCTTCATGGTCTCCTTTTTTTCTGGTGCCTGACAGAAATGTAATGAATATATACCAGTAATAGATGAAAGAATGAGGAGGGTTGGTGGAAGAATTTCTTCTTAGCTTAAATGTGATTCTTTAAGTTCCCAGCTACTATACAGAGCAGTTCCTGTTAATTTCTACAATAGAGAGAGAATAAAAGGCTTAGATATCCAGTTTGAGTTTACTCCTTTTCGCTGATTTCCTACTGATGGTGTTCTGCATGAGCTGCTGCTACAAATTAGGTCCTAAGGGTCACAGCCTGTAGTGTTCTAAACCTGGGCTGGCTTCACTGAATCATGAGCAGCTTTGCCCTGCTGGACACGTCTCTCCATATTTGCTGTGGGAAGCAAAGTTAGTCAAGCACTAAATGTCTGCAGCAGTATTGATCTGTCTTCCTTTTACTCTCTGAAAGCAATCAAACTTGAGACCCTTTTTACAGTTCTCAATTAACATATAGACTGCCGTTACCCTCTGTGCTTTCTTTTTTCAATAACCTGCACAATAGCTAATGAGTGGAACAACAGAATAAGTAAGCAAAGGGACAGGACTGTATTTACAGCAGTCACAGCACTCGCTAGCTCTGGTGGCCTCCAGGCTCGCTGAGCTCCGAACCGGGGGACCTGCTGGGATGAGTCCCACTTAAGATTTGCTGAGAGGAGCAGTCGCTGGAGCATCTGCCTTTTTGCTGCTGCTGGCGAATCCTGCCAACAGATCAGGAGAGACCTGCCAACATCTGCAGCACGTCAGGGCAGAGCGGGAGCTGCTGCCGGGCGGCAAGGGATGGAGCACGAAGCTCTACAGAAGCTGCTGCTCCTCTTGCAAACCAATAGCACACTCCAGTGGAAAGAGAGGGTACCGGGACTGCTTCCGGCGAGGGAACCTGCCAAAAAAACTTGAGGTTTCTGAACTTTTAGGTAGCCACTGTCCTGCCTGAGGCAGTTTGTGTCTTTTAAGCAATTTAACTAGCAATTTAAGCAACGTAACTTTTAAGCAATTTAATCTAGGGTAGGGTGTTCCTGCCTGTGGCAGAGGGGTTGGAACTAGATGATCCTTGTGGCCCCTTCCAACCCTGACTGATTCTATGATTCTAACACTCCAAAAGCAATTTAATTCTGTATGTTTATTGCCACTTGCTTTGTCTAAACTGATGCAGTTACAGGTGATTCTGTACCTTTTGTGTTGTCTGTGTAAAGACACAGGGAAGGACTGAGCTAGAGGAGAAGATGTCTCATCCAAACGGAGTCTGTTGCACAATGGAGGTTGTGGTCACACATAGCATTTTGGTGTTTTCTTCTTGTATATTGGTAGAACAGTTGATATGAGAGTGCCATGCTGTGCACATCTTCAACTTAATGGGTGGCTTGGAGGCTCTTTATCTTAAATAGTAACTTAGTTTTCAAACACACTCACAACTAAGGCAAGAGCATACTTTTCCCTTTCCTCTAAAGAAGTTATGTAAGATAACTAAGCAACACCAGATGACACCATGGCAGGTTGTCACAGTGGAGTCTCTGGGTGGACAGAAATGTCTCCTTCTTGCCCGAGATGCCAACTGATGTGTATGTGTCACCTGCAGAGTGCATTTCCAATTTAATTATTAGAGGTATTCTTCTTGGATGCTCTAGGTGATACCTTCACAAAGAAAACCAAGTATGCTGAGAAGTTACTTTGACTGCAGGAAAAGAAATCATGGTAAAGCTACCTGGAACTGAAGGTAGAAGACCTGAGCAACACTTGTGTGTTGCCTGGCTGTAGAAGTGTGTGCTTGTGTCCTCCATGCAAAGTCAAATGAGGAGTTACTGATACTCAGTACTCAAGAGCTGAAGTATTAAGAACGGTGAGATGGGACTTTTGCCCTATCTTTTGTCTTTATTTCTTTTGGTTTTTTGGGGTTTTTTTTGGGGGGGGGGGAGTGTTGTTGGTCTTTGTTTGTTTTTTTGGTTTTGGTGTCCTGAAGTTATCATATAGCTGTTTGTCACGCTTGCCAAACTGCATACTTTTTTAATTGCTAGGGTAAAAATTTCCTGTTCAGTGGCTCTGAGCTTAAGCTTCCATGAAAAGTGCTGACTATTCAAGTGCCAGTCTTCATTCTAGTGAAGAGTGCAATAAGGTCTGTTTAAATCAAGCTTTCCGCAGTGTGCAATCACTTACATGTTTCATGTTGTCTGTGTGATACTTATAAAGTAGAGCAGTTGTCTCTGTAACCATTGCATAGGAAATAAATAATTTGATTACATTTGTGACAGTCATTAGTTTCTGGTTGTGTTTTTTGTGACTGAACATTTAATAAAATAATTTCCAAAAGCTGTTCTCAGAAAAAAATCTCTAAATCACTGTGGAGAGAGAAATTCCACAGTGATAAGAATTTGTTTGTGGCAAGTTCATTTCTGGCAGTGATCAGGTATGAATAATTGTGACTTCTTATGGATGATACATGTGAATGTTAAATCTGTCTGGGGACTCTTTTTGCTTCTGTTCTGTATTTGCTGCTTGGAAGTAGTAGAGTTTAATGAAGCAAATTAGCTGTTAGTAAACAAGGAGTTTTTAAAATATTGTTCTTTTTTGTTGAGACCATTTAACCATGGTTATAACATCTGCGTAAGTGTTACCTTAGTGAACTATCAAACCATCCTAATAATCTGACGCAAAGGAATGATCAGAGATTAGTTAAAATATTTTTCAGTAATTGATGATGTATTTTGGATGCTGTGTATATCCTACTTGTACGTGTTCAAAAGTGAATTTGACTAGGAAACACTCTGGTAACTGTGCCAGGCTATATTGTCCCGTCAGTAACCACAGGTATCATAACACTCGTGCCACATGGTGGTGGTATAGCCCAGTGGAGTTTGTCTCAAGAGATGCTCCTTTGCTGCTGCAGGTGTGATGCTGACCCCAAGATCTTTTTGGTTACTCATGTGTCTTGGCTCTCAGTTTGTAAATGAACCATGCTGCTTGTTGTCTTTAGAGGGGTGCTTTGAAACGTATGAACACAAAGTAATGTATAGAATTAGTGGATTTTTCTTGGTCTGGTTTCCTTTAGAAAAGAGAATTTTTTTTTTGATTCTTCATAAAGCTGCTAAATCATTCCTCCTTCATCTAAAGAGGAAGCCACAGTCTCAAACTAGGCACAGCATCAGAGACCTGTGTTCTGAAGCTTTCTGTTTTTTACCTTTTACATATATGTTGATTAACGGACTACACAGGATCATGAAGCTGTATCAGTGCTTCCAGGACAAAACCCAAAAGGATTTCTTGCATATTGACTTGCAATGTTCTTTTTCTGAGAAATCTCAATACCAAACTCACCACTCCTGCACAGATGAAGAAGAGAGATAGCTTAGCATTTAGGCTCCAGCCTGTCACTAGTATGTAAATCTTAAAATGAGAAACTACCAAGGAGCTGTGTGGTGACAAGCAAGCCTTAAACTGGGGACAGTGCATTGTGGGTCGTGCACAAAGGTCTTTTCCCATTGCCTTCACACCACAAGTTCTGAGCTGTGTGCAAGGGAGAGGTGTCACACTCAGACTCTTTCTGTAAATGAAGGGCAGAGAGTAACAGATCCAGGGAAAGTAGATTTGAACTACGGATCTGCTGGGGCCTTTGGGTAAAAATGAATTTGTCTGCTGCTTTTGGAAGCATAATCCTGTAATAACTGATTTTTCCACTTCGCATGAAGGGACAGCAAGTTCACTCAACACGAGACACTTCCCAAAACCCTATTTGTGAACATACCTCACTACTTTTATTCCACTCTCATCAAGCATGTTTCATGTTGCTTCACTCACTGTAAAACTGCAGGTGGAGTTAGCCTTGGTCCTGACTTCCTAACTTGCTGGAGGTTGCAATATGAAGTATGTAGAGTGCTGGGATCACCTGGGCAACATTAATGTTGTGGACTGAGTTCCAAAAAAAAAAAAGGTTTAAAGCTGTGTTAGCAGTCAGGATCTGTCTGTGACAGGACCCCAGCTCCCTTGCTGCAAACGCTGTGAAAATCATTTGATGCTTAGTCATAAGAGTGTTCTGCTTTCACCTGCCCATCCAAATAATCAGCATCCCTCTACATTTCTGCTAGTATTTATGTAACACTGCTGGTACAAGATAAATGAGTGAGGGGTTGATAACTCCATGTGGCTTTTCAGGAACACCTTTTCTACAATGTTACACTCATCAAGGAGTACTTCAACCCTCACTGCACACTGCTCTAGGTAAGTAGGGTGCTCTGTGGTAGTTTATGGTAGAGTTGGTTAAACAGTGAGGTAGCAAAAAGATTTCCAATCCTAAAAGAACTCTGCTATCATGCACAGTATCTGGAGTTTTGGAGAGGAGGGCTGCTGTGAAGTCAAATGGGGCCTTTCTAGTTGTAATTCTGCGGGTGGGAGTACGCCACAGCCTAGCTGTGTTTATGGTCTCAAAGCTCTGCACTGCTTTAGGTGTTGCTTTAGAAAAGCCTATCCCCATATCTGCCATTTAACTAGTGTAACTGGGCTTACTTGCAAAGGGGGCTCTTGGTCTGTCACGCTTATTTCATAGATATAGAAGCTGAGGAATGGAGCAAAGGCAATGAACCCAAAACCAGAAAGTGTGTTCTAGGCAAAGCTGGGTGTAAATCTCTGACAAAAAGACCTGAATCTTGCAGTCAGGCTCAAGTATATTTAATACCCTTTGTTTGTCTCTTGCTGGATGTGGGTGGGCGGAAGAACAGCATGTTGCACTGTGGTGTATTTGCAATAATGAATATTATTTATTACAGTAATTGTTTCAATATATTCAAGGTCTGATTTTTAAGATTTTGAGCTGGCAATAGAACATACTGCTCAGAAAACTGTCTGCCTCTCCTCTTATCTAATTTGCCTGCAGCAGTGGATCAAGTGAGCACGAGTGATTTTTTATCTACATGAGCTTTGTTTATTATCTTTTTCCATTAATTGCTTTTCTTCCCTCTCTTCCTTCACTAATGAAACGTGTGTGAAAAATAAGGGAATTAAAAAGCACTCTCATAGTCAGATACAGCAATCATCTGAGGGTGTTATTAGTTTACGCCTTACTCATAAGCAAAGAAGCTTTGGCAGTTCCTGTCATGTGCCACATCTTTGAATTAATGTTCAGGCTCCACAATGTGGAGTAGAACTCATGAAGCACGATTTGACCAACATTCTGGATTTAGCTTATTTTTACAGACTATAGATGAGATTTTATATATAATTCACTCTGCAGTTTTAAGGGTGTTTAAGAAACAATTGAGCCATGGTTCTGTTTATAGCCTGGCCTGTGAATTTTGGGAGTTTAATTTTGGACTGAGTAGCCTAGTAAGTAGCAGTTGATGAAAGTGGCACACTCTGGTGGCAAAAGTATCTACACCTTCCTGGCACTAGAATTGCCTGTCTGAAAACTTCTTGCTTGAATCTGAATTACCTTCTTCAGACTCTTTCAGACAGCCTATTATTCACCTAGTAGCAGGAAAAAAAATTTCCACTGACTCCCCTAGTGTTCTAAATTCTTTCTGTGGGGCTTAGGCATAAATCAAAGCAAGCAAGCAAGAGTTCTCATACATGCCGTTTTTTCGTTTGACACTGGTACATGCCTGCTGTTATTGCCGGTCCTACCTACAGATGTCGTCCTAGCATCCTCAGCACTCTGCTCTGTCTCTGTCCTTGGTTGAAGATGTTAATGTGATACAGAAGAAACCCATGTGTACCACCCTGTGAGTTGTTATTGCTCTATTTAATCTGATCTTTGCAAAAGAGAAACTGAAGGTATGTTGATGCAATTTGACGGTGTCTGCCATAACAAGCACCTGGAAAAGCTGGCAGCTCATGGCTTGAACAGGTCCGCTCTGAAATGGGTCAAGAACTGTCTGGAGGGCTGGGTCCAGAGAGTGGTGGTGAATGGTGCCACATGCAGTTGATGACCAGTGACCAATGGTGTGCCCTGGGAATCAGTGCTGGGCCAAATCGTGTTCAATATCTTTATTGATGATCTGGATGAGGGGATTGAGTCCAGCATCAGAGAGTTTACAGACACCAAGTTAGGAGCAAGTGTCAATCTGTTGGAGGGTAGGAGGGCCCCGCAGAGGGACCTTAACAGGCTAGATAGGTGGGCAGAGGCCAATGGGATGAGATTTAACAAGGCTAAGTGCAGGGTTGTACACTTTGGCTATAACAACCCCAGGCAGTGCTACAGGCTAGGGACAGAGTGGCTGGAGAGCAGCCAGGTGGAGAGGGACCTAGGGGTGCTGTTAGATAGTAGCTGAACACGAGCCAGCAGTGTGGCCAGGAGAGCCAATGTCATCCTGGCCTGGATCAGGAATAGTGTGGCCAGCAGGACAAGTGAGGTTGTTCTTCCCCTGTACTTGGCACATCTTGAGTCCTGTGTCCAGTTCTGGGCCACTCAGTTCAAGAGAGATGTTGAGGTACTGAAGTGTGTCCAGAGAAGAGCGACAAAGCTGGTGAGGGAACTGGGGTTCTTTATCCTGGAGAAGAGGAGTCTCAGGGGTGACCTCATTGCTGTCTACAACTACCTAAAGTGAGGTTGTAGCCAGGTGGGGATTGTTATCTTCTTCCAGACAACCAGCAGCAGAAGGAGGGGACACAGTCTCAAGTTGTGCCAGGTGAGATATAGGCTGGATGTTAGGAGGAAACTCTTCACAGAGAGACTGATTTCCTATTGGAATGGGAGATGGTGGAGTCGCCATCCCTGGAGGTGTTTAAGAGGAGGCTGTATGAAACACTTAGTGCCATTGGATAGGGCTGGTGATAGATTGAACTGGATGGTCTTGGAAGCCTTTTCTAATGTGGCAGATTCTATTCTATTCAATTTGAAATGCATAAATTCATCTTCTGACTAAACCTCAGGCTTGTACTGTCCGGGTACCTTGCTGTCTGATTAGAAGTGCAGTAGGGGTGTTGCAAATTCACCTGAGCTGCCTGTCTTTGCACTATTTCCTGAAATGTCTACTCCTGGAAGCACCACACTCCTCCATAAAGTGGTCCTTGGAACTCCTGTTTCTCACTTGTTAAACTGGTACCAGCAGTACCAGAGGACTACCGTTGAATTTTCAGAGGGTTAGTGGGATGAAAACCAGATTCAAATATGTTTTTCTTCACTTCTTCATGAGCAAATCTTTTGTGAGATTGAGTTGTGCTCCCTTGTGGAGCAAAGGGAGTTGATCTACATTCCATGCTACCAGGGAGGGGTGACTATCTAAGATGACTATGCATTGGGGCCAGCTTTTCTCCATCAGTGCCATGTGGGATGGTTCTCTGTATCTCAAACTTTCCCAGAGCTGTGAGTATAGTCTCAATTCCAAGGAGAATTGCTCCAGGGATTGGAACTATAGCTACCTTTTTCTCCTCACTCATCCCACTGCTGGAGAGAGCAATACAAGACCTGGTTCTCGGTTACCTCTTTGCCTAAACTAGGGCTGTGAGTCAGGAATTTCTCAGACTTTCTCAGGTTTACAAGGCAGTCAACACTGCTCTCTGTGGTCTGTGTGCTGTATGCCACCCTGATGAAAAAAAAAAGAGGCTGCTGAGGGGTTAGGAGGACTCCTTCAGCACAAGGTGAGGTACCTTTTAAGAACTGTTGTTTCCATCAGTCCTGATCTTTACTCTTTAGCACTTGTAGCTCAGTCTTTGCCCTAATTTTACTGTTGGCTGCAGTGGAGCAACTGTATTTCTTTTTCAGCCTTCTAGGAAGTAAATATTTGGGTCAGATCACTTTGCAATTTGAACAGGCAACAGCATGTGGCATGGGGAAAGGGTAATAAAAGACTCAACATTACTTAGAAATCATTTATATGTAATATAAATTATGAATGAATAGAAAGAACGAAGAGCTAAGTGAGTATATTTCAGTACAGATACACTCTAAATGATGTAAGTCAGTGCACTTATATTTATAAAACCTCTGGTGTCAAAACCAAGGAGCCATCTCCTGCTTTCAGGGTCAGAGGCAGCATGGTAGCTGTGAAGCTAGTGAAGAGCAGAGCTGTGGGTACAATAGAGTTCCTTGTGCCATTGCACCCTGCACAGGGCTTCTGGGCAGCAACCAGGCTGGGCCATGGGTGACAGCTGGGGAAAGCAGTGGTGCTGCCTCCCTAGCTGAGGATGCCACAGGGTCCAGAGGCTTTCCTGAGGCTGGTGGCTGTGCTGGCAGTCCTGTCTGGGCAGCACTTTGTGGTTTTCTACAGCAGAGGGTGGTGTTACCTGTGTCTGCACCACTGGAAGCAGAGCTGGGCTCAGAATGATGGCTGTATTTAGTCTGCTTGTTTCCAGCTGATGTGGAGTTGTTAAATATTTATAGCAGACATATATATGCATCTTTTCTGCTTTAGTGAAAATATTTTTTTCTGTGAAGTAAATATACAAGCCATTAGCTCTCAAACTGTAGCACAGTGCAGATAGCTTGCCAGGCTGCTGGTTTTCTGACAGCATTTCTGTATCACCTGTAATTGCTTCCTCTGCTAGTGTTTTGTCTGACTACGTTATTCTTGGTAAAATTTTATTATTTAAAATGTCACAGTTTTTACAGAAATAAATTTCCTCTGATGGCACTGCCTCTCAGGTGCATGAGATCAGATGTGTAGCAAAACCCAGTTGAAGACAGCAATGTAATAACTGTTGCCAGTTGCCCAGCACCACTGGTGGACCGTTTTGAGATCTCCATCCTGGTGTGGCAGCGTGGACAGGAGCTCCTATCCTGCATGTCACCTGTCCTGCAGTCCCTGGGCAGCACTGAGCACAGAGGCTGGCTGGTGCCATGTTACTGCAGGTGAAAGGGTTGTTTGACATGGCACAGCAGCACATTCTGGTAGTTGGCTTCTGGAGAGGCAGCAATGGCTCCTGGCCAGACAATAGTTAAAATTCTTGTGCTGATCTGCATGCTGTGTCCATCCTGTGTGCCTTCACCACCAGCCATCTCCTCAGTGGCCTGACAGAGGAGCAGAATATTGTCAATGCAGGAGGAAATAACAAAACTGAAGGTGAACTTTCTAAAAGTAATATAAAAGGAAAATTAAACGAGCTTAATAGTTTAGAAATGAGATAAATAGTTCTGCATGTTGAAATTTGCTATATTTGACAGCTTGCAGGTGATGGGTGGAGATGACAGAGGGAAATTCCACCTGTGTCCTGGCTGAGAATTGTTTGTAGATGGGCAGGACCGAGATTTCTGGGCCTTTTTTATGCAGGACATTGAGCACTTGACTATTTGCTCTGTAACAAGTTGTTACAGGGTAAAATTTGCCTTTTCCTTAGGGAGAGCACCAGCCTCTCTGAATAACCATTTCTTCTGACAAAAGATGACTTGTGGAGTCAGAGCTGAGTTACTTCACCTTCTTAAAATAAAGGATTTTGACTCATCTGAACAGAACAGCAAAAATCTTCAGCTCAAATGTTATCAGAGTATTTGTCAGTTGTGGAACTGTGTGGAACTGTTGCTTTCTGATTTGGCTCATTAGTGTCTCTTTCCAGCACTTCAAAGTACTGGTTTCATTGAAGCTTGCTTGCATAGCTTGGTGCTGAGATTCATGACCACTGTATATGAAGCATTTTCTGCAGTATATTGCTCCATGGAAGGAGCATGCAGCTCCAGAGGAGCTACAGGTGCAAATGAACTATCACCTCCTGCTGTAGCAGAAATGAAGATATGATCTGTTCTGCAACAGCACCTGGGCAGCTGGGAACACTGAAGCTGTTAAGTGAATGCTCAAATGATCGAATATAGCTGTACATTGTCCCCATCAGTAGAGGTACAGTCCTTTTTATGCACGCATGGTTAGACAAGTATATCTGCACTGCAGTAGTTATTAAATTGAGTTTCAGAAGACCTTTTTATACTGAATGGTTTGCAATAGCTTGTTATATCCAGAGAGATGTGAACTGGTTTTATCTGTAATTGGAGATCAACTGCTGTGATGGAGGGGTAATTAATTGATGCAAGATTATATTTTTTTCAAAATTAATATTGTTTATTATTTTTTTAATATTCTAAACTCTCACCACTCCCAACCACTAATCTTAATAATAACTGGTTCTTTGCAATGGTCATGGAACACATTACATGAAGGATAAACTAGGTCTAGAAATAATAACTAGCAATATATAAACATCAATTGAACTGAAAGAGAAGGTTCTCACAGTCAATATACCATTTGTGGTATATTGACTGTGGTTGCCCACTGGATGGACTCAGGAAGCTCCTTTCTGTTTACTACAGAAGGCAATTGGTAAATTACAAGAGGCTTTAAGTATTTACTCATGAAATATTATTTTCCTAATTGCAGAGCTATCAACAGCTTAGGACAGTACCCAATCACTCTCAGGGAATTCTGTCAATTGTCTTGTTGGCCACTGAGACTTGTGATTCTTCCCGGGCTTCACAGGATGCTGGGGAAAGGGGCAAATGTTCTCTGACCTGTCCTGATTTCCTTGATCATCTGTGTACCCCCAGGACTTTCTGTATTGGCAGGAGACTTTCAGATGTAGACAGGATATCTTGCAATGTGCAGTCTCAGCACAGATGTCACACTGGCTATGCAGGCCGATTTTATGAAGATATTTAAAGCTGGTTTCTGGTAAACTTGAACGTGGCAGTTTTCAGGCTATTCAGCAGAGCTGAGTTATAGCTTAGCAAAACATAATGCTATAGCAGCAGGCAAGCACAGATAGCAGTGGCAGAGCACATTGTGTTACCTGATAGTCTCTTTTTATCCATGTAAGCCTGAGATTAATGGGCCTTTGGACACAGAATAGCCAATCAGAATGGCAGTCAGACAAGACTGACTGTATTAGGTGAATCCATAGGCTTGCTTTACCCAAATTTGGGAAAGACATAGGCCTTGCACAGGTCAGGCATAAGCCAAGTGCTTACCACAGGATGCAAACAGGAGGAAAAGAAGTCTGGGCAAGCCAGGGTCTCTCAGACTCAGTGGCTCCAGTTCTTTAGTCCTCTTTCCTGTGATTGCCTCTCCCCAAAACAGAGGGAGGGCAGAAAAACATGTCTGGGCAAGCCAGGACATGTTTAGCCTATTTTGACCTATCAGGCATACAATCACAGATGCTCATTGGGGGCTGCTTCTAGCTCTAGAAAGGACAGAACAGCATGCTGGCATGATGGCTGCAGTGCTTCTCTGATCTGGCAGTTGAAATCTTCTTCTGTTCCACTTAGTCAAGCTTCAGTTTGTGAAAGTGGGAATCTTAATTGAATTTTTCAGGATTGGGCATCATCCCTACCAAAGTTTTGAGGATCTCTAGATCTCTCAAATTCCAGGAGCATGAGTTCTTGGTGTAATGTTTCTAAAAGCATACCTTTCAGTTTGGATTTAGATCATTTGGAAACCTGGAGGCATTGGATCTGGGGATCTGATTTGGTCCAAGATTAAATCAAAGAAGCACATTTCAGCTCTTGCATCCACAATAAGTTTGTCCCACCCCACATAAACATGTGCACATTATTGTTTTCTGAAGGGTACTTAGAAGTTGGAAATACTCCTGAGTATGCAAATATTACCTGTATGTGCCTATCATGTAATCATTTGGAGCTAAATGTTTATTTACTTACAGCAAACACTGCAGACAGCTCTCTAGTTTTGAGGTTTTACCATGGGGATCAGCTGAGCCTGCTCTGTATAAACCCTGACTCCTCAAGGAATGAGTTGCTCCATTACAACTAGAGACAGCAGGAGCTCCTGTACCCTGCAGCCAAACGTAGGCATCCAGTGGCGTATTGCAACCACAACTTCTCCCTGTGTTTCTAGAGCGTTAAAAATCGTCTGAACAAGTTCTGTGGAAAATTGCTGATGGAAAATCTTCATGGTTCCCTTCTGCCAGAACAGCAGGGAAAAGATTGTCCTACTTGTGCAAGAAAGCAGCAACATGCCTAACTGGATTCAGATTTCTGTTGATTTGTGGATGTACTTTGTTCCTGGGATGATTTGCTCATGACTATCCACATTTGTGGTTTGGATTTTTTCATTTCTGCCCCCCCCCACCTTCTGCACTGTTTGGGAATGATGCAAAAGGAATTTCCCCACTGAAAAGTGAGAAAGTAGACTTCTCATGTGCAAAGTTTTGAATGACTTATTGCCATGAGAGGTCGAAAAGCTCAAATAAAAGGCTGAACTAAGCCCACCTGCCTTCAGGAGGTTCTAGAAAAACCATCCCCAGAGATGTCACTGCCTGCTGCTCTGGATGACTTCCATCTGCCTTTGACTGCACCTGTCTGGATCTGCCTCTTAGCTGCCAAGCCAGGTATTATTTTATAATTCATTTCTCACTTTGACCGCCTTCCATACCCTCCTTGATTTCAGTTGTTTATGCCTTTATAGTGAAAGGAGCACGTAAGTGTAGCACTTGGCATCCCTCTTCATTGTAGCCTAACAATGGAGAATAACTGTTGGGGCTAAATGGAAGAAAATGCATATTCATGAAACCAGAGTCCTGCTTCATGTACTGAGAAGGCGCAGTTATGCTATCATCTACACATCATTTCCACAGCCTCTTTTGATCTCTCATTGCTTGAAATTCAGGTTATCTCTTTCTTGGTGCAAAATTCTGCTTCTGTTCTACCATGATACTGGTGGAAACCATAACCTGTTATAATTCCTAGGGTTACTGAAATTCATTAACTTTCTGATTGAACTTCAGAGTAATTTCCAAGAATTTTTGCTGACCCTTGATATATCAGCTTAGCAAGTCTCTTTCTCTCTATTTTTTTTTTCGATGCAGTACTCATTAATTTCAGTGAAACTTTGTTTTGAAGTTTGAGGTTAATTTACACCCATAATGGAAAATAGAAAGTACAAAGCCAACACCAATTAAACCCACTAAAAGCTTTTTTATTTTCAGAACCGTGCATGGTCATGTTCTTCTGCAGACCATGTTCTCACAGCTATAGAAATGTCGTTTCATGCCATACCATACCATAGCCATGTTTGAAAGGATTGCATTAGATGTCCTGTTTGTGTAAATTGGATTATTCCCATCAAAATCACTGGTTTGTATTAATTTGAATCTACAGATCTGGCCTTAGTTTTCAAAAGGTCATGTGTATCAGTGTAATCATGACCTGACATGCTGCTCCGTGAGCCTTGGAGAACTGTACAGAGCATCAGCTGCTCTGTGGTTGGTTAACTTGAAACATGTATTTTTAGGGAGAGGTAATCATGACCTGCATGTTCAGAACAGGTTGAAGGATTTTGAGTCCACATTACTTTTAAAATAAATAGTACAAATCCTCTTAGCATAAGCAATAATTTTACCACCACCAGCGCCGCTCTATGACCATGTACGTAGCTCCAGTCGAAGTTAGTGTGGGCTGGCTGTCTCTTGCTTTTATAGTCCTACCAAACTTCATAGCTATCTGTGTATTTTTTTATTTTTTTTTTTTGTGACTTTGTAAATGCATTCCACATTATTCTGAGGATTGGATAATTGTTTTCTGTCTCATGGTGACTATTCACTGAATCAAGCCCAAAGCTATCCACAGTAATTATAACAAACCTCATGGCACATCTGCATTCCGCTGTAACATTAAGCCAGTCTTTCAGTAGGAGCTGTCCTTGTGTTCAATTTTTAGTGGTTTTTTTGTTTTGGTTTGGTTTGGTTTTATTCAGATTTCCACAGCATTTTTAGGCTGAACCATGAGCACTGATATATAATTGAAATAATTATATCACTAAATGTATCATGATGTTCTAAGTAGTGCTGAGGCATTGTCTTGCACATGGCTTTGAACACGTGTTGAAGGCAGCCATTCTGGTTTTTTAGCATCTTCTACTATATGAGCTCCATGCTTTTTCTTATTTCTGTAGTTTTGGCATGGTGTTTTTAAAATGCTGGAATTTATTTGGGGCTGTACTTTTTTGTATATTCTTGCAATCCTTGCTTTTGTATTTCTCTTGTCTTTTTGCCCTATGAAATCTCTTTCATAATCTTATTTTTATGACCTTTTGATGTTTAGTTTTCTCTCTAAATGGTGAGTCTCTAGTCTAGTTTCACCATGCTTTCATGACACCATTTTCATTCTACACAATACGGGTTTCCTGAAGGCAGAATCAGCCTTGCCTATAGATCAGTATTCATCAGCAGTCTTCTCTGTGAGCACAATCTTTGTATTAAAAGCTACCAAAGTATCACGGTATTGTTTTGGCTCATTCAGAGCACTAAAAAAGCTGCAGCAAGCTCTTCCTCCTTCTACAGGCATCTTTAATATTCATATCTCCCAACAGGTTTATTTTGTATTGCAATATTCTTCAGACTTGCAAACTTGAGGTTAATAGCTTGCCCTCTTATCCTGCTTTACTGGAATGATACTGAGGAGATCAATATTTTCAGGGCTTCAGGGCAACATCTCAGAAAAAATGGCTGTTTTCTGTGTGTCTTCTTCCTTGGGGATGCCAGAGCTCTGTTTAAATGTTGCAGGATTTTGAAATTTCACCAGTGGTTGTTACCTATTTACAAGATCTAATTCTTTCATTTCTTGTTTGTTCTTTTCAGGCTCAACTGTTTGTCTCTTGCTTTTTCGTCCTTCTGGTTTTCACTTTTCTAAATTCTGCTTTGAGGTCTCAACTACCCAAAAGCAACTGGAGTCCATTCCAGTTTCAGGCAGTACCAGAGCAGCAAGGTGATGTGTTGGAGAATTTTGTGCTCCCAGGACCTCATAGTCCAGTAATCAAAGATCACAGTTATGCACGATTTATTCATATGTCGAGAGAGGTGTGCATGATGTGCATGTTATTATAAGTGAACCAAAAGAACCATTTCCATGTGACTTTCTTAGCAGAAGGGTGTGACTCCTTTGAAAAGAAGGGAGTTTTTTATCTGCCACAAAGCTCATATATTATTTTTGAGGGGAAGCTGGAAGGCTGGATAATAACAATTGTAATGTATGACTGTAGTCTTCCCAAATTTCATCAGGGGAGAGTTCCTTGAGGCTGGAGTTGCTGACTGACACTTGCTGTCTGCCACGGACATGATATTTGCTTCAGAGTTCAGCTTAGGGAAGAAAATCACATTTCTGGTTTTTGTGAAGGTGAAATGGTTTTCTGGCTCTGTACGTATCTATGCTTTAGGGAAATGGATTTCTGCTAGTGCAAGCCTGTCTTTGTCCTAGAGAACCAGTTAGTTCTGCTTCTCCAACATCTGATACTCTGTTGGATGCCTGTCCTTATCCTTCTCTGTCCTTCATTAGTGCTGCTGGGCTGGGACATCTTTGTCACACCCTAGATAGCTCTGGTGGGGCTCACTGCCAATTTTACAGCTTAATGAAAGTCAGAACCTTCACCTTTCCCTCCAGGAGGAGTGCAGTCCAGATGATCTTCATAGAGTGACTGCCTTCTTAACAGTCCAGCAGGATTTCAGCAGCACAGCCAGAACTGTCTTCTCTAGGCTGAATATTGGGCAACAAGGAAGCCAAGGTGTCATTCTTCTTCCTAGTGGATGGCTAGCTGGGAGCACAGTATGGTTATGATTGATGCCTTTTTGATTTTGGGCATTATAGACACATCCCCAAAACAGTTAATATGGATTACTGGCAACACAAAGGCTTAAATCATTCCATCATTTATTGTTCCTGCTTTATCTCCTGCTTCCTTCTGAATATGTTGTAGTATATCCAAAGAACTTCCTTAGGAAGAGTCAGTTTCTTAATGGTTAAGAGATGAGGTTATGGTTATGGTGACAAGGTTGTCTGAGGGGTGATCTTGCAGCAGCAGCCATGCTTTCTCTGTATTGAGATACTTTGGGAGCTGTGCTAAGTCCATCTCACAGTCAGTGACAAAGTCAGAGGTTCCTCTTGGGAGAGTCACTATGATTAGCTTGTATAAAATTGGTCTAAATACAGACAGTGTCTCCATATATGAGGTTTTTCAGCTTATTGAAATGCCACATGCATACATACATGAAGACAATAAGCTGTAAACACATTTATTATACTCATGTTGTCTTGTGGGTAGCATGTAAGCAAGAGCTAATATTGCCAGGTAATATTTAACCAACTCTGGCTGTAAGGATGATGAGTTTCTTCACTGCACTGTTCAGAGGACCTTCTTAACAAGGTCAGTTTGTTGGGTTTGCTGCAGGGGGCTGTTGTTTAAAGTGTTTTTGTTTGAAGGTACTGTTTCAGCATGGAAGGCCCTTTTACAGAGGTTTGGAAACCATCTGGAACAGACTTTTGGTTGTGTTCAAAAAAAGGCCAGATCCAACTCTACTTAACGGAGAAGGTCACTCTAACTTCAAAGGAAGTTCCACAAAGCTCTAGATCCTGAATATTAAAAAAAAAAAAAAATTAAAAAAATTAAATCTGTTTTTTGGTGAGTATTCCACATCCAGCTCCCCTGTGGCCTCTGAAGGCAAAGCAGTGTATAGAATTTTGTGGCAGAGGGCTGGAAATAAGTAGATGTTCTCAGTTTAAAGATAAAAATAAAAACATCTGAGAAGAGACTGCAAGTAGAGGAACACAACAAACCTGTAAAATGTATGGATTCATTGGACTGAATTTCTTTTTAATAATTGTCCTTCTTTTTAATAATTTCTTAGTATTTTCAATAGCTATTTGCATAAATGGTCCTTTTTTCCCCTTGACTTAAATTGGACTTTTCTGCAGAAAAATTGCAGAACGTTGGCTTTTTGACAGTTCAATCTTCTGCCCCATTTTACCTTTATGTGCTCTCCAAGCTTAGCTGTTAGTCACCTTTACTGAGAGAATTTTCAAAGGCTCAGTATAAATCTTGTCTGCCATTTCATCTGCAAAATGGGAGCCTCATTTTCCTGTGGAATGTACAGAAGTCATACACACCCAAGCGATTTCTCATGTCGAGTTGTAGTTAGCTCTAAAGCCAAAGCGTTCATTTGTAATGGTGTCTTGCTGGAATTTCCATGGAAATGGCTTCTGCTGGATTAGGGCTGCATTTTCTGGGGTTGTGGATAAACAGCCAGTCGAAGCCCATTTGGATCTGCATTTTTACTGTGCTCACTAAGCTGGTTTATCAAGGCGGAAGCACATTTCCTGGAGCAGAGGAGCAGCTGAGCCTGTCAGCATTATTTATTCATTGTTGACAGCGGTACCAAGCTGTTGCCAAACTGCCAGTGGTGTCCAGTCTCCATAAGGAACTTGCCAAAAAATGTCCTATTTGGGAGTGCTTGAGTAGCTCACCAAGCCATCTGGTGTGGAAGAACACATAAACACAAGCATTAATTAGCTGTAACTAGTCTCTACTGAGCATGTACAAGATGAGATTTTTTTTTTTTTTTAACATTTATAACTTGGATGGAAACTACCTGGCTGCAAATTTGTAATTCCCCTTAACAAAGCACAGAGCTGCAATGATGCTGAGCAGATGTCAAGAACTGCTTGATAGTGATGCTGATGAAATTCTCCTCCCCTGTACTGCAGTGCAGCCCGAATGGCCTTTCTTGGCCGTTGCCAAAAAAGTGTTCTGTGAGGACAGGTGTCTCCCAGCCTACTCATTTACATCTCACATGTCAAGATTTCTTTGGTTTTTTGAAGGAAGTAGTAAGAATCTTTATTTACTTGCCTGTTACTGTGTATTAGGAATGCAGGAAGCATAAAAGCCTTGGTTATTGAAATCTATAATATGCATAATGTTCACGGATACACAGTGACTGACATAAAAAAAAGGCAAACGCTTCAATGTGTAGCAATGTCTGCATCTTTCCTTCCAATATTGCAGCTTATCTGCATCTTGCAGGAGGAGTTCCACAGCACAGCGGCTCCCAACAGGAACATTACAGCATACAACATGATGTCTCCTGTAGCCCAGCGATTCTCTGGTAAAATCAGGAAGGGCTTCTTCAGAGGAGAACACAACAGCACTAAAATACAACTACTGTAAATAATTGTTTCCTCGTGAACTCCTCATTTTCTTTTAGATGTGTCAGGAAGGAAGCTAGATATTGTAAATCTCAGCAAAGTTCTGGGGAAAATATGAGACAAAATCACTGTTTGGCTTTGAAATCTTCAGTAATTGAAGACCAAAGAAGTGTAACAATCTTCCTTCTGTAAATTGATTGTTTAACATTGCTTTCAGCATTGACTTTGGAAGGGAACTCTCACATTTTGGTTAGAGGACAAACATGGTGTTGAAAACTTTTTTGCCCTAACACTCACAGGAAAGTATTTTCTGAAGGTGATTTCTCTTTGCAGCTTACACAAAGCTGCCATCAAGGAAGTACTTTGGGTTATCAAGCAGCTTGTCTCTAATGACAATCTAAGACCTGCTCTCTTTCATGCCTGAAGTTGTGTTAGAGTTTGTGTTTGGAGTGTCTCTTTCGCCTCAGGGAGGTGGTGTTTGCATATTGATGCACTCTGGTGTGCTGGGCTTTCTTTGGTCTGTAGTGAATGCAATCTGTCCTTGAGTGGAAAAAGCTGACAAGCTCACTGGAAGGACAGTATCCCACTGGAGGATGTTCAGGAATTTCACCGCTAGCTAGGAGACCTTAAGGGATTTACATTTAGAGAGGGTGCCTGGCTGAATGTGTGCCTGGTAACAGCTTAACTCATCCTAAATGAAAGTGGTGATGACCCAGATTATTTTTCAAGGACTAAATTGTTAGTGGCAGATCTTTATTGTATTGTGAAAGTCCATTGGTGACTAATGGCACATTATATTCTGTCCTCTTGAAAGAAAGGTGAAGCTTTTCTCCCTGGGATGGTATTTGCTTGAAACAATTGGTCACCAGGGTATTTCTGTAAGTGTGCAATTATCTTCTCTCTTCCATGAATTGCAGTGTAAGCTTCCATGAGGGCAAGAGAGATGCCTGTATTTCAGACGTTGCAAGCCGTTCTTGGCACAAGGCAAACAGTGGGAGGATTTATTGTGATAAATAGAAGTTTTGTATGTTGTGAAGCGTATTTACCTTCCTTGGGCAGTTTCTGGAACTTCTGTTCTGCCTGAGATCATGATGTTCCTTTTACATTCAGCTAATTGCTCTCGAAATTCCTGTTTCCTTGTATTAACATGGAGCTCATCACTGCAGAGAAGAGAGAAAGAAGGTTCCAGTCAACAGTGCAGAGAATTCTTTTGTAGCCCTGGATGGGCTGTTGATAGCTCATATTAATTTGCAAGCAAAAATATTTGTTCTGCTGGCACATTATATTTGAGCAAACTCAAGTCCAAAGGCTTTCAAAATTCATAGGTTGAGATTAGTTCTGAACCATTTTTGCCTTGAGGTTTTATTTCATACATCTTTTAAAATAGTCTATCTAAAGTTTCATATTAAAATGTGAATGCATATGTAAGACAGTAAAAACTGAAATCTGTTTTTTATGGCTCGAGGATGTTTCCTTAGAACTGTTTGGGTCTGAATGACAGAATGTTCTGTCTCAGGTGACAGGTAAACCTTTGGAATCTTTCGTTTTCATAAATGATATTGAAATGTTTCACTGCATCTGTACTCAGTCCTGTCTGAAGTGCTGTACCACCAATTCTGTACCTGGCAAAAATGTGAGGAAAGCTTCTCTTTTTATCACACACAGCAAAAGGAGGAACACTGGAGCCGATGAAATTTACTTTGAAGTACTGACGTCTGGGATTTGCCACCTGATGTGCAAACTAGGGCTCCTGGAGGGGAGTTCAGTCTTCCTCATCAGCAGAGGCTGTCAGGGCTGCCCTGAGTGGCAATACCTGTGCCGCAGAAGGGACATTGGAGGTTTAACAATGAATGGACAGATTGATAAGGTTAGAGGAATAAAAGGGAGGATGATGGAGGCAAGGATAGCAAAGAACCCATGTAGGAAAAAAATCACCTGTACAAGCAGTAAAAAAGTACATTGCTGAAAAGTGTAGTTTTTCACTGCTGAAGACTCTGCATGCAGCAAGTGAAAATGGGATTTGAGAATCAGAGACTCTTCTAGCAGGTTTGCAGAGTGCATTTGCATGAGAACCAGGCAAGGCAGGTTCCCACAGAGTGAGTGCAGTGATATTTAGGCTACAATAATTTATTTTAGGCTCCTGAGTCAAATGCACCAAACCTGGAGACACATTGGGATTTCTGAAAGAATAGAGTGTGCTGTGAAGGGAAGTAGCTTATGTAAACCTGGGGGATAAGCTTCTCGCGGGGTTGAACTGAATTGGGCTTTCTTGAGAATTGTCTGTACGAAATAAGAGAGAATAGTCCAGTGAACACCCAGGGGGAGGTATGGTAACACAGGATGATTATGCTTTGCAGATGTTTTCAGCAAACAGTTGCTGTTCGTCTCTTACCTGTGGGAAAATGGATATGCTAAAATGTTTTGTTTCCATTTTTCTCTTGCCTTATTATTACCTGTTAAGTATTTTAGTAAATATTATAAATATTGATAGTTTTGCTGTTATCTTCATGGCATTTTTAGAAATGGCATTTTCCTGAGGCTAAATAAAAGATTGATAGAAATAATTCTTGACAGGTGGTTTCATGTGCAGGAGAACAACTTAAGTAGATTTATCCAGAGTCCCTATGGGACAAGTTTCTTTCTATGTTAAGTTTTTATGAAGAATCATGTATGAAGTATAGTTCATACTCAGTAAAATAAGCATAGGGGAGAGGAAATGAAAGCAGAAGGCAGTAACAGACAGGTTACTGGGAGACAAGAAGCTGTGTGCCTATTTACATATGTGGAAAGCATGGTAGCAAAACAAAGGGGAAGTAAATGGTCTTAATGCTTTGACTTCATGATGTAAAAGCAACACTGAAGATGGAAACCTTCACAAATGGTTCAGCAATACAGTAGAAAAGTCCCAGGACAGTTTGGATGAGTTATCTGTTGGTTTGTTTAAGGGTTTTTGTGTGCCACTTGTCCTGCTGCTCTGAATTTCCACAGTGTAGGAGAACGGTCGGCTGAGAGTCAAACCAAAGTATAAATTCAAGTTTACAGGCTAATCTCCTGTCTCTTTCCAGTAGCCTACTCCTGAAGTAGACCTTTTGTTGCTGTAGATGTTGGGTGGTTCTGTTTCTTTGTGTAGTTTGCTCAGATAGTAGAGTTCGAGTCTAAAGAATTCGTCCAGGGCTCCCATTTTGTGTTGCAATTTTCATTGTGTGGGGTTCGGACCTGTTAGAGCAATTTTAAGTCTAATCTGCTGTTATCAGTATTTGGGGTTTAAGTGACAAATGGGTGATTTAAAATAATCACTCTTCTTGAAATCTGTGTGGAATGATGCGAATAACAATGAAATGGCTTGACTGCTGTTACATTCTTTGTATTTAGGTCCTTAAAGTACAGGTGCTAGACCAGGGATTCAGGGAAGTTTTAAACGTCTTTAGTGGTTGCCAGGCTTTCTGAAGCTTCTCTGTACGTGTGCTTTTTGTGCACAACAAAGCACAAAATCTTGCACATGTGAAGTTGGTGCTGCAAATATTCACACTATTTTTGATCGTTAATGTGAATGTGTAGTCTTGCAAACACCTTAAATTGACACAACTGGGCAAAAATAGGCACAAAGAATAATTCTGCGCAGAGGAGAGGGTCTTTCTTTTTGCAGGTCTTTATAAAAATCACACACCTCTGTATATTAAATATTTTTGCTGATCTTTGAGACCCAGAAGCCTGTGAGTTGTTGTATTTTTATACCTGTTACCAGATACAGAATACCTAACTTTTTTTAAGTGTAAGCACACTTTTAGGATAATTCAGTGTGATTGGATCCTTCTCAATGTAAAAAGAAAAGAGTTACTTTTTTGTTTGATTTCTCATTTTGCTATCTTAGTGTCAGATTTGGTATTGTTTGATGCTAGCTTAATACAAATAGATTCTCAAAATGGGGTTTTCTGTATCTGGAGGTCTACTGGTCATCTAAGCGAGCAGGTTACACTTAAATTTTTGCTGACATCTGAGCTATTCTGAATGCTTATCTGCCATCCGGGAACTGAATGCAGTCTGAAGATGAAGGGTGCTCAGTGTATTCTATATTTTCCTCATCTATTGCAGACGGAAAAAGTTCCCTGAGAAGTGAGGAAGAGATAGGCAGTTAGCATCTGCTTCTAGGAGTACCATTTTTTAAAACTTGTCAGAAAATTTCTCTTAGAGTCAGGTTGATCTGGGCACCAAACGGGAGTTGGGATATTGAGCAGCATTGTGACTGTTAAAAGGAAAGGGAAAGGGTTGATGAGATTTTATTTCAATCACACAAGTTCATCTTGGGCAACACACTATTTTGTAACCCCAGCATGAAAAGATGTCACAGTGTTTCTCACTGACTCATGCACCTCTATTCCCATCTGGTTTAGGGATACCCTTTTCCATCTCCAGCCTGTTGTTATCTCAGCAAATTGTGCGTATAGAGTTGGTATTCCTTATTTCTTGATTGTCCTTGTGAAGTTGCCCACAGTGGGAGCTGGTGGTCCTCAGCAGTCAGATAGGAATAGATCCGGGCTGCTGCTGACACTGAGGACCGTGGGGATCCAGCCCATTGAGAAGCAGCTGCGTTCTTAGAAAGCTGGAAGACCTCAGTTACTTCTGTGTGTTTGAATGGGGCATTGATATTTTCTCTAAGATGCAATGACAAATCTATTTACATTGCCCAGAATAGGTTAAATAATTACAATTGAAGAATTTGTTAGCCTCCAGGGCTGGCAGTCCTTGTGCCAGGTTTTGAAGGGGAGTGATCTGGATTAAGCTGCTGTGCAGGCCTGTGACTGGCTCAAACTTCTTCAGTAAGTTTTAAGCTGCTCTTGCCATCAGTTTGAAGTTTCTTGAGCAGCAGGTCTGTCTCTCCCAGATTCTTCCTTCTCTAAATTCTGCCAGCTTGCCATTTGCTTGAAAGCTTGTATATCATCATACCTTTTCTTGTCAGGAACCTGAACGTTAAAAAGGTTTATTTGTAAATCTGGAAATTTTGTGTATACGTCTTCCAGGGTTTGGTTTGTGCCTTTGAATCTTGGTTCTGTGTGAAGCTGCAAGAGATGGGTGTATTGATGGTTTGTAGAATGAGAAACTGGACAACATTCAGACTCTCAGCATAGGTTTTGCTGCTTTGCCTCTGGCCTTGGGAGCGCAGTCAGACCCCATGGGGCTGAAAGCCAAAGCCACAAGAAAGATGAGAACGAACTGCAGATTATTATTCATTAGTTACTCTTATTCTAGTGCACATCCAACATCTAAATGCCTATGCATATATTTAAAGGAACATTACTGTCTCTTAGGAGAAGAATTAAATTCTCTTGCTTTCCAGTTTAAAACTGATTCCCCCTGGAAAAAATAAATCTGGGCTGGTTGCTTTGCAAGCATAACATTTTCTCTTCTTCCATAAATAAAAGCTTTGGATTTGCATAAAAGTTATGGGAAATTATGATGTCAATGTGTGTTAAGTCTTTTCCTCTCCCAAGAAGAAGAGAATACCTTGCTATTTGGAGTAGTGGGGTTTGACACTTTCTCTGAAGAAGAAAAAAAAAAAACAAACTATTAAGTGAGAGAGAGAGGTGACACCTCAAAGACATGTCTTACAACAAAACTGACATAAGTATGGGTCAAAACTACCATTGATTGGATGAAAATCTACACTAACTCCTTTGGTGTCAACAGACTTAACAGAGTATCAATGAGATCAGGATATCTGTGGCACTTAGGCCAAATTTTCAAGTGGCCTCAATGTAGGAGTTAAATTGGATGCTAATATTGAAGTGCAATGGTCCTAACTCAGGTAAAGATCCTTTTTAGTCTTTTTGAAGTGATAAGCTTTGTAAAATACCCTTGTCGTTAAAGTTAGTTTCATGATTAAATATTTATTCTTGATGTCTCTCAACTTGCCCCAAGATAAATCATTTTCCTTTTAGTGTGCCAGTTTTCTGGGAACAGAAAAATTTAATTTATATGCATAAACAGCATTTGTGTGCTCTGATCACATGGAATGACAGCTGTTTGCCCAGTTTTTATGTGCAAATTGCTTTTGGGAACATGGACTGGAAACTTGAAATATGAAAACGGTCTGGTTGTAATTGAAGATGATTCAAATGAAGAACAGGTACGTAGCAGTTTATCTTGTTTTACCTTTTGAGCAGGTTGAGGGAGTTTGCTGTGTGGCATTTGCTTGTGCTGCAGAACAAGAGTCTCACCTCTCAAAACTTTGATGTGCTTTGTGAGTCATGCTGAGCCTTTTCAGCTCCTCTTCTGAGTGATTTGCTTTGTGATGGGGCAGAAGGCTGGATTTCCACTCACTCTTGAAACTCCCTGGGATACTAGATCCATTAAAAATGCTTTAAAAGTTTCTCCTGAGGCTTGGAGAAAGTCTTTTGCAGGGTATGACAGAAGCTGGCCTTTTATCTTGGCATCTCACGAGAATGTCGAAGTAAACAAGGCATGTGACATGCTCTATACCAAAGAGAGTCACAAGGAAGATCAAAGGTATCAGGCACAAGCATGTCCTTCAAAAGGAAGAGCCATTTCTGAGGTGCAGCACAGGGGAATTTCATTAGTGTTCTCATAATCACGACAGCAAGAGCAAACAAGAAAGCAAGCACACAAACAAACTCCCTGTGTTTCCTTCAATGCAAATACTAAGAAGTTATTTCCAAGATAATTCTTCAGCCAGTAATGAAGCCCTGCAGCCACATGTGTCTGGCTGCTTGTACAGCGTTCTCCCACCCGGGTGTTGATTCCTCTGGCTGAGGACTATGTTGCCACGATCATGTCTTAACTGGGAGGAAATAAAGCCTGCTGTAATTCCAGTCTCATCTCACAATTCTTTTGTAATGGCCCCTTCGGTCTTACTCCAGTGAGGGAGGTTGGGTTTGTGTGCCCTATAGCATCTTGTGACAGATAAAGTTGTCATTCTTCAGTGCTGTTTTTTCTTCCTCTGAGGATGCAGAAAGCTGTGATGTCTGAAAACATACTCTCTATTTTTACAGTAACTTAAGATATTTTTTTTGCTTTATTTTTCAAGAAGTGTAGGGATGATTATGTTTTCACTCCTTTGTGCAATTTTTGTAAAGAAATTGCAAATATAATTGATTTTTTTTTTTTTGAATCACGAATTCAAATGAGACAAACAATAAAGGGAAAAGAACGATTAAGGAATTGTGATTCATTTGCTGTACATCATTACAGCAAAAGCTTTGTTGCTGCATTCCTTGCAGATGAAGCTACTGAACTATGATTATATTTTAGAAAATGAAAGGGGACAAAAATAAAAAAGCAATTAAACAAATTAGTAGATGTCTTGAGGGACTCAGTTATTACTGACTGACTATGTTTTGTATCATAAATGTTCCAGAAGTTTGGCAGTTTAAATTATAAATCCTTGAAGGCAAAACTCTTACTGGTATCACAGTCTTTATTTCTCTGCTGCTGTCATATTCTCTTTGAAGTTCCAAATGGGCAAGAAAAGAGCGAAATTGTCTTTTAGTGATGTTTCTGAAAGATTGTATAAAACCACTGAAAGACATCTTGGTGTGTGTGTGGGGGGGGAATGGAAGTCATCTGGACATTTAAATCTTTTCTTTAGCATAATGTGACTGATGCATTTTATGCCCATCATGAGTTTGCATTGCATTTTGTACTCAGAATTAAAGCAGAAGGAACGAGTATTTTAAACAGTGTGGACTACTCAACAGACAAATTAGAGAAAGATCTCCCTAACAAGTATTTTCCATGTGGATAAAGGCATTACTGGAAAGGCAATACTGGGGTTGTAAATGGTAAACCACCCAGTAAGTGGGAGGGATCCTTTCACAGTGACAGGAACTGGAGGTGTTCATTCTGCAGTAGCTTGGATCAGGCTCTGAAGCCACCTGATGTCTAGTGTGACTTTCTTGTCAGGGATGGAACTGTGTGTTCTGCCCAGTAACTGTTTAAAATCTCATGTTTCTGTTACTGAAATAGATTACCATCAAGTATCCCTGCCTGCCAGAGGATGTGAAGTGTTTGCCTTGCTGGAGATAAGTTATGGACAGCCCACAATCCCACTTGTGAACACCCAGTCCGTGTTCTCTGAAGCTGAGCAGTGAGTGCTGCTGCTACACACCCTGGAGTGAAGGTGCTTTCAGGTGCACAAGAGGGCTGACCTTGGAGAATTTTGATCTTAATATATTTATCAGTCTATGTAACACTGTACAAACATTAATTTATCTACATCATGTTATGGAGACAGATAGGGAAAACACTTTTTTCTGGTGCTTTCTGCTTGGTTTACTGTATCTGTATTCTGCAGAAAAGAGGAAATGAAGCAACCAAACTAGAAATGGTAACTTTGTAATGGTGGGTCTGAGAGTCTGCTGGGAGAATACAAATAAGATCAGCTGGGAGGAGGTTAAACCTCTCCCGCAGCTGAGTGATATGAAGCAGAGTTTAATTGTGCCGGTGTGCAGTGCTGGGCCCTTCTGCTGCCTGTCACAGAGAAGCAGCAGGACTGCTGGGTGGTGCGTCCCAGGGCAGCATGGGCACAGGTTTCCATTTGAGGCCAAGGTTAAGCCTTGTTTCTGCACTCCATAGCTGTATGTAAGGGTTTACACCTCCACATGAATGTTGAGTTGAGGAATGACTCTAGTTTAGCAAATTGTGCCATGGAGGGGGTCTTGTTCCAGGGGGAAGCAGCACTGAACTGAAAGGGCTGTTCTCTGTGCAGAGTAGTTTCTTTTTTTTTTAATTGAGCAGGTCAGAAAATACTGCTGCTGCTTCTCTTTTCTTTCTCTCTCTTTTAAAATACATTTTTTCAAAGCTAGAGGACTCTTTCAAGAGCAAGGTCTATGGCCAAACATAAATATCTGAAATTTGACCTTTTTTTTTTGGAGTGCATGTTATTCCTTTCCTACTTTTTTCCCCCTTGTTCGCATTCTTGCATTTTGGTCAGTGGAAGAGATGACTAATTTTGTTCTACAAAAGATGCTCAATTGTTAAGCTACTTTGCTTTTGAAATAAAGGCTGCTTCAATAGCCTTTCACGGAAAGCCTTTGTTATTTTAAAATCTGTTCTAGCACAGCAGGACAGGGCTGCTAAGTGGCTGCTGTGATTATTCCAGAAATCTATCAAGTTTAGGTAGTACTTGGAAGAACCAGAGCTGACTTACTCCCCACCCCGTGCCAGGTAGACTGGCTGAGGAGGTGAATCTGCAGATAAACATGTGGCTTGTCTCGCTGTCATCTCTATAATTTTTTGTCTGTGTTTAAATAAATCCTTATGTAGCTGTTTGCACCAAGAAAGACATCTGTGACAAGTTATAAAGTCTGTTTGAAGCTTCGTAAGTATTTTTTTTAAATCATGTTGTGATCAAAACATTCTCAGCCAAGGATTGTGTAAGGTCATAGTTATAGCTGAGGACCAAGAAAAAATAAGTTACATGGCAGCCTGTCTGCACTACAAATATATATGTATTATATGAAGGTATATTTAAAATAGGAATATTTGTGGAGCAGGTGTCCCCCGGATCTACAGAGCAGTGCACTAGGACACTTGTCCAGTCCTGTACCCAGTCTTGTGGTAGCTCTGTATGGCAAAGGCACATAGTTTGAACTCATCACTTTAGCATTCCCAAGCACAAAAGTGTCAGCACAGTCACAGCCACTAACACAACACTGCAAGGATCAGGAAAGCTCCATGGAATGGACTTTAAGAAGTTTTCTTGAAATGTGTATGATACCTAGCAATCTGTGGTGGAGTGACTCACAGCAGGAAAGAAAACAGAAATATATCAAAGTGGACTTAAATATATTTCTGTAATTAAACTTTTCCTTAACAAAGGACCTCACCAGCTGGAGATCTCTTGTCCCTACTTTGTGTTGCCTCCTAAACGTAATGGGATTTAGTAGTTAGTTGACTCTCAAAAGAGTAATGTGTAGGAGTAGCAAACCCTTAATGTTTTCTCCTACTGAAGACAGTGTCTTTTGTCTCAGAGGAAAATGTAGCCAGGTTTGCAAAGCTGTACAGAGAGTGTATTTCCTTCCTGACCCCTCTAACATATGCCTTCAAGCACGAGACTTTGACCTCATTACTTCAACTTGCATAACTAGTCACACTCACAGTTACACAATTACTCAGTGCTTTTGAAATTCTGCATCTACAGGATTGGTTTCAGTAGGCATAGTAATGAATTCTATAATCCTTTGGAGAACAGCAAGGTTAGGAGATTAATGTAAAATTTGATGATGATCTATTTTAAATAACTTGGCAAATTATATTGACAAGGACATAGAACAGAAATAAAACTTCACTCAGCTGTCTTGAATTTTTTTTTTAGCATGTCGATTATTTGTTGGGGTCTGGTTCAGTTACATCTTTATCCTTTCTGCAGCAAGATGATGATGTAACTTTTTTCTAAATCTTCTGAAATAAAGTACCTAATATTTGCATAGAGTTGTTGCTGTGGTTGAGATATGAAACCCAGCACACTCCAAGAGGCCAAGTGTCCCTTTGCAGAGTGCCCACCATCCACCTCAGGTAGTGCATGAGACACAATTTGACCAAAAGGCTGTGAAAAGCAGAACCTTGTTCTGAAACAAAATGTGATGAGCATGTGAGAGAAGAGGTTTGTGGTGCAAGATGTTGAAATTTCAAATGAACATTTGTTTCTATCTGGTTTTGAAGGGGAAAGGTATTATGGCAGTGATCAATGCATGTGGATGGATCTTCTTAGCAAAGTTGCCAACTTCCTTACTGGTTTGGTCTGGCAGTCGTGGCATGGGTAGTCCATGAGCCCCAGTGCGTAGTAACTCCACCCAGGTTATGTTGAGGCTATCTGGGGCAGCTATCAGTGGTGAAAATAACAAGAAAAGAGGGAAATGGCACTAAGCAGCAGTGCTGGTTGACCATAGGTTAGTAAGTGAGGCAGTAGGAAACCTGGTGTGGCAGGAACTTGTTAGTCTGGCAGTGAGAAACGAAAATGGAGGTGATTGTTTCTGAGCTCTTGACGTGCTGGGCAAATCCCAGTTCGTACTTGGTATCCTGTCAAATGGAAAATTCTGCAATTTGCACTATATTTATAGGTAGGAATATAGAAAATGAGCAGATGGTGGGCTCTAAAACCAGTGTGTTGCACCCACGTACATCAGCAAAGAGAACTGATGGATCAAGGGGCGCAAATTGGAAACAACTTTGGGGTTGGGCGTGCTCTTAACTTTCCTTGAGGTTAAATCTCTAACCTGATGCAGTTTGCCCACATACTAACACACGAAATATTGAGGCAAGCACTTGTAGGCAGCTTATCTTTTCAGTCAAGTCAGCTCTCATGAGGTTTCCCCAGAAGCCTCTGTAATGAGCAAGGGCTCTTTTGACAGCTGAGAGCAGGGGGCGCACTGGATGATCAACCAAAGCAGCTGCCCCTGTGCCATGGTAGGGAAAAATGGATTTTGTGATGGAGTTTGCTTTTGGAAAGTGGAGGGGAGGAAGGGGGTGGAATTGGAAGTGGTGATTGGATGATGGTTTGGGTTTGTGCTGCTACCTTTGAAGTTCTGTTGTTCCAAATATTTGTCTTATGTTGATGGTGGTGTTTTGGATTTTGTCTTGTGTGTTGGTGGAGCTGCTTTGGTTTGGGTTGTTTTTTTGTTTGTTTTTCTTTTTTTTTTTAGTTTTAAAGCCTTGGTGAAAATACAAGGAAATATGGAAACACTAATTGCAGAGAGAAAAGTGTGGATATGTCATCAGAACACTGAGAAGCAATCTTTCCAGCTTAGAATTACTGTTCACTCAGAATATCCCAACAACTGAAGAGCAGTTAATAAAATGTCTTTGCTTTTCCACCTTTTATTTTGTCTCCCCAAATGCACTTTCTGGCTATGTTTTGTGCTATGGCTCCTTCAGACCAGAACTGCTCTCTCACTGCAGATGTGTAAGATGTAGTGTTGTCACCTCTCCTTCTGCAAAGGCAGACATTATCAGGTTGTGTGCAGCTGTGGTCAGCTCATTTCTGCGCTTTGATTCCAATACACAGATCTTGCAGGAGAAATCTGCCCCATTTCACATGTGTAGAACCACAGGGACAGTCTTCTGTGTTGTCTTCAAAGTTGTTCAATTCTTGACTCATCCCAGAGGTCTCCCTCACTAAGTGTTCATAAAATAAATAAACAAAAAGAAGGGAGCTCTGCACATGTGTGAATAGCAGCAGACTGCCAGCCCTGCCTGGTTAGGGCTAGATGAAGAGTGAAGCTGGCACCAAGCTGGCATGCAGCAAGGCAGCATCGCAGCAGGGCCAGATGGGCTGTGGGACCACATGGGCTGGTGTGGCTGCCCAACATGCCTGTGTCGACAGGGAAAGCTGTCAGCGAACACCCAGAGGTTTGAATGAGGATGGCATCAGTGAAGGGCTGTTAGAACCAAATGTTCCTTCTCTGCTCTTCATTGCTCCTTGCATCAGCACCTAAGTGGAGGGGTGTGAAGGTAGGTGTGAGAAAGGTGGTGATAGTGATCTGTTGTAAGGAAATATGGGGGAAATGAAGCTTGAGTGCAGGGTGTAAGGAGTGAGAAGTAGCGAATGAAATGCATGTTTCGTCCACAGCTGCTGTCAAAAAGTCTGAACCACTTTGTGGATTGAATGGTCTACAAAAAGTCACCAGGTCAAAAAGACTGTTGAATGATTATTCTGGTACTTTCTGAAGTAGTTTTCCTGACTTTGTAAGGTCACTTCAGCTATGCAGAGGATTATATAATCTGAACATTTGTTATTACAACTCTTTGTTCACAGGTCCACCAAAACTTCAGAATGGTTTCTCAGAAGTAACTTGAAAGCCAGTGTTAGTAATTGAGGTCAGAGGAGCCGTAGGTTTGAACAGTATGTTAGGAGCTGCACTAAGTAGTCAGCATGCATCTGGAGATGAGGTTTTATCACAAGCCTTTGTTGCTGAATAATTAAGTGTGCACTCGTGTCTGATAGTCATTGTTTCAGAGAAGTGGCTTCTGCCTTCTGAGTGGACTTCAGCATTTTTCCTTCTAAAACAAAGGTTCTGATGAGCTGCTTTTATGCTTCACAGAGATTTCACCACCACCACCACTCTTTGGTAGCTGTCTGGCTTGGGAGGAGGGATAAGTTGTGATTAAATCCTCTGTGAATGCACATTGCAGAAGGAACTCTGGCTTCCTGGGAGATGATGCTGCTAACGAGCAAATTGGTGTAGCTGACAGAGGATAAACTACCTGATTTTTCATCATCATCATCTTGTTCTTCTATGAGGAAAACAGGTTGATGGTTTATAGGTAAGGAAAGATCCATTCCTTCCTTTCCATGCAGCCAGGCCACCCCAATGCTATAAGGAGAGCCTCACATCCCTGTGTCACTGGCTTGCCTGTCCCCGTGCAGCACATCAGGAGCCATCATGCAGCTAAAGATTATTTTTACCTTTTAGCTTCTAACCATTCTTTATGTAGTGTGATCAGGTCTCTGGGACAAAATCCATTGCTTATTCCCTTTTGGAAACTCTGGCAATGGTGTGGGTATGGAGATGTGTGGAGGCATACACAGTCAATGTATAAATTTTTGTTGCTTCATTATTGTTTGGGGAATTGCAGCGAAAGAAAATATGTTGCGCTTGTAGACTGTCATGCTAGAAATCTTTCATTTGCCAGCAATTGTGGGGACATTTAACCAGCCTGATAGAAGTGTAGTTGTATGTTGAACAGTTCTGTATACAAGAGTATTTTGTATCTTGTTAGTTGATGTCCATTGCTTCTTTTCTTCTCGATCTTGTTTCAGGCTTTCTTAGATTTTGTTGGTAGTAAGATGCCAGGCTTTCAGGTTATGTGCTACTCTTCATGTTTCAACGTTCATTTTTGCTGAGTTGTATTACACTGGGTGAACAGATAATGTGACAGTTTTATCTGTAAAGAAGTCTTGATCTTAGAAGTTACCTCCTGAATAAAAGAGCAGGTCAACTGTTAATGTGAAATTAAGGAAACAAAAAGAGCCAATTAAAGATAAACAGTAATGAGTGAGATAAGTTATACCATGAGATGATATGCCCTGTAGTAGCAGTCATAGAAGTAAGGAGTAATCTTCAGAAAAGATCTGTGCAGTTTCTTAGAGTAACAGATTAAATTGTGCTAGAAAATCCCCCAAAGTAATTTTTATATCTGTTATTTATTCTTGTACTAGTGGTGACAGGTGAATTTCAAACAGGTAAAAGCAAATTCTCTCCTTTCCCAGTCCAGCCTACCTTTCCTTGTTCTTTTGTTCATTCAGTTCTAGTAACTGAGGGTCTGTGAAGGGCTATGAAGAATCAGCTCTTGTATCTGCGAGTGTCATCTTTATAAATGATTTCTGAGACAAATCATACTTTGAGAGATGACAATCAATACTCTAATAATTCATCTTGATAGTTGTGGCTGAGGCTCACAGTGACAGCCAAACTACAGCCATACCTGTGAGAGGGGCTGTTCACTGCAGTCACACTGTGATCTTATTGGCAAGGTGACAGGGACGGTACTTTTCAGAGTTACAGATCCAGTCTGGTGTAAGGCTTCTTATCAGCTTCACTTGTCAAAAACTGCTAGAAGCTGGAACCTGCAGCAAGCAGTTGGGTAAAGGTTATGCATTTGATTATTTAATAGCACAGCTAAATTAAACAACCTTTGAGCTGTTTGTTCAGTATTAATGAATCAATTCACCTACTCAGGCATGGCACTGCTTCAGAATCATTTCATGGTTTTCATCTAAGGCATGTTTACTCTTTTCTTAAAAAATCCAGGATATGTTTGGTTTGTTCTATCAGTGTCCTCTATTTCTCTCTGTGTGGGGAAGCCCTAGCTTTGCCCACCAGAAACTTCCCTGTAGCTCTCTATGCAAACACCGCCAGCCAGTCACCTGCTGACAGAAGCGCTGCCGTTTCTTGTGGCCTTCGTGAGGGCAGAGCAACAGCTTAAACTCTTGAACCCTCAAAATCCAGACAGCTGTGTCCAGTGCTGGCCTTTAAAAGAGAAACTGTGAAGCCTCTCACAGGGCTTAATTTTCCCTTCACTCAGCAATAGCAGCTATAGCAAAGAGACTGTTACTTTTTTTTCTTTGAAACTCCATTGCATGTTGGTTCTGCTGTATAATAAAGCTTTTTGCCTTTCCTACGAGCAATGCAGGACTAGAATATTTGTGTTTGAAATATGTATTCTGCTGTCTGTAGTGTGGTACCTCTGAGTTTTTAGAAGCTGTGAGAAGCACATCGGATTTTTGATAGTTTCCACTGTATACATCAAAATATTTTGATCTCTCTAACTTGTTTGGGGCTATACAAATGAGTTATTGCCTGTGAACTCTCATTAACTTTCTTAAGAGAACTGCATTTTATACCTTTCACTGCCAAATGAAATTCTTTGGCTCTGATGAAGAGAACAGCTTAAACCAGATGAGCCTCTTTTGGAACCAAGCTCTGTTCCTGATGCAGGAGTATCAAATACTTACAGTAAAACTGCAGTTTCTGTTGTCCTGCTTTTAATCTGAGTCTAAAAGTGATGTAACTTGATTTCCTGACGAAGCTGGAGGGCTGAGGGGAGAGCAGAACAAGAAAGGTAGGGGGTGGGGAGAGCCAACCTGATGGTCAAACTTAAATGACAATTTTAACAAACACATGAATACAAGTGCATGAGATGAATGGCACATTAGACTGCCCGGATTCACTGAGCAGACTCTGCCTCATGCAAACCATCTTCTCGCTCATTTGCTTGTGTTCCTTGTTATTCACAAGGGCAAGAGAGGGAGTTTTATCCCTTGGATGTTCTCTGAGCCAGAAATAACTAAAATTTCTGATTCTAGTCTCTGGAGGTCTTCAAGTTAAGAATTTAGCAAGCTCAAAGCTGGAGGCTTAGATGAGCACTGTCCTGTCTAGGAAGATGGTTTTCATCATCCAAAGTGGGTAGAGAGAACCAGAAATATTTTGGTCAACAAGAGAACAGCCTATCTAATAGGCCACGTGCTGGAACCAGATAAGACCAGGAGCTGCCTGTGTTTGGGGATCCTACCATAGCAAAGAACAGATGAGATGAGATATGCCTGTTTCCACTGTTTGAAGAAAGGATAAATCTATACTCTCTGCCGGCATCATACAATGAAAACACTCCCTGCTGGCAGATGGGTATGACTGTGCTGCTTAGATACAGAAAGATATTTCAGCCTAGTGGGGCTCTGTTCTCCAGAGGCTTTTGTAACGGGAGCAGAGGACAAACAGCCCCACTGGTGAGGGACTGAGAGCGAGTTTAGCTGGTGTGAATCACCCTCCTGAGCCAGACTCTGACCATTTGCTATGGGGATGAGTCTGGATAGAGCCTCCTTGTTAGGCTAAAGATAACCTGTGTCAATACCCTTGGTCTCTTAGAAAAAAAAAATCCTCTGTGCCTGGATCCGTATCTGTTGTGTATGGAAGACGGAACTATTCAAACACATTTAACCTGCTATTATATCATCTTCAGAGCAGCCAGTCCACAGAGGCGTAACTGCCTGCCTCTCATGTCTGCTTCTGTAGTCTTGACCTTCAGCCCAAGTGATAGAGATGTGTGCTATGGTGTACCAATCCTCTCCTCCTCAGAGCATAGAGAATGGAATTTTTTTCCTCTTCTGGGAAAAGAAGTTTTATACAATACACTGTAAGCAGGTTGTTTTTTCTAACTGTCAAGCACTTTGAAGAGGACAGAATTAATGGTGTTTGTGCAATGCTGCTTCCCTCCTTTGTGAGCCTGCGTTATGACACAGCCTTCAGTTACATGATTACACAGGATTTTTTTCCACAGGCCACTGCTGAGTGAATGGCAGCTTGAGCTTGTTGAATATTTCTCTTTGTGCTCAACTCTTACCATGTGTGCTCCTCAGCTGGTTCCTGCACATCCTCTGCTCTCAGCTGCAAGCTGCTGTTGTAGCCTTCTCCTCCTCAGCTTCCCAGAAAGCATACACAGGAGGCTCTCACTGCAGGCAGCACAGAGAGAGAGATGTGTGTGAGAAGAGCAGTAAGGGATGTCATAAATCTGTCAGCATGTTCAGTATGTGGTATCATCAATATCCCCACAGAGGTGTTTGTGAGCAGAGGTCTGGTGACAGTTTTGTATGTATTCACACCAATTTCATTTAATTGTAAAATCCACTCTGTATTTAGATGTTAATTGAAAACATTGTTTGAAGTCTTGTACTGAGTGTGTCGTTAGAATCTGGGACATGATTAATTGAAGATATCTACTTTTATTGCCCACCCATGGAAAACACAGTATCTGCTAGTTCTGTGCAAAGTCAATGATTGACACTGGCCTTTGCTTAGCACAAAACACTTCTGTGGTTCTTAATGAAAAGGAGGTGTAGGCAGCCATCAGACCTCACCCCACCACCTGTGATGTCAGTACAGTCCTAGATCTGGTTTAATTCCCAAAGCCCAGCCAAGAATGCAGCTTGGCCATTTCAGAGTCTATTATCAATGCATGGATTAAGGGTTTGACACATGAAAGGGATTTGATGGCATGAAATTATGACCCTTTTTGAGTACCAAATGGAATGTTTGTGGAATGATTGTTCTGTTGTTGCTGTTGTGTTGTTTTCAGGGAATTTTAAACTGAAATTCTACTTTATTCATCCAACCCAACAGCCAAAAAAATTGAAAGAATAGTCTCATCACTTGCAGCCCCTGTAGATGATGCCTGTTGCTCCTTTCTATCCAAACCGCTCTTCCCATTTCAGGTTCCTTCTGTCTCTCCTGGAGTTGTTACCAATGACTGTTACCCATGCACTTTTGTGCGTGTTCGGTCAGCCCTGCTTCTTTCTTCAAAGCATTCAAAATAGGGAAGAGCTTTGCAAAGATCATTATAACACGTATGTAAGCTACATGGAGATCATTGACTCTGTTGGTTTGCAGTTACTGTATGTGTCCCTTGGCAAGGCATTTGCCATTTATCCTGTGAGATCTCTGCTCTTGGTGTCAGTCCCATCACTAACCTTCCTGGCTTTGACCATTTTTTCTTTCAAATGCTTGAAAACCTGCACTCTTTCTTATCAGTAAAGCAGCAGCTTCTCCATTAGTTTTAGAGAAGTTTTAACTGAGTATTGGCAAACAATTCAGAAGGGAATGGAGGGCAGTTAAGGTCATTTACCTGCAGCCTGGTGCCAGGGAGATGCATTCTGCCTGTAGTTCCCTGAGGAACTCAGTGGCTCTCAGCACAGCTCTGCCTTCATAGCAGTATCAGGGTAATTTCAATATTGCGTTTCCTGCAACCGTAAAGAATAGAGCAGGCAGGGAGAATTTTTACACCTGCAGTTTTTTGCTCATGCTATTTTCCAGTTCTAATCCCAAGAAGAAAATTAAATAGGCAATTCCATGATATTTGTGGAGTTGAACGTTGCACCTCTATAGACCCAGCCCTGAGGACATTTCTAGGGTAGGAAAGGCAGGACAATCTCAGCACTTGTCTGGAATACCTGTAGTAAAGCAGAAATTAATCTCTTGTATATATTGACACTAAGTACATATATATACATGTACATGTATATATTGACACTTCAGCACTCAGGTGAACTGGCAGCTTTCCCTCGTGGTATCCTGAAAGGGGCAGAAGTGAGCATCTTCAGAAACTCCTTCAGCAGGAAATACTGGCACTAGCTGGGAATAAAACCTAGAGGGAAAGAAGGGAAAGGCAGTATCTGGCTTCAAGGGCACAGTAGAGAATTTCTCTCTTGGAGAAGGGCCCCGAGTCAGATGGATTTCTCATCCTGTGACCAGAAAGAAAGTCCAGAACACAGTGGTGTGTGGGACGAGCTCTGCCTGCAATGAATCGTGGTGTGTTTCTGCTTTGTGTGGACCAAACATCTCATAATTTGGGTGTCCTAGTTTGCATAAAATATGTACTAGCAGCTAACACAGCTGCTTCATGTATCACATCTGTCCAAAGCCTGTTTGGAGTATGTTGACTACACATGGTTGGAAAAAGTGGAGGGAACTGTGAGGTTTGCAAGCTGAGAATGGTGTTTACAGACCTACTGGTGTCTTTTTCAGGATGTCCAGCATTTTGGGAGGGCAATGTGACATGTCAATTGAGTTTGGGTGGGTTTCTCTGCAGGGACTTATGGTGACTCTTGAGACCTCTTTGGTTTGAGTGGCAGCTCAACTGACAGGTTTGAGGCTGGAAGTGGTGGAGGAGAGGTGGCAAGTCAGTGTCTCCGTAGTGACTGTGCATAGCCTCTGGCAAGGAACCCAGGAATAGCAGCATTTCCTGCCGGCTTGGCACAGGATGCAATCCAGGGCATGTAAAGCAAGGAAAGTGTAGCCCACGGCAGGACCCATGGAATAATCATGCAAAGCATGGCTCTGCTCTCCCCCTTACAGAGCTGTATGGCTGTGTTCGGTGGAGGCTGGAGGGGCAGAGGAAAGAAACCCTTAAAAGGATTCTGAAAGAACGGCAGATGAATCTTTCTCTGTTTCCTGCAGCACAACATGAGCCTCTGCTGCTTTGGGAGGGAATTTCTTTTGCGAGTCTTGTATTCAATAGCTACAGAGACACTATTAAAGATGTATTTATACCTTTCTTAAAAAAAAGTTGTTAAAAATATTTCTCATAAAATCCGTTTTCAGTTTTCAAAAACAGTAGGTTAAAAAAATAACTCCAGAAACATTTTCACAATCAAGACATGAGTTAAATGCCCTATTTCTCTGTATAATAATGACTAACTGGTTGAAAACAATTGTTGCTTTTTTTAGAGTACTTATGTTAGTAATTTCAGGCTTTTTTGAACATAAAATGTGAGTTTAACTTACAAGTAAAGGAAAAATTAAAATGAGTTTGAATTTTCTCCCTTAAAATCAATTAAGGTCGGGACCTCACATCACTCCAACCAAAAATGAGTTCATATCATCTACAGCAACTTTTCAACAGATGGAAAAATACTGCGAGTCATCAGTAAAATAACAGAGGTATTTTTCTTTAGATATTAAATATCCTCTTTAAATGCAACTAATAATTTAGGGTCCTCTGAACCCTATTACATGGTTAATCTAGAAACTTTACAAAAAATTGTTGCTTGTAAAATAATCTTATACAGAGTGATCATGGAGATTCAGGAAAAGGTTTCTTCTGCCTCCAGAAGAACAGCATTTCCAGGCTGAGACAAAGGGAAAAAAAAAGTACTTCAGAGGGAAGTATTTCTTCCTGAGGTTGTTAGAAAGGCAGAATGGGGATCCTGTGTCCTCCCTCTCATGCTCAGTCTAGTGCTGTGTTTGTTTACGTGTCATGATTGTGGCATGTGCCATGATGTTAATCAAAATTAGGAAATACTCCTTTTCTTGACGATTTTTCTTTTTTAATTGCCTGTAAAATTAATATATTTTTCTTAAAAAAATCATATTCCTCTGATACAGTTGGAAAAACTCTGTGTGACTGCCAAGAGAGCCTTTCCTTCTACATGGGACATACTGTGGTTTAGACTCAGAAGTGGCCAAGTATTTTTTAGAGCTTCTGTTTGTGGTTTGGAAGTCCCTTTTAGGTGGGTGATATGATCACACCGTTTCTGCAAACCCCTTAGGTAGTTAGCATATGGCAGATTGAGATGCGAGTTTTCAGATGGAGATGCCTGAGAAGTCTGTGGATCCAGAGGGTTGCCTGACTTCCCTTCTGGGGAGGTGCTGTAAAGATACCCACACTAGGAGGAAGATGGAAAGGCTTTGGGTTACTTTTCCCTCCCTAATTAATTGTGTTAATTTTAGAAACAAAACCTAAAACTGCAGAGAAAAGAGGCATTTTAGCTGCAAGAAGTTTGAGTTCGTGCTGCCAGCTGGGCTTTTGCTCAAAAAGGGAGGATGAAGTCGGGATTATGAGAGCAGCCGCGGGTCCTTGCAGTCTTCTAGTTTGAGGCTGAAGTCTTTCTGTAGCTCTCATCTTTCCCTTGTGCTGCCCGTCTGCTCTCTCGCTTGCTCTCCTTACCCTTTTCAAGACCTGCTGGATCTGAACAGCAGCAGAGAGGAGGAGGGTTGCATGGGTGATGAGTGCTTCTCCATTCTATCTCAGGCTGCAGTCAGCCAGGACAAAACGCAGGCAGAGGGAGCTTTGCCTGCTCACAGCACACACCCTGTGATCTTACACCTTTAGAGCAAAAGGAGAGGAGGAAATCTACCCAAGGAATCACGACCAGTAACATCTCAACTACAAATCTTAAAAACAAGCTTGAGGGAATGGTTATAAGAGATGTCTGAGCTTTTTTGGTTTAGTAGCTGTTGTTTTAAGCATAATGTCTATGAAAGACTGAAACACAAGCTGACCCGATTGTGTAATTAGTCCAAATCCATTAGAAGCTTAAATGATAGGAAGGAGGAAAAAAGCCATTAATGACTCATCCAAGAATTCTGTTCTGCAGAGGACTACAACAGCCAAGTGCCTTATATACCAGCTCGGAAGCACGGTCACGTGCAGCTCAGGGGGGTGTGTTTCCATGGAAATTTTTTATTTCTGGGGAGACTGAAAAATCTTTTTAAGAAGCAGAAAAAGTCACTTGAAAACTAGGATTTGAGGATAATATCAATACCCCAGAGCCAGGCACAGCCTGCTTTGGCGTGGGAGCCAAGTGACATCTCTCTGCACATCTGAAGGATTTAATTAAAGTAAAAGCAGAGAGAAGAGAAGCATGTTGAGCTATCCCTCCACTGCCTGCTGAACCCACAAAATAACTCTCTGTAGTTGGTTCACGTCCCTTGAGCTTCACTTAGGTGAGAGAATTTTCCCATGTTAATATTTTGATTTTCAACTATGTAATGGCTTTTGAAAAGAAACATTGGTAATTTTCCAAGCTTCTGCATCCTAGACCTGATTTCAGCAGTGAGGTGTGTGTGCTGTTGAAAAGCATCTGTGCTGCACGCTTCCCACTGCTTTCTGAAGCTTTTGTGGTTTACTTTTTCAATGACCGTTGGATTTTGTGTGTGCTTTGGGTTCAATGGTTTTATCCCTGGAGCAGTGTAAAAACCATGATGTCTTGTAAACAGCTTCAGGGCCAGCCTCTTCCTGCTGTAGATGCAGAACTGTTACAAGACAGACAAGAAGTTGTTCCACCTGTGCAACTGCAGATCAGCATTTTAATTAACATTTTAGAAACCTTTGACTGGGGTAACAGAGCAGGAGGAATGGGAAGTGTGTGATGAATGGTTTTAGAATCTGGTCTCCAGTAACCAATAACCATCTTGGCCCTTTGAGGCAAATGTGTTCTCTGCATTTTGGATGTGCTGAGACTGTAAGAACTGTAACAGAGTGCACACATGATGCTCTTTAAGCATACTGAGCAACAGGAGTAGGTTTTATACTAAGCAGTCTTTAATGTTATTAATAAATGCAATCCATTGATGGGTTAATAAACAGCAAAGGGCTGAATTATTAAAGAAGGTAATCGGCTTTGATACTGATTAGTTCCATTAAGGGACTGTAATAGTTCTGCTGCAGAGAGAAGTGTGATATAGTAAGAAATCCATCTCCTGAACTGCACAGAGTTCTGGTAAGCAGTCAGTGATGTGCCTGCAGATGTCCCTGGAGTGGGAGACCACCCTACCAAATGTGTTAAGAAATCTGTGTGTGCTGATGGAGACACCTAGCAGCAGATGATGCTGTAAAGACTTAAGTTTGCAATGCTTGTTCTGCCTTATCCCAGACACCCCTGTGCACCACTAGAGGTGGAAGGAAGTGTGTGATGAAGATGGATGTATTCAAACTGGTGAGATTTGCTGCAGGGAGCAGAAAATGTGGGTCAAAGAGAATAGGAATGAGATGCTTAGAGCCTAGCAAGAGGTTGAAGTTCAAAGTGCAGTAATAGGTCTTCTCTAATAGTAATAGATCTTACTGAGCAAAATGTTTAAGTTGCTTTAAAAAAAAAAAAAAAACAAACCACCAGACTGTGAACCATTTGTATTTTGCATCCAGTCTAAGCATTGCTGAAGTTGGTTTCAGACAAAATTGCCAGCTGGCTCAGAGGGCATTGATCAGTCCTGATTTAAAATATCATAATTAGTCTAACTGGATCTATCTCCTGCATTTGTATAGATGCAAACTCTCTGATCTTCTTCATGGTCAGCAATTAATCTACTGCTGGTACTTGAGCTAGTGGTTGGAGATGGAGAGCTTCCACCTCTTCTATATAGCACGGTGCTGCTGGACTGGTAGCACAGTGGCAACGCTGTCATTTTAACTCATGGTACGTTAGACACTTGAGCCTTCTGTCTTTAACTCACATGCCTGAGCAGTGGGATGTGAAGCTTGCCTAACAGGCATTACTTGAGCTGTCTCTACCCCAATACAGTACTTCAAAGAGAAGCCTCCTTACACACAGTCATTTCCCATAATCTTCTCAGTGCTGCAAGGCAATGTATGTCAAGAGATTTCCTTGTATTAATCCAAATAGAATTCTTAATAATTAAGACAACCTAGTCAAGTCAAAATAAATTTAATGGCTCATATTTAATATTCTTGTTAGAGTCCTTATGAATCAGGAAGAAACGTTAGAAGAAATTCAGCAAAGCATATGTCAGTAGTAAATAATAAAAGCCTGGAGTGCACCCAGGTCAGGTCTGAAAGTGATTAATACGAGCAACTGGCTGTAAGTCTTCCCTGAAGTCTGAGGGTTTTAAGACTCCACTAATATGGGTGTAGGATGCATAGTGATGCATTTCAAAAGCTAAGTCCAACTTCTGAAGAAGCCGTTGCAAAATCAGTACTTGTTAGCATATCTTGACAGCCTGGGTACTACTTACTGTTTGATGATCAGTATTCAGTGCTTCCAGCATTTTCCCACAGTGCACTCTCTGAATGAAAGCAGACCCCAGAAGAGCAAAACGTGCTTTAAGTGCTGAAAACACACAGGGAGTTGTTAAATAATGTAATTTATCAAGTGCTTGTTGCAGAGGAGGGAATGCAGAACTCGAGGGAGTTCAAAGTTAGTGCTCTAAGTAAGGGACTCTGTAGCAGAAGCAAGTTTTCGCTTGCAGTCTTTTGGTTGTGAGCCTCACTGATGGTTTGGTGTTCTGACTTCATGTTCTAGGAAATCCCATGTTCTGGAAAAGTTTTGTTAACTATTTTAGGACAATTATAAAATGTGGATACTCGATGGCTCTTTGTGATAAAGACTTGTGGTCACTCAGCTCTTCCAAGAAATCAACTGCTGTGTCCCGAGGCTAGGTGAAGGTTGTTAAACCAGAGCTGTGAAGCTAAAATGCTACCCAGAGGCACACTCCCTCTGCTCTCACCTCTGTGCCATTCTCTCTCAGCAATGCAGCCCGGGTAGCAGAACTAGCTATGACGCTTTTGTGCTTGGTGTGTGAATGCTGACGAATCCTCAGCCCTCAGTTTGGTGCACTTGTGCTGGACTATGCCTAATTTGGTTCTGCCTGTGGCTTGTGTCCCTGCCTAGTGAGCTTATAGCCTGCATAGACACAAAAATGAAGAGAGTAGATATCCAGCTGGGATGGAAACAAGCCCTGAAGAAATTAAATGAGGTGCTCAGGGTCACACTGAGGTCTTCTAGACCAATTACAAATGTCTATAGATCTTGGTGTTATGTACAAGTCATGTCTCAGGAGGCTACATGAGATGGGCTTTCTGCCATCAAAGCCTGTCCCATAGTCACCTCTACCCAATCTGTCAGGGCTTGAAACCGAGGATCAGCTCCTTTGCATCCACCTTAAGTCCTTACATAGTTGTCTAGCTAACAATACTTGTGTCTCTTATTATCACTTAAAATAAAGAACTTAATCTAGCATGGCTGAGTGATTGCTGCTGAAGCAGTTTAACTGATTTGTATTGCATTGTAAAAATATTTCCTCCTCTCAGATACCTGCTTTAAGAGTCCCCAGTGCTGTGCCTCAAGGTTTTATCTATAAATTTACTTTCACTTAATTATTGTCATAAACTGCTTCATTGGATGAAGAGACTGCACCTAATGTGATATGTTTGGATTTTAATAACTCAGTTGATACTTCCTCATACAAATTTCTGTTTAAAACCCAAAAGCCCCTGCTGGTTTAAATAGGGCCATGGCTATGTGGATTGGCAGCTGGCTGAAACATATTGCATAAAGCCAGTGCATTGACATGGGGAAGGCTACTGGTGGAGAGCTGCCAAGATCAATTGCAGGACTTGATTCAAGTTCATTGCTGATTGGGAAGATGTTAAACAGAACGTTAATGAAATTTGCAGCTGATACTAAATTGGAAGGCACTAGAGCACCAATGAACAGAGAGAAATGGGGAAGGCATCAATGACCATTAGAAAAATGAGTGGAATATCTGCTAAGAATTGATTTGGTTTAGGAAAGACAAGAGCAAGTTAGTATTTATAAAGGAAAATTAGCACGTGTAACACTGAAAAAATAAATGAAAGCTTGGAGGCAGAAATTCTGTCACTGGATGTCTCACTGCAGATCAAATACTCTATTTCTGTGTATTTCAGCCATTAAAAAGACACTGTGATTCTTGGGCGTGCTTCTGAAAAGTCTTTTCTAAGCAGGGTGTTAACTCCTTTTAAGCAGTGGGTTGGCCTGTCCCAGTGCCAGGAGCACACCAAGAGCAGGTGTTGGTTTTGTTCCTCTCTGTGCAAAGATTCCCATCTGTTGAAGTGCAATGACACCCAAATTAGTTGCAAGTTGCAGGGCCTTTAGGGCAAGGCCATATGTGACGTTTGTGACTGTTAGTCTGTCAAAAAGCAACACTAGTTGAACAGCTGGTTGCAGAGTGCTATCAGTTATTGATCTCTCTTTCATTAGGAAGTTATATTTTAATCAATACTCCTCTTTCCTGCAGCTCCATGGAAAAGATCAACCTGCACTTTGGGCAAATTCATATTCAGTTCTGTTCTCTGCTTGTATAAGACCATTGCAACACAGAGCTAGGTCTGCAGAGTTGCAGCAAACATTCTCCCATAAGCAGTGTGTCCTGTCACCCATAAGTGACAAGTGTTGCACACAGAATGGGCCTGGGGATTTTTTCACTGAAAGCCATAAACTCTATTTTTCTTATTTCCAATCTTCTATCTTCAAGATAAACTTTCTTCTGCTTCACCTGGAGTTGTTGTCAGAGCAAGTAATGTTTCTTGCCGTCAGGAATCAGTGCATGGTTACTGTGCCTATTAAAACAGTGATAGAAATGGAGCTAACTCTGCTGTAAAATCCATTTTTGTTTTGTCAGTCAGTCTTTCCTGGTCATTCAGGACATAAAGTCAACCAAGAACATGTTTTATCCTTAGTGGCTTACCAGATATTAGAAGGCAGTGCTCGTGTTCTGCAAGCTCACACAACAATCAGAGTGGGGGGAAATCATAGAATGGTTTGGATTTGAGAGGATTTCCAAAGGTCATCTATTCCAACCTCCCTGCAGTGAGCAGGGACATCCTCCACTACATCAGCTTGCCCAATGCCTTGTGGAGTCTGACCTTGAAATTAAACCTCTATTTGTAAGACAGTTGGATTATACAGCCTGACATGATTTTCATCTCCCGCTGCTTCCTTCATGTACTGCATGTGGAACTGAAGCTGGAGTGGTTCAGTAATTGGTTGTATTTTCCTTTCTTTTTTTAAGAATGGAAAAAACCCACAGCAAATGTTTTTGTTTCTGGCTTTGTCAAGCTGCTTATTGGCTAGAAATATTGCTACCTAACTTGAAAACTGTACTGCTCCTGAGGTCCATGCAATGACCTCTCAGTCTTTCTGATGAAAGATGAACGAGAAGTATACATAGATGTACATAATGCCAAGGTAATATAGAAGTCTGTCTCTGGCTGGTTGCAAACTCTTGGTCAATATCAGCTATGGTGTAGGGTTTTATGAGTTGAAGACTTTTGTTTTGAATACCAATGCCTCATGAGGAATTCAGTGGAAACACAAAAGTGTTTGGAGTTAGGCACGTCCTGTTTCTTGTGCTCTATGGTGTACTTATGGGCAGGTGGTGAAATCTCTATGTGCTCGTAGCAGTATTATGTATCCAGTAAAAATACAAACTTTATCAAATCAGGAGCTGGATGGCTGTACCCTGGGAGCAGTCGAGTTGTTTATCTGATGGCAATGGAGGTGGTATTTTCAGTTTCCTTCACTGGCTGCTGGTAATTAAACTTCTAATCAACTACAGTGTTCCTGGAAGATTTTAATTACATTTGCTTTTTCTAGGCTGTTTTGATACCAAGTGAACTTTTTAAAAGCCACAATCATCTTAGACAGAACTAAAAAAGAATTCAAATTCCACCATATGATTTTGAGCTGACATTTTGATAATTATAGAGAAGAAGCTACATAAAAATGATGCTCAGATGAGTGCCAGAGCCTGAGGCTGTCTCTATGCAGTGCCTTCATATTAGACCTCTAGAGCTGGGCACTGCTCTGCAGAGCCTTGCTGCAGAGATGCCCACAGCCAGAAAAGAGAGGAGGGTTTGGCTGAGATGGAGAAATGTCTTCAGTAGCCAGGCTGTGGGTGTGCCACGGCTGTGCTGCCCCTTCTACGGCTGTGCTTCTGAATTTAGCACGGTAAAAAGTTTGGTCATCTCTTGTGGAAACAACTGTAATCTAAGCAAGCCAACATAGAACTACTATATTGAAAGTCAAGCTGGAGAAAAAGCAAAGAGCAACTTGAAAAACACATAAACGAAGCCCTGTGCAGCAGCAGTCTTGCTATACTGGATGTACTGATCCCAGTATTCCTGAACCTGGAAAGGTCTCTACCTCATCAACAGGTCCATATATTTTGCAATTAAATCAGCAATAAGCTCTAATATTACAGAAAAGACAGGTCATATTGGTCTGTTTTTTGCTCAATATTTCATCAGCAATGGGGCAAATTCAGGCTACAGCACTTAACTAGGCTGGAGGAAAATGATATTAATGACAAAAAAATTAAAGGGAAGTATTAATTGCAGTGAATAATTGTGGTACATCTGAAGTTGCTTATTCTTGACCTCAAAATAGCAATGAAGCTGTGATACAACATCTAGTTGAAGTCTTCCTACCTCCCAGGGGGAACAATTAGGAAATATTACAACCGAAATAGCTCTCTGAATTCTTTGGAGTCACCATCATTAAACAGAAAGTGAGAGTGAATATTTGATTACATATGAAATTGGAGGGAAAGTATGGCCTGTTCCAGCATTACTGATACTCAGGACTCTGTTCACAGCAAAATGAAATGTCTCTGCCTGGTGATGCCTCAAATTCAACCTCCCCAAACAGTTTCAACAAGGTTTGAATGAATGGAGGCATCAGATGTAATTACAAAAGAAGGATCAGAAGATCAAAGTACAACACTGAGCACAATGCAAGAAAAGGCTGCAAAGCTGAAAGGAGAAAGAAGACTGCAGAAAAAGTTAAACTTGAAATTTTTGAGGCACAAAAGGAAAATTCAGCAGGGCTTCAAGCAATTTATTGAGGAAAGCAACAGATATTTCTCAGAGGGATTTGATGAATTTTCAGCCTCAGTACTCACCTGAGAAGGTGCAGGTCAGGCACCAGAAAGATATAATGCTGCCATGATGAGGGGAGGAAACATTGGAGGAAATCATGCTGACCTAGGATCAGCAAAAGTATGATGGCCCTTTGATGCCTCCTGAGGATCCAGGAAGGCAGCTTTCATGAAGTGATTGCCTAATGAACTTCAGATGGGCCAAGGATCACAAAATTCCAAAAAGGAAAGAGCTTTTTAATCCTCCTCTCTTGTTTTTTTTCTCTCATTCTGAGTGCATTCACTCTCCCTGCCCCAATTCAATATTTAATGTGCTGTTACGCTCGGTGGGCAAGTCTGATTGGAAGGGACTGCAGGCAATGCCTGGCTTTGGCCGGCATGTTGGATATCTTATCATGCTCATCCTCCCATCTGGTGCCCTACAGCTCAGTCCCATTATTTCTTCCATCTGCCTTTGGTATATGTTGAATTCTCTTTTTCTTGCAATGTGACCCTGGACACAGTGCAACTCAGGCATAGCAAATACCAGGAATACAGAGAATAGGTAGCTTAGACCTTGCCTTCTGGATTGAGCACAGGAGAAAGACATCTAGATGGTAATTAGACAGAAAAGATTTGCCATTGGTGCATGTGAAATGTAGAGGCATTTATTCATGAGTAGAAATTATCTAAAATGGTTTCAAGTTTGCTGCCTGTAGTGGTTTGTTCACTTATGAGGTTTACTTTCTAGATCTCTTCCTTTCACATCTCCTGAGCTGAAGTCAGCATCTTGCAGGGACAGGCCATGTGAGCTCTTTGTGGAAAACAGCTATGCTCAGCGACAGTCTTCATCCTCACTGCCCATGAATTCTTATAATATCATCCAAAAGAGAGATTCCTTGCTCATGAGTTCTTTTTCAGGTCTATGACATAGCACAGGACATTTTTATATACGCCATCCCTTTTTAAATGTTCTTCTTGTTGGACTGGTTGTAATGATGGAACCATTTGAAATGCACATGCTGCTGATGATCCCTGGTACTCCTGCCTGGACCAGCCATTTTGATGTGTGAATGCTTACACAATGCTAATCTATGCCTTGCTAATGTAGCTACATTAGCTACAATATCAATTAGTATAAGTAAGGTTGCTGAATGCTATCATTTAAATGCTAGGCACAGCTATTTTGCCCATGACAGGAAGGTACAAAAAATAATGTTAGCAAATATCTACAATCAGGAAACAAAGGCAAAATTGCTCTTGAACGGCTACAGAACAGCCAGAATACGAGTCCTAATGCCTTTAGATTTATGGTACGCAGTTCTCTGACCAGCATGGATTTGCAGCCTGAAAGGTTTTTCTGTTTGCCAAAATGAAAAAAAAAAAATAAAATTGAGGAATGCTTTTCATTACTTGTTTTTACTTTTATTTTTTGTCCTGCTGCTGCAAAATGTTTCATGTTGCAGCTTTACAGTATCTGTCCCATTAAGCTGATGTGCAAAGCAGAGATGAGTAAAAAAGCCCCTTTGGACCTGACTCTTCTTTCAAACACAGAAATTCAGCAGTAAGGTCAAGCTTAGCCCTGACACAAGCACTTCTCCAGCAGCTCAGTGCTGAAAGAGCCATTCTTGGGATCTATACAGCATTCAGATCCCAGGCTAGTTAAACTTTTAATTCAACACAAAGCTGCAGACGGCTGCTTCAGATATTTTGGACTAGAGATTAACTCTGTGGATATACATAATGCAGCACCGTGGATATGTACACATAAAGCAGATGTGTATGTCCACTGTCTGGTACTATAAGCATCTGGGCAATAGCTCTGCCTACAAGGGCAAGCCTGAGGCTGAGTGAATGCATACACTATTCTGTGTCTTGTTTCTACAGCACTGACCCTTAAGTGTGTTTAGGTACATCTTAAGCATTCAGCAAACCATTATCTCAATTTTGAATTTGGATCCAAATCTCTTCATGGAAAAGGCAGCATGGAGAAAACAAATAAACATAAGAGATTTGTTATGTGCAAATGTGTATGTGAAGTGAACATTGAAGACTTGTGCACAAAATCTCTAGAATATGCTCAACTTTTGTGTGACACTTCCCCAAACTTCAGCCTTTTAAAAAATTACTGCTTTTACTGCCCCAGAATGTATATGATAGAATTTGGCCAATGCTGGTGCAACAGTGATCTCTTTTCTCCTTTGTTTCTATTTTTCCTTCTCTCGTCATTGAAAATAATTCCTAGTTATTACAGAGCATGTTTTGATTAGCTTGCCAGGCCCATGCTAGAAGGGCAGGAAAGGTCAGAGCTTCCCAGTAGGTGTTTTATTGTAAGTTGTTAGGTGAGTCTTGGATTTATGTTCCTGGAGTGCTTGGATATCAGGAACAAAGAATTACTTTATTTGTGGGGGTTTCTTACTGCTGTTTCTTACAGCTCTGAAGCAATGACTCCACTAAGATCAGAAGCAGTGAACCTTTATTCCCTTTCTCTGGTGCTGCTTGTTGAATTTGGAATATTTTTATCTTTTCTTGTTGAGGGGACAGAAAATATTAGACTTTCTCATTTAGAATAGAATAGAATACAATAAGCTAGATTGGAAGAGACCTCCAAGATCATCCAGTCCAACCTATCACCCAGCTCTATCCAATGGCACTAAGTGCTCCATCCAGTCTTTTCTTGAACACCTCCAGGGACCTCGACTTCACCACCTCCCTGGGCAGCCCATTTCAATGTCAAATCACTCTCACTGTGAAGAACATTAAGGAGAGAAGATGATGACATTTTAAAAAGGTTCTGTAGTTTGAATGTCCCAGGCAAAAGGATAACTGTCATGGAAAGCCAAAATAGGCAAAATTAGGCCTAAATATGTCCTGATTGCTCAGACACGTTTTCTGCTCTACCTCCTCCTGCCAATGGGGGAAACAACAGTGGGTAAGGAAGACAAAAGGCCTAGCACCACCATGTCTGTCCAAGTTTGTTTATGGAGTACACACACATGTTTATACACTTGTGTTCTGCCCTCAAAGGGTAAAGTAAGCCTATGGCTTCACCTAATGCAGTTAAGCTTGGCAAACTGCCATTCTGATTGCCTGATCTGTGGCCAAAAGCTCCTTAGACTCAGGCTGTATTGATAAAAAGAGATGTGCAGGTAAACACAATGTGCTGCTGCTATTGCTTCTGCCAGTGCTTTTGCCTTATTCTTCTCTCTGCTTCTGGAAGTGCTCTGCCTCTCTGCTGCTGTATCCTGCCATGCTCTGCAGCATTGCGTCTGCTAAACTATAAGCTAGCACTGCTGCATAATAAGAAGTCCTGCTGCTTTGGGTTTATCTATCTAGAAACTGCCTCAAGTTTGCCAGAAATAGGCATTAAGCCTTCATGCGATAGGCTCACTGAGCCAGCGTGATATTGTACTAAGTCTGCTCATCTGCAAGATATCCTGCCTACATCTGCAAGGCTTCATGCCAAGTCTGGAGCCAAGAGGAACCAAGATCAGGTCAGAGATTGTCCGCCTTTCTCTCAGCACCCCTGTAAAGAGCCTGGGAAGATCAGAAGTCTTATCGGCTGACAAGACACCAATAGAGTTCTCTGCAAGTGTTTGGGTACTGCCTGGAAACTGTAATTAGTCCAGAATGTGTAATGTTTTCATGACCATGCAAGGAACCTATTATTAAAAATTACTGTGTGGGTGATGGGAGTCCTGAATATAAAAATGAATAAACAATATTAATTTTGGAAAGAACACCATCACACCCTTCATCACGATAATTTCACAGAATCACAGAATGTCAGGGGCTGGAAGGGACCTCTAAAAATCACCTGCTCCAACCCCCCTGCCAGAGCAGGAATGCGCCCAGGCAGGTTTTTAATATCTCCAGAGAGGGAGACTTGACAATTCCTCTGGATGGCCTGTTCCAGTGTTCTGTCACCCTCACAGTGAAAAAATTCCTCCTCATGTTTAAATAAAACTTCCTATGCCTCAACTTCCACCCATTGCCCCTTGTCCTGTCATCAGGCATCACTGAGAGGAGCCTGAATCCATCCTCCCGGACCTCACCCTTTACATATTTATAAACATTTATGAGTTCACCCTTTAGTCTTTTCCAAGCTCCAAACTTCACGCATAACAATTTTCTGTGTTTGTCCACTTAGAGTTTGCAGCTTTAAATTGGGGCTGAGTGCTGTCTTTGTCTGCACAAACAAGGGACCTGCATCAACTGACTGTGCAGGGGGGGCAGCTGATCCCCAGAGTTGGAGGCACAGACAGAAGTAAGGGCTTGGATCTCCTCTGTCCCTGGGGCCCTGCAGAGCCTGTTGCCCAGTGATGGGCATGCAGCAGCCACAGTTGTGGATGGACCTGCACTTTTAAGATTCCTGACAGCTGGTTTATGCCAGGGCTCTTCTCACTAGATTAATGAAATCTTGATGGCAGTCTTCAGAGCTCACAGAAGAGGATTGCTAAAGATTTGTTTCATATGAGTGTGCTATTAATCTTTTTGCTGTCGTTCCTTTGGCAAGAATTAAATCTAAATCAAAGAGTAAGTCTTCTGTAGAAGCTAAATGGAGGGGATCTGGAAAAAAAACAAAGTACTGACTGGAATTTACAGATCTCTGCTTGATGCAAAGTTATTCATCAGCTTTACGAGGAAACTGCCAATGCTGTAGTTGTCCAGCAGTTTAATGTATGCTCCATGCTATGGCAGAGGTGTGGTTTTATTCCATTGAGAGGCATTCCCAGTTACATTCTGCCACTTGCAGAGATGCAACAATACCCACTATGGATTAGCAGCAGGATTTTGCTGAGGAGGGGATCTATGGAAGAATAATTGCTTGCTTATTGTCCAGCACAGCAGTAAAAGGCTGTCTACCTTGCAGGAGCACCACACAGAAAGACAGCAGCTACCTAACTGTATATGCTGTGGTAGATACTTTTTTTTTTGCCCAGAGAAGATTAGTGCTCGCTCCTGGTGTATATGCAGTCTCTGTGTGTTGAAATTAGTCTCCTTTAACAAATACAAGAGGTTTACATATTACTTGCATTTATTAGTATGTATCAGCTTAGGCTATACAGGAAGGTATGCACTGGGTGCTGCCCTAGAGGTGGGGGGAAGGCAAAAATGACAGTACCATTTTCTTTGTGGAAAAGGCACCTGATGGACAAGACATTAATTCTATTTACTTTGGGCATTTTATTCAGAAAAATATATATATAGCCTATATGTATCTGTTTGGAGGCTATGCATGAAGTGTGAAAGCATCTGACTGACTTTGTGTGTGCGTGTGTGAAATCAGCCTGGCTTCTTGAAGCAGCACAGTGTCCTTCCTCCAGCTGAGAGTTCAGCCTTGGTAGCACAGCAGGGACATTGCTGCCCTTTCTGCCTTTCTGTGGCAAAAAGAAATCATAATGCACCAGCATGCTTTCTTCAGATCATGCTTTAAAGACAATGTGTTCCAAAATGTATTCTGAAAACACCTTTGAATGGGCAAATGAAAAATAATATAGATATTCTGACCTGAATATCTGCATTGGAGTTTTGAGTCTATTTGCTTTAGGTTGGGTTATTGCACAAACCAGTGAGCTGCCAGCAGTGGAAGTAGTACTACAGTTTGTCTCAGAGCTGTCTACACCCTGTCATTGGTACATTTTGAAATGGAATATTTTTAATTAGTTAATAACTCCAGAGATTATCTGGATTGCTGTATTGGACAGAATTTGGAAATAGCTGTCAGGGATGATGTGATTTGGGGAGCACTTCAGCACCAAGATGAAAGTTATTATATAATTGCAATAATAATAATTCAGCCCACCAGCTAGCACTGCAGGAGTGGCATCTATCCCTTTTATTGAAAGCATTCCTCATCTGCTGAGACCTTAATGGGAATTCTCTCACGTAAATGAAGTTAAGATGGAGTTACAGATGAATATACTCACTGGTTCTGCTGACAGAAACACGCTACAGGGACACACTGCAAAACATAGGGACCTCCAAATCTGTCAAGATTTTTGATTGTCTCAGTGTACTTTTTATATCCTGTCTTGGTAGTTCTGCCATTTAATAATGCAACTGAATCTAGGTGAAAGCTATCTGCTTAAGAAACAGATATTCTAACCCTCACTTTCCTGTTAGAAAACCGCTTTCCTGACTGTTTCTTCATGATCAAAGGAAGGTAGAATTTCAGTTTTTCACCAATCTTGAAAACATTTTTTTTAAATGTTACTGATTTTAACTGAGTGACATGGTTTAGTGGTAGACTTAGCTGTGTGAACTTGATGGTTGGACTGCACATTCTTAGAAGTTTTTTCCAGCCTTGATGATTCTATAATTCTATGTACAAATGGAATATTCTCTTATTTAGCATATTTTTCACCTGATATGATTTAACCTGACACCAACTGAATTTACCTAGAGGTGTCTAATGGCTACTCTTGTTCTTTTTCACGTGACCCTATTGTAAGAAGTGAAATGTGAAACAAAAATAGCTGGTTAACTCTCCACATTAGTTACCCAGCAGTGTGTGCATCTGCTCATTGACCTGAATTAAACGTGGTTAGTCTGACACATTTCTTTGAAGTGCACTAAAGCAAAAAGAAAGGAGAAATCCAAGATCATCTGAATGTCTTCTGCTCTCTTCTCCCTGAAACAAAGTCACTGACTCTAGAATCACTTGGAGTCAATTTATCAGTCATCCATGGAAATAGTTAATGATTAAAAATTGCTTCTTTCTTTCTCAATGAGGACTTTTTGACCATTATCACAAGACAGAAATGAAACTGGCTGTTAGCCTGCATTGACATTTATTGTTCACGTTCCTTATGTAGTTTTTGACATATTCTCTTTAATGCTTCTGGGAACAAAACCCCATTGAATTCCTGTCTGTCGCTCAGCTTATTCAGTTTGCACATTCAGACAGTGCTGAGCTGCTGCTGGGGATGCGAGACAGGAAGCAAGTACATACTACACTCTGGCAGTGCCTGTCTCAGCTGCTGGGAAAGATGTCCTTGTCATCATGCACAATACCAGGACACATTTCCCCAGGATCTTTTTCTGTGTTTGGTTGCCATATACATCACATACAGCCTGCTGATGTAGCTGGGCACTTTCTCTGTTCAGAGAGGCTGGGGGCATGATGGAAATGCTCATGTATTAAGACAAAAAGGTGCCTTACAGAGATCTGAGTGAGTAGCATGTACCTGATACTTGGTGTTGGCTGAGTGATGTCCCCTGTGGTGTTCTTAGCAGCTGAGTGCCTGTTTTGTGTGTATTGCCATCACTGCTGTCATTGCCATCACTGCCCCAGCTTCTCTTCCTGCAAAGGATGAAGGTTTTGGGCATCTTCTGCTACCACTGGCTGCCAAAATTCTCTTCAAACCTCCCCTTGTCCTGTGTGGGAAAGACAGTTTAACACATGGCATTCACATCTAAACAACTGCTCTTTCTGGTGTGGTTGTCACATGCAGCAGTGGTGTCCTGATTCTCAGCCTTCTTTGTGGCCTGATGGTTCTGGCTTATACTCTTTAGGGTTTTCTGCTTTACCTTGAAGTTTCTCCTGTATGAATTTGATGATTTTGAAAGACCAGACTTACTTGGTGCAATCTTCAAGCACATTTCATGGAGTAATAGATGGTTTTCATTGCTGTAATGTGAGTGTTTTCATCCTCAGGCATTATTGTAATGGTATCCTGAGAACATGATTCCTATGCCTCAGATGTCTGCATGTGCAGCCTCCTCCTGGGCATCCTTCGCTGTGCCAGGCACTTTTCCTCCTTGGAACATTCTGCACCCTGCTTTTAGGACTGACCACCACATCCTTCCCCTCTCAAATTGAGGTGATTATGAAATTATTGAAGGTTTTCTGTTTTCTTATCATTAAATCCCACTTGTTAATAATTTTTCTTGTCAGAGTCTTGTGTTTCAAGGGAGACGTTCAGCCCTTTCCTATTCCTGTTTCCTGGTCTCTCGTGACACCATCACTTCACCAGACATGTTCACATCATTGGTGTCTGCTACCTTACTTTTTGTTCTAGCACACCAATGCTGTCAGCCTGCTCTGATCATCTCCTGGCTCTCTTGCTTTCTGTGTAGCTGAAGCTTCCTGCCACCTTTACAGGACTCAGCACTGTTTCCCACTACTTATCTCTCAGTTTTTGCTCCCTTACTGTCAGTGGTGTGCCAGAGCCATCATCTCACAACATCCCTTCTCATCTGTCCTCTGGTATTTCTCCATGCCACCCTTTGGGCAAGTGCTGTGCCTGGGCTTTGTCCCTCTCCTTTCAGTTTATGTGCAGTCTGTCCCTAATTACAGAAGAAATACTCCAACCAAAGACATAAACCAATATCTATGTCATGTTTTGTTGAAGTTGTCATTAGAGATGAGAAGTACTCACTTCTTGAGCTCTCAGCTACCTTTTTTTTGAATGTGACACCCTTAGGACAAATATTAAGCCTGCTCTGTGGAGTTCTGTCTAGTTTTATTACTGCAACAAAGAAGAACCAGTAGATAATAAAGCAGTTCTGTTTTCAGCTCCTACTGTCTTGCTTCATATAGGATGAGCAAGGCCTTATTCTTCTTCTTGTTCTCTGTAAGTACAGAAATGGGCATGCCCATGCTTACCTGTGTGCAGCTGCAGCAGTGATCCATTCTGGAATTTTCAAGAGAAAAGGCCAGAGCAGGGATATTTGATCTTGATTCCAAGAGACCAGTGTTTGTTTGCTTGCTCTGAGCAATGGTATGCAAAATGCCAGCTCCATTCTCTGCTTTCCTTCTTGGGATTTTAAGTAGAGGAGCACCCTTCTTGCTCAGACCTCAATGCCTGGATTTTTGTTCCCTTCTTGGTGGCAATGACCATTGCCTTTATTTTGTTTGTACTTATTTTTCCTTTATTTATATTTGCCATAGACTGGAAAGCAAGTGGCTTTCCAACACTTTAATATTGTCACTGCCTTATCATAAAAATCTAGATGATCCCAAAGCTTTATGCCTCATCTATTCTGTCTGATTTCTCAGCATTATTATTCACTGGCTTTCATATCATGATAAATATATTTCCATCAAAATGGAAGGGAGGACCTTTAGCTTTTAAGCTCTGACAAAGCCAGCTAGCATGAGAATTTGCTTTGGGCCTGGAGAGGTGCAGTAATGAATCTTTTAATAGTTCCTGTTCTGTTCCCTTGTTCTCACAGAGTGCAAAAGATGTCTTTGAAAACTTTTTCGTTTATTGTAATGGCTCATGAGTGGAGAGAAAATGAGGATGAAATCAGACTCTTGTCTGTTGCTTTTTATTTTTAAAGAAACTTAAAAAAAAAAAAAAAATTCTGGGGGGGGAAAGAAGTATATGGTGATTTCTGACCTTGTGAAAACCTAGAGTGGGAAGACCCACTATGTCCTTACCTGGATAAAAAGGTAAATGATGGCTCACAAAAGTCCCCAAACAACTTTTACAGGTATAGAGCAACAAAAAGCTGCCTCATTTTGATTAAGCTGGTTTCCAGTAGCAGAGCAGATTATTCTCTACTTGCTTCAGTCTATTCCTGTAGGTCTTTGTGGTGGCTGTGTGTTGCCAGGCCCGTGCTAGGAACCAGGATTGTTTCAGTAAGTAAATAACATAGATTTGTAGTAAAGAAACATAAAGAAACTTTAGCAGTCTAATCAAATAACTATTTTTATTTTTAATAATAGCAGACAAGCCCAGGAAAGCAAAATTATGGCTACTGCTGTGAAAGAAATGGTGATCTCACCCTTCTGCTTCTCAGGGTCCTGCAGGTTGAGTCTTTGAGGAGCTGCACTACAGAGACTTCTCAGCATCCCAAGCTCTATGCATATGGTCTTAATGGTGACAACAACTTCTTCTCAGGGTCCAGATGGAACTACTTTATTAATTTCCTACCATGCTCTTTCGCCTTGGTCTTCCTTAGCTGGTCTATGGTTGTGTCAAGTGCTGCTGCCTGAAGCCTCAGCAGCCAGCTGACCTGAAGGACAATTCCTTTAGTGGTACTAAGGGGAACGTTTGCTCCTCCAACACAGTAGGCTTAAATATATTCTCTATAACTTCTCACCCATGCAGGCAGTGGTTACTGCAGTCAGGCAGATTGTGGGTCAAGAAGGCTTCCCTCAGACCGTTTGCAGAGTCTTGGGCTCAGGGTCAGGCAAAGCGCTTGGCAGAGGCTATTCTGACACACATAGCTGAGGGCTGCAACTGGTTAAAAATTTGCTAAGCAACAGAAAGTCATCTCCTTCTCTTAGAAAAGGAACATTTTCTTTTTTGGTTCTGATTTTTTTTTTCCCCTTCCAGATAACCAAGTCTCAGTGTCTCATGAACTGCTTTAAAAGTCAGCTGGAAGAGAGGGCAGGAGCCTGTGGACAGATCTTGTGGTGCACAGGCAGCTACTGCAGAGAGGCTGCTGTATCACTGCCTGTGCATTTGATTCTTGTCTCCTGTTCCTCCCTGCCTGCGTTCCCCATGGAGGAATCCATGCACAGAGTATTGCAGGAGCAACTGCATTCCTGCTGCTGAGGAGACCCAGCTTGTAGCTGTAGCTGGAGGTGGTTTTGTGCCAGACCACTGAGCAGTAATTGGGCTGGTGTCAGTGGGTCCCAATTACAAATATCTGACCAAGCTACAGTTGAATGGACCCGGCTGAAAGTAAAGTCCTGGCACTTGTATGTCACTGCTCATGCAGCATCATCCCAGCTCTTTCTGTTTCTGGTATGCTCTCAGTTGTTTGTAGTAAGGACGAAGCTTACAGCTGTATTCAGAAAAGCAGTATTTGCTCATGCGAGCAGGAAGTCACCTCTGCCTTAAACTGAAGCACTCCTTGCTGGGTGACAGCAAAATGCTTACTGACACAAATATTAGTTTCTGGAATATGAAAATTGAAATTCCTTCCATTTTAAGCGTGTAAAAAGAAACTCTGCCAAATGCCGCCTAGATCTCATTCCTAAATTAGCCACAAGGCAAAAGGAATCGGTCACTTCCAACTTATTTAGTCTTCTCAAAGCAGAACTTTTCTGGAGCTACCGTCTGATAGAGAGTGATTGACAAGGGCTTGCTATAAACAGGCACGGTTCAGGTTTTATTTGTGTTCCTGTTATGCAGATGCTCATTGCTGTACTTGTGGAGACAAAAATAACACATCAGATGGAATTTAAAATATGGGTATGCCTGAGGCATCTCCTTGCTAGTCCTACAGATGGACGTTGCCAACTTTCCCTTGTAGTAGGGGATGCTGATCAACCAGAGATTACGTCCTTAGATACTGCATTTAGGGAGGGTGGCTTCTTCTGGCAGTGGTCCACATTTCTGCATGGTGAAAAAGCCAGCCTCCCCCTCTGCTTCCCTGGGTAGGCTGACAAAAACACCAGAAACATGTAGTTCAGGGTGGATATAATACAAGTGTGGTCTGGTTCCATTTCACACCAGTTGCTGTCTCCAGTGGGAAGAGGACCTGATCCTACACCAGGGAGCAGAGCTGTGCCAATACTGTGACCTCACTCCCAGGAGATTTCCATCCCATACCAATATATCTTAGCTGTGATATGCTCCCTAATTGAAGAAGCTGTATTTGCATTTATTAAAAGTAATTAACTACTTCATTCTGTCTAAACCTCCTGGCTGCAACCAACAAATAATCACCTCAATTGCTATCAGTGTCTGTCTGCTTTGCTCTGATGTTTCAAACTCTCACACTTATAAAAAGCAGAAGTGGAAAAAAGGTGGAAAGAAATTAGGAAGGCCATCAGTGAACAATACTGCTGGGTTAGTGATGGCCTGTGGGGACACATCTGCCCTTCTGAGTTATGTATACAGGCTTCTCTTGGGACAGAGGTGTGCCCTGAGGAACACTTTTCAGCTGTTGCTGTATCCATGTGTGCCCAGATTCCTGTCCATTACCTGGATGAAGCACTTATGACCCTTTCTCACAGAAGCCTCTCTCCTCCTTGTCAGTAACTTCTGGGATGTGCTGGGACCATCACCCAAGTCACTGGCTGAGTGAAATTTCCACAGGGAAGTGGCTGGGTTTAGGCATGGTACAGGCATCACAAAGCAGTAGAGACGTTCACCTCTGCAAGCAAAGGCTTGAGAGCTGTGTGAGTGCTGCACTGAGACAGCTCCGTGGTGTGCAGCTGAGAGTTCTCACTGCACTGGAGAGTGAGCAGAGGCTGGCTCTGGAGCTCTGCAAATCACACCGGGGCTGCAGTCAGGTTTGGCACAACACTGTATCTCATTTCCCCAATGTACTTTTGATCATTTGATAGCAGCTTCACCCAGAATGCTGGCTTAGGTACTCACACAGCTAGTACTGTGCACTGCACCATCACAGTCAGAGCTCAGTCTTCATCTTGTCTCTAAAAATATTCAGCTCCTCAGATAGAGGGTGACCATCAGTGCTTGTTATGTCTTGAGCATTATCTCCTAGGTTGATAAATTTGGGTGATCATCTTTGGAAGAAGATAATTCATGCTTGCTGTGGCAAATACTCTAATTCAGTAGTGTTTATGGTGCTTTTGTTCCTCTGAGATCTTGATTTTTGGCTGTGAGAGAAAGCAGCTGCTTTTGAGCTGGTGATCTAGAATTCTGTGTTCGTCTGCCTAGGCACAGACACAGTCCCTCCTTTTGTCCCTCTTACTCTATATCTCAACCATACTAACAAAGCTATGTCACCATTTATCTCCATGATTTCATAGAGATCTGTCAATACTGCTTTCCAGCCAAGACAAATATTTTTTGTTTTCAAGTTTCAAAGAAAATGGAGTATTCATATTTGCCCTCTGCCTTCATATGCCATGCTATTTCAAGAAAACAAGAGTGTAGCATCAGGGGTGCAATTTTATCTTTCTAAATTACTTTTTTCTAGAGCAGCCTAATCTGTTGCTCACAGGCTGAGCTCTTTCTGTGTGGCTGGGATCCAGCTCATGTCAGGAAGACTCCTGAATCCAGCTACTTTCTAGGTGCTTTTTGCTGAAAAAAAGGTTGTAGTGAGGTGGGTGTCAGTCTCTTCTCACAAGTAACAAGCAACAGGACAAGAAGAAATAGCCTCAAGTTGTGCCAGGGGAACTTTAGGTTGGATATTAGGAAAGATTTCTTGTCAAGCCCAGGGAAGTGATAGAGTCGTCATCCAGGGAGGGATTTAAAAGACCTATATATGTGGTACTGAGGGCTATGGTTAAGTGGTGGATGTGACAGTACTGGGTTAACAATTGGACTTGGTGGCCTTAAAGGTCTGTTTGTACCTCAATGCTTCTATGATAAGCCATGCAGCTCTTTGTGACTCCTAGGTTCATAACGTCTTTTTGTTTTTCTCAGTGCATGAGCCAACTGATCCGTGGTTTTGCAAGCAGACAATGTTATGGAGCTGCAGCTCCTTGACTTCTGCTAGGAATAGCTTTGCATAGATTTGAGATGTCTTGGGGACATCAATCTTGGGAGCAGAGGATGGGAGCACAGTGCCCCCTGGCAGCCCTTGCTTGTCATGGTAGGATGCTTTTAGCTAAATGTCAACAGAGGAGTCCCGAGATGGCGTTGAGACCTCCTCCTGCAGGCAGGCAGGACCACCCGGTGAAGACCTGATGCAGGGATGACCATGCAGTTGAAGCACAGCTCCTGGCCCAAGAACCATGGAGGTTCTGTTGTGGCACCTACGTCCACTAAGGATAGTGATGTATCACTGAGGTGGCAAAGGGAGGGCAAACTCAGCCTGCCCCACTATCACTCTTTGATCCCTGTTTGTATGATAAATGATACAACCAGGCATGTTCTCACCTGCTGGCTTTTCCCATCTTTGCAAACACGGCATGAAGCAGCCACCATTGCACGAGGTCACATCTGCCATGGCCTCTGGTAATACTCTAGGCTTTGTTGTGTGCCCAAATACCAAGAACAGTGATTTTCCACATTCGCTTTGTACCCTGTATCATACTTTAATGTGTGAACACAAATAAAATATTCATAAAATATAAATATTTTAAAATAAGAGAGCTTAAGAATCTTATACAGCTTTTTAGTGCCTCGTAGAGTTCCACATTAGTCTGAAGGACCCACATCTGGATCTGGGTGGCTGGAGAAGCCTGTTTAGTCCACAGGTTGTGGGACCACAGCCATGGCTCACCTGGGGAAGGAGTTGTGGGGAGTCAGGAAGTGTAGAAGAAGCCAGGTCAGGCTCCTCCAGCAGTGACCACAACAGCACTGTGCGCCCCAAGTCCCAGGCATTTTGAAACGGATGCATTTCAGTTCGGGACTTCAGCAGCTGCACAGGACCTTACCTCAGACATTCCTTTGAAAAGGTTCAATTGCTGTGCTTTGAAAGAAAACAAAAAAACCTAACACAAATTATTTTGTGTAATGCCTTTTGCAACCAGCTGCTAATGGAAGGCTCTTCGCTGGTGTGCTCTGAGGATGCAAGCACACCTGTTCATGAGGAAATGGCACTGCTGGCAGCATATGAGTAGAGGCACAGGGTGTTACCTGCAGGAACAGTGATACTGTACAGCTTCTCATTCTGGGGATTCTGGCATCTGTGATTGATTAAATCTTTACTACAAAGTTAGAGGGAAGTTGGGGAAACCTGTTGAGAGAAGGTGCTTTGGTCTCTGGTGGAGGAATGAACTTCTTCAAAGAAACGTAGTATTTGCACAGATGCAGCCTTCATCTCAGTTGGTGTGCAAATAGCAAAATAATTCTGGTTCTGATGATCTTCTCAGCGTTTTTAACCCTCTCTGTACCTGAGCACTTGCCATTTCACCTTTTGAGAAAACAAGTTGTGTAGCTGATTATTTATTTTTTTATATGGCAAAACAAGATGCTGGGAATTGTCCTAGCTCCTCTGAGCACCAGAAGTTTGCAAGATTTGGTTTCAACAGTTTGTTGTTTCTATCTCCTTACAAAGCACGTGCACATACCTTGCAGAAAAATAAGCTATTAACAGCTGTCTTCCACGAGCTTCTGGTGTGTGAGAAAGGATGAGAAGGAAAAAGATTGTGGTGAAAATTTCCATTCCCCCATTGCACTTACTTATTTTTCCCTGACTTCTGTGCTTAGGAAGATTGTTAGAGATTGCTGCTTCCTACCTTTCTGTCAGACTCATAATTAGCAGGAGCATGCAGTCCACACAGCTGGGGCTCTGCTGCCTCCCTCACTGTCCTTTCCCACTCAGAAGATTTTCATTCATTCCGAATTGGTAGGCAGCCCGAAGCCCTGGCTTCCCTCCGAGCCCCTCGGCGTGCCTACAGGACTCCGGTTTAGCATGTATTGGGCAAGATGCGCTACCGTTCCCTCGCTAGACCTCCAGGCTGCTGCTTGGAGCCATAAGGGAGCGGGAGGAAGAATTAGCCTGTGTGTTTATGTGGCTGTGCTCCAGTAAATATTTTGATGCATCTGCTGCCAGCTCTGGTCTGAGGGAATCTACCTAGCATTTAAATTTTGATGGGGAGCTGTTTTGAATAATAACAGTGCAGCCGGCTGTGAGTCAGTGCATGTGTGTTGACTTAAAAAAACACAGCCCTCAAAGCTCAACGCTTGCTGAACGCTGAGCTGCAGAGCTTTGCTTTTTCCCTCCTCCTTTCTTCTTTTCTGTCTTCTCTTGACTTCCTCTAATTTTTGTTTTGTTCTTGGGGGCATTCCACAGAGATTTTGTTCACTGGTGGGGGGAGGGGTGTGTGTGCGGTGAGAATTAAAAAAAAANAAAAAAAAAAGAACCAGGCGAAAGAATTCCTCCCCAAAAACTCACAAGTAGCTTTTGCAATGGGTGCTGTAATGGGTACGTTCTCTTCTCTACAAACGAAACAAAGACGACCGTCAAAAGGTAAGACCTCCTGTTTTGCTTTTTCCTGTGCTTCTTGTATGTTTGCTAGGAGAGGAATTTGTATTAGGAAGGGAGGAGAAAATGAACATGTGCCACTTTCAAGTAACACAGCAATGTTTATCTGAGGTGTAATTTGCAAAGCAGAGTGGCATGTGAGGTGAGGGAGGAAGGAAACGTGTGGGCATGAGGAAATTGCTGTGGAGGGGCTTGGAGGGGGGTGAAAAGCATCTGAAATACTATAACCTTTCATACAGGCATGTACGAGGAGAAGAAACTCAGTGGCTCCACATGCAGAAGGGACCTGTTTATTTCCAAATCTTGTGCTTTATGAAGCCTTTGAGCCATGAATAATATGTAGATACACAGCAGATTCCTCCCAGTATCTTGTGATTTCTTTCTGGGAAAGTATTGTTAGAGTCAGTGTTGCGTATGCAGTACTCCAAGAGCAAGTGGTGTACAGTACTAATGTGTTAAAAGATTATCAAGAGAGGAAAAAAAATCAGGATGCTTCTATAAAGGAGGAGAGAAGGGGTAGCTTGTGAAAAATGAGAAAGTCAGCAGTAATCCTGGAGAGTTTAATCTTTAAATCCATAAACATTGGCTGTGAAATGCTGATTTTTCAGGAGGTCTCGTTTGTGTAGTGTTTGCTTAAGCTTTGCTCAATTTCCCTCCGGGTAAATTTAAAAATTCCAGGGTGTTCCTGAGCAGAAAGTTGAAAGCACTGTCAGGGGCACATCCATGCTATACAGAATAAGTATTGTTTAAGAAACCATAAAGAGAGTCTCTGAAACTTGGTCAAGTTTTTCTGCTGCTTGGACATACTTCCTACCAGAACCTCAGTTTCTGGGTTAGATCTCTGTCTCCAATGGGTCTGTTGCTTACCTCATATATGCACTTTTGAACTGCAAGTTGGTGTGAATTTTCTAAAAATATAAATTTTAAAAATTGTTTTGGGAAACATCAAACAAGTAAAAACTCTGCAGAGAAGTGGGGAAGGGCTGCACAGGAGATTTGATTATGGCAAGTTGGTGAGCAAGCATAAAAGTCTTGTGTTCCTGGTGCCAGACAGGCAGAGTAGGGCAAAATTTTCCACTGGAGTATGTGTAGAGATGTAGAGTTCACCTGCCTGTGTTGTTACAATGCGGCCATAACTGTACAGTCGTCTGAGCTGTGTCTGATATTATTTGTAATGCAAGCACCACTCTCTTAATTGTCTAAGCACTGAGTCACACCTGAAGCTTTGAGTCGTGCTTAGGCAGTGTGAAGTATATGAGAGCTGAACGTGAACTGCTGGACATGGTGACTGCTGTGACACCAGGGGATGACTTATGTATCTGCCAGAAACCTGGGAGCTGGACCTAATTGCCATTAGACGTGGGTAACTTTTGGCTGAAATCTATCTGTTCTCACTACTTTGTCGGCTCAACTCTCTAGCAGATGGAAGAAATAGCTTTTAGTTGGAGTTTGGATGCAGTAAAAATCCAGCATCTGCTCACACATTTCAACATTTACAGTGGGATTCAATCTTGTTGATGGCCACTGGCAGTGGTTGTTCAGCTATAGTTACGAAAATTTGTGTTCCCAGAGTTATCACCTCTTGGCTCTGGGGTGTTATCCATGTAGTGTTGCTGGCTAGTAGGGGACCCAGTTGGAAGAGATTCCTTGGGTTTTCTTAGTTATTTTCAAAACCAGTACAGAGTCTTGCACACTTCAGTCAATACTTAATTGATAGGAAAGAGCATAATGAAACAATGCTGCTGGTTTCAGCTGACTTTAGTCAGTTGGAGATGTTCCTCTACACTGATGTCCTGAGGATCTCCCAGTTCTCCAAATGGGAATGGCAGAATGTTTGCCACATGTACTTCTGGACTGCTTGGTGTGTTTTTACACTGACTGTGAGTACTTCACCTTCTCAGCACTAAACCACCCAAATGTCTGAAATTTGTTCTTCATGAACTAAATAGTAGAAAGCAGTCATTACTACATGATGGATTTCTTGCTCACCTGTTCACCCAGCATCTCCTCCAGCCCCTTACCATCCTGCTAGCCTCTGCTGTCCCATGCCCTAGAGTATCCATGTACAGTGGAGCCCAAAATTGATGACAGCACTCTGGTGTGCTCACACAAGTGCTGAACAGAGGAGAAGGATCACTCATGATTGTATGGTGGTTGGTGCAGCCTGCTGTGGGGGTTGCTTTCTCTGCCAGAGGGCAGCTTGCAAACAGTGCTCGGGTGTAAGCCTCATTTGCTGTTAACTCTCTTATCTTTTGTTGGGCAAAGCATTTATTACCTATTTTATTAATAGATTGTAATCTACTATTATTTATTAGTTTTATTTGTGTGTTTGAATATTTCAAGATTTATGCAGGGGTTAAATACTGGTGCTATAAGAAGTGCTGAAAGAAATAGTTCAACATGTCTGCAGTGCAGCTTGGTCAATCTGCTCATCCAAATAGTTTGAGGACAACTGCTGTAGCATTTAGCTAGGCAGCTCACACGTCTTATCTGAAGATGGATACCCTTGCTGTAATAAACTACAAGCAAGAGCCATGCAGGTTTACTGTTGTAAAAAGAGGTAAAAGAGACAGGTCATGTCTGAAGTGAGGAGTTTCCAGAGATGGGTTAATATCAGTAAGCACATAGTGGATCCTGGGTCTGGGGCACTGTCAGTGGGACTGGTGACTGGTTGTGTTGTCCCAGCTATGGGCTGCAGTGCTAAAGGTTGTACTGTGGCACTGTTCAAGAGTATAAGATTTAATTCCTTGTTCTAATGAAAAAGGAGAGCCTGAATCAATAAAGACAAGAGTAGCACAGAAATTGCCTTAAAGTTGAGAGCAGTGGTCCATCAAGTGCAAGACCTCGTCTCTGGGAGGAGGGGACAGTGCTGTAGAGGAGATCATTTATTTAGCCTGAATGTGAAAAGTTAATTCAAAATAACTGGGTATTTAGTCTGGGCAGGTTATGAGCCGCACACCCTGTCCTGTGGGATAAAGGCTTTGTAAATTTGCAGTCCTAGCAGTACAGCTTCAGAAGGTTTCCCAGTTCACTGAAGTGTCCCTGAATAGTTGACAAGATATGTGCCTTTTGCTTTGGTAGTAGTGGGGGATGGTTCCACAGATGATCTGTGCACTTAATTAGAAATTGTTTTCTCTGACCTTCTCAACTGATGGCATTGTAACTCCATCCACTGTTGTGATTCTTCTTGTCTGTCTTTTTCATCATCCTGAGTTGGCCTATTAAAAGACTACTTCTTAGCATGTTTAGTTTGGTTCTACCTCAAGCCAGCAAAGCAGAGCAGTATTATTGGGCTCTTAGTTGAGTGTGGTTGAGGTCGTAGGGATTCTCTGACAATAAGTCATCATTGTCCGCTGCAGCAGAGATAGTCAGCATCCTCCTGGGCTGTCCTAGACAGAGCATCTCCAGCAGACTGAGAGAGGTGATGATTCTGTCTCATGTGGCACTGGTGAGGAAGCACTGCTTTGAGGGAGGAATTGGATGAGACTGTCTTCCAAGGTACCATCCAGCCTCATCTCCCCTCTGGCTCTGGTTTTGCTGTCTCTGTAAAAACCCTGAAGATCCAAGAACTGAGAGATACTGGGAACAGCAGGAAACACTGAGAGCTAATAGGGACCAAGTGGTAGCAAAGCCAAAAGGAATACTTGCTTCTCTCTTAGGTTGGCAGTTACTGCTCAGATACAAGATTAAGATGGACTTGAGAATTTCAAGTTGCTTGTATATCCTCCAGCAAACATAAGCAATAAAACAGTAAATGAATTAGGGGGGAAAAAATCCAAGATCACAACATGAAAAGGCAGTGCAGTGGGCTGGCACAGCAGATAATGCACACACAAATGCATCTCTGGTTTCAACCAGCTGCAGAAATAGAGATGTTTTTAATATGTTTTTGCAGTCTGCAGCCATTCATGAAAAAAATGGTGGCTGGAATCAGCCATTTCCATATTTGTCATGGAAATGTTAGGATTAGGTCTTGCAAAAGCAGGGAGATTTCTCATTTTAACTGTTTGCCATGCCTCTGTGCTGGTGTGCAGTGGGGGGTGGCTTTGTTGCCTGTTGTGTGCAAATTTATTTACCGTAGAAAAGTGTAATTGAGGAAAAAGGGATTATCTTTATATGCTCTTTCTTTTCTCTTCCTCCCCCTCACCAGTGAAAGTGAAGCATAATTATCAACACTTGGATTTTCTTGGCATTAGAGCTACAGGTCCTAACTCTTGCCCTGAGTACACCAGCAGAAAGCAGCAGCACTTCCTCAGCAGTCTGTGTCTGTTCAACATAAGTGTATTTTGGTCCAAGACCACCCAGACCTAAGCTATCCCGAGGAGCCTGGCACAGTTATTCAGTTGTGCAATAGCTATCAGCAGGAATTCACTTTGCTTAAAATTTTGGTTGTGCCATTTTCACAGTGACCAATTTCTGGACTTTGTTTTGAAAGTTTGCTTTGAAATGGCTTATTGTAGAAAAGCATCGGATTTTTGTCTAACCAACTCAGTTTTCAAGGCAACACTGCTTGACTTGTAAGACCTTACATGAACTCAGGTCAGTCTGATATTCAAGACTGCCAATCATGGCTGTGCCCTTTCAGTTCTCTGCACTAGAACAATCTGCTGTTTTGCTCAAAAGGAGAACAAGTGGTTCAGTAGTGTTTCAAGGAATTGGTTCTTATCAGCCCTAAACCTGTTGTGGTGGAATGGAGAAGTTAGATTTGAGTAGGGGAGCTACCTTGGTCTTTACTTTGCCCAGTCTGCGCCATTATAAAAGCTGTTTAGGGTCACTTTATTTTCAACAGGCCTTTGAAATTCACCTGGGAGGATCAACAAACTTGACCTTATCCCTGAAAAATTTGGTCGTATTTAACATAAAGAAAAGCTTTGAAAATTGCCCTTCTTTTGCTTGTGCTGCTCAGAGAAACTGGACAGGCTGCCACTGTTGAGAACAAATATGTGTCCTCAAGACTCAGACTGTACAGCCCTGTGTCCTGAGTGTTTTGGAAATAGAAGATCTCATCTCTCCACTTGCTTTCTCTCTGGAGCAAAAAGGGCATCATTTCCCTGGTCTCAGACCTGAGTCTGCAGGTGCATGAGGGAATGGAAGAAATGTCTGATCTGGCTTCTCCTGGCTGTGCCAGGAGCCAATGCATAGCACTGACATTTCATTGACTCTCCCTAGCTTTTTTCTGATTGTTACCTGGCCCACTCTGGCAGGGTAGGTACGTGGTCAGCTGCCTGCACTGGAAGCTGAAAGTTGGACAGGTACATTTTGCTGGAGAAGTGTCTTTGTAACAGGTGTACAGAATAGCACTCAGCAGCAAACCCTTGGATGTAAGCAGTCAGAAGATATTTGGCAAAATTACGATGGCCTAAAAGTGTTTGCCAGAATGTGCCAAACGCTTGAGTTCCCCTGAAGTGCCAAGAGGCATGTGGGAGGATACTTGGTGACACAGTAGCCAGACATCCTGGCCCCATGACTGAGATATGATGGGTGGTACAGGGGCGCAGGAACTTCTTTGCATCTTGCTTTCTTGTGTCCTCAGCAACCCTGTGGCAGAGCTCACCTAGGTGTGGAGTTTGCTTAGGGGTGTGTGATTGCTTCCATGCCCCTAAGCACCTGTGATTGATTCCATTCCCCATCTCTCAGGCAAAAATTCTTTAGCTTTTGTGCAGCTGCTAACTCTAAGTTTCTTCCCTTGCCTCTTGCTTTGATTCTTTCTTGCTTCCCTGTGAATACATCTCCTGTCAGTGAGGCAGGGGGATCTCAAATACCTGGTCATAAGAGTGGATGGCACTGATTAAGTTAAAATAAGCTCTGTGTGTTTCTGATTACTTCCCACAGGCATACAGCCTGCCTCAGATGCTGTAGTCAAGCCCAGCTTGGAGGTTTGGAATAAAGAAAAATCAATGGAGGAAAGTAAATTATATAGTGTGTTATATGCTATGTTGTGTTAGCATGCATGTGTGCTTATTTGCTGTCCTTGGGGATGAGTACTGTGTGCCATTCTGAGTGCAGCACATCCACGTGGAGCCATTAAATCCACCAGAGAAGAGGTGATTAGAGACTTCAGCTTTGTGTTGCAATAGGCTGCAGCACTTTGAAGTTTCTTTTTGTTCTGCAGAAGGGTAAAACAGAAAATGTTGTTCCAACTTTTAACTTCCAACCTTGGTAAACTTCCAGCCTTAATCAGCAGATGCTCTTCCAGTGTGAGATGCTGGTTATTTGATGTTTGGAATAGGCCCTAGGAAGCGCTTGAATTTTTGCAGCTGAAAATATTTAACATTGTAAGAGTGAAAAGTTTGGAACTTAGTACCTAGTACAGTGTTGGGTTCTGGCCAGTTCCCAGCTATATAGTGGTTAATGTCACCCAGTATGTGAATGGGAGTCAGTTAGGGCTGTACACATCTTTCGAATAAAAACTTATCTACAGAAAGCAGCCAGAGGTGAAGCAAAGCAAGTCCTAAACTCATACTGAATTTGGCCAAATGTGAAGGGAAAAATAAAACTATTTTATCCACTTAAAAATCTACAGTCAAAATGTTAATTTTGGTAGTTATTTAAGCTTTATTAAACCCCTGAAGGTGTAACTTATGCCGGCACTGCTCAGGATAGAGAGGGTATGGTGGAGTGAATCTGAAGAGCTTAAGCAAGCCATGGCCAAAATATGGCACAGCTCCCAGGGACTCAGTGTGGTTAGTTAGGAGGCAGCAAAGGACCAAGTGTTGGGGGACAGACAGACAGAGGACAGCAGAGCTGCCTGGGATGCTGACAGTATCTGTGGGGTGTGCTGAGGATGCAGCCCAGGCAGGAGGGATGTGGCCCAGCCCTGGGTAGGGAAGGTTTAGGGAAGACATAAACTGGGTAACAGAGCAGTGCTTTCCTGGCAGGGCTCTGCTACATCTGTTTGGCTTTCCTCAAGCCAAGCATTACTGTCTTGACACATTCAACAAATGCAGCCCTTCACACACACCAGTGTTTGCATTTCTCTTGCTCCACACAAACCCTCCTCCTCCTCCAGGCTCGTTCTGTGGGTAGCTAGTTGGGAAGTGCCCAGAATTTCCATAGATGGCCACAGCTACAGTCTCTAAAAGCCAAAGGGTAGGCACAGGACATTTCATATGTGGCTGAGGACAGTTAATGAAGCACATGATTGCGAGGCTACAGGTTGTGCTGCAGGAGGCAGGTTTCCTGGAGACGCCTGCATCCTTCTGCTGAAGGGCCCTGACTGGAGAGTGTCTCCTCGGGAGGGGGGAGCAAATCACAGCCTGCAGAGATCAGTGCTGAAGATCAGGGGCTTTTAGTGCTCTGACAAAACAAGTGTTACTGCTTGTCAAATTTATATGCAGGGAAACAGGGATGAAACAAGCCGTGTTCAGAAGATTTAGCCAGTTAGAGCATGGATTCAGATGCAGAGCTTAAATGTTTTGACAACAATTGTAACTTTGCCTGTCTGTAGCTCAGGGCTGAGCTCCCACATACTCCTTCCCAGGCTGCTGGTGCTTTCTCCTACTGACTGATGCTTCACATCAGCCCCATGGATTTTCTGCGTATCAGCTGAAACCTCAGTCAAGACCCCTGACCTAGGACATCAGACTGCATGAGCCAAGGCTTGCCTCTGTAGAGTAGGCACAGCCCTCTGAAGGGTAACACTGTTAGCTCCTTGGCTGCAGAATGTTAGGAGCCAGCCCAGCATGCTCAGGGAAGGATGATTTTCCTTAGGGAAAGGACTGTTTCGCTTAAGGAAGCTGTTACTCGCCATGCAGGTGAAGCCCTTGATGGCAGTGGGGAAGCATCAGCACCCCTTTACACTCCTAATCTGCACGGTTCAAAGGGTATTTGTGTTGCTATCTGAGCGGGGAGCAGCTTATGGAAAGAAGAAATGGGAAACAAGAAACTTGTGTGTCAGTGCAGGGAGGATTGCTGTCTGCTAATTCTGATCAGGCAGTGTAACTGAATTGCAGGCCAGTTTACATCACTGGGAGAGCAGGCGTGGCCCCTGGCGGTGATAGCAGCGCCCCAGGAATTGCGAGTGTGTCCTTGTGTGGATGGGAGTGCCTGTAACTGGTGTGTGTTTCTATCTCTTACTTTACCTTGTGAGCTGGCTGAAGGTTAGTTTGCAGTCTTGTGCATACAGAATTAGGCAGGCTGCAGGCAGCTATACACATTGCTGCATAGGGAAAATCCTTTCTCGGGTAGACATTTGTATGTACTGAATGATGGGCAAAGACAAGTGTGTGCAGTGTTGCAAAAGAACTCTGGTCCCAGGAGGTCCATTGTTTGTGTAGGCAGCAACTGGACCTGCACACAGAGCTGGGAAGCCAGAGAGACTGCTCTGTCAAGTGTGCCTTTTATTTCCAGGACTTCAAGGCATCTAAGAGGCTATTTACAAAAACAATTTGGAATGCTCTTATTGGCAGCAGATGAGCACGTTACAGCTGAACTCCTTCCCTACCATTTCTAATCACCTGCATGGTGGACCACTGGGCTGCACATGGTTCACTGCAGTCCTCCAGGAATGTATGCTGTCAAAGGGAGTTTTCTGATCAGACATTTTCTGGACAATGCCATCAGCTGTAGCTCTTCATATGGTTACATTTGCATTTATTTTAGCTGATGTTGCCTTTTCTTTTTCCTCTGTCTTGACTACTGATGGAGGTAAAGTACTTGCAGTTCAGAAAATCAGAGTGCTGTGTGCTCTCCTTTGTGCATTGTTGGGCAGCAGCAGCAGCATAGGACATGGCAGTGTCCCATTCTGAATGCCATCCACAGCCCAGCTCAGGTCCCAGTGAGCAGTGTGTAAGCAAAACATGGAGTTGTATCAGCTTGGAGTAGGTGCACTGTTTTGTGCTTACTACTGGCTTGTGAAACCTACAAAAGATACTGGTTCTTACACTAGAAGTTTGCTTCAGACTTGAACTTCCCTTTGCCCTGAAGAGTTTGTGAGATAGTTGTGAAACTTCGGAAATGTGGAGTGAATTTTGTCACATCTCTTAGCATTGTTTGTTTTTAGCAAATCTGTGTCTGTTTAGAGCTATGGCCTGGAAACTGGGACTGGGAATCAGCTGGTAAATGTTCTTAATTTTCATCCAGATCAAAACCAGACAGATAGTTGTTAGAAGCTGCTGGGGCGTGAACCCAACCCCATGATTCCCACTGCGACACTGACGTCTCAGACTCTTATCACTCAGAAAACACAGAGCCTCGCTCCTCCTACTTGGCTGCTTTTGCTTCTCTTCCCACTGGGACAGTGCCAGAGCTGAGGCCAGGATAATAGTCCTGGCAGAGCTGGAAAGCACACAGCACACATGCAGCTTTGCTTCTCTGCTGTAGTGTTGAATCTGGCATTTCTGAGGGTCATGCTTCTGCTTGAAGACCAGTGCTCCAAGATGCTTGCTGTGGTTTATGGTCAAGCCCTGAACTCTCTGTGGAAAAAGAGGTGTGTGAGTACCTGGTAATGTTTTCTGCCAGGAAGAATGTTTCAAACTATTGATTTCCTGAAAGAGCAAAAAGCAAGACTTTGATCATCATCCTGTTTCTGTGGAGAGATGCTGCCCTGCAGAAGCCCACACATATCATGCTCGGTTACTTCATGGATGTGTTTTTGTCGTGTTAGCTGTGAACACAAACCAATCTGTTCAAAGAGTTTCATTTCCCTATAAATTAAACTCCTGATGCAGGATGACATGGGGACAATTGTGCAGGAGATCTGATCTCTCTCTGCTTTCCTGGGCACCTGGTGCAAGGTGCTGGGTCTGTCTCCAAGCACCCACTCCTCTGAGTTTGCCAGTCTGTAGTTTGGGAATGTGATGCTGCCAAGCTGCAAAGCATTCATGCCCTTGGTCATCCTCCCCAGCCTGTGCTCAGTTTCTGTGCCAGAACTGTTTCTGCTGTGGAGTTTTGCCCAAGTTAATTGCCTGTCACTTGCCTGCTTGCTGTGATTTAGTTTTATTGTATTTTGCTAAGCATTATACCTCCCACCGTGTGAGATTTAGGAAAGTGGGAGGTCAAAGCTAAGGCGTTGTTATTCACGCTGTGAGTGCTGTTCTCCAGTCAGACAGCACACAGACCACCCTGCCAAGTATTGCCAGAGGTGGATGCTGGGGATGGGGTATTTGGCTCAGAAGCTCACTGTGGCTGTTGCCAGCAGCAAATGGCCAGGATGATACCAAGCAGCTAATCTGACACAGCACTCACCTGCAGAAGCTTTCTCTGTGGAGCAATGCTCCTGGTTTCAGTCAGCTAGTCGTTGCTTATGTTGTGTGGCAGTGACCTGATAGGTGGAATAACAAAGGCTGCACTTGAAGGCCATGTGCTAGAGTCACTGTCTTTTGTACTGTCACCACCTGCTTTGCTTTATGCAAGCTACTACTAGATTTGATGGTGCTGGTAGTTTAAGGGCTATGCCCCAGCATGGGCAGGGAAACATCTGTTCTTCACCCCATAATGTGAGATGTGTTAGGAGAGTTTATGTCCTCTTCACCTTTGTTGTTATCTTTTACTGGATATGTGGACAGAAGAGAACAAAGCATTATCCTCTGGGGCTGAAGGAGCTTAGGACAGTGTGAGTGGTTCCTGTAATACTGTTGGATTAAGTACTGTTGAAGTGTAACAGATTGGTTCGTCTGTCATTGCCACCTCTCAGATGTGGTAAAGACCTGTACTTTTCTGTGCTAGATCTGGAAGTACAAGTGAGATGTAAGAGAAGCTTCCAAAGCATGCTGAGTAGCTGGAGGAAGTGCCTCTTTCACAGAACAGATTTCTTGCAGTGATATTTTGAGATCAGGAAGAGTTTTGGACTGTGGATGTAGAGCACCACTGAGAACATTTGTAGTCTTCAACAGGTGGGAATGATTGAGTGTCCTTAGTCCAGTGTGGGAATGGACAGAGAAAGCTGGGAACCCACAGAGGTAGGGTGGCCTATGTCTGCATGAAATCAGCTTCACCTTCCTGTGATCTGTGTGTTTTTGCCATAAAACACTGTACAGAGGGAACAGGACTCAGCAGTGACTGCTCAGGTCTCTGTGTTTTAAACACTTTGTGCATTTTGAAACATGGCCCTATTCCAATTCAGGGCAATGTACCCTTTGTCGAGTTGAAGTTACCTCAAGCTAAGTGACAGGGCAAACGAAGTTTTCTAATTTCCGTGATTTTGTGTCTAATTTTTCAGTAAATAGCATTCTGGATTTTAACCTGTTTGCTGCTGGGAAAAGTGGTGTGAAGGAACCCAGAGTCGGGAGAACACACCTCAAAGAGAGCTGGAGGACGTGTTAGTATCTGTGCTCGAAGACAGCATAGTACAGCTTACATTCTTCCAGAGTTTGTACTAAGGTGGTTTCTTGGTCTCATTCCCAGAGATCAACACATTTGTTAATCAAATATTTCTTGTACTAGTAAGAGAGCCTCAAATTGATTTGCATTTTGTGGTCCACATGAATGTGAAGACACTGCCAAAATTGTCTTTTTCCCTCTTCTGTTTTCTTTGAGAGCATTCCAGAAAATGGAGCAAAACATTTTTCACTGTTCTTTGGTTCTTGGTTTCATGCATATGTATTTCTGGGACATGCACTCCTGGAGCATGCAGCTGAGTGCACGTGCCTGGAGTCTCTGCAGGCTTGTGCAGCTTTGAAGCAGAGAACCTAAAGCATTAAGGAAGCTATCTGCAGAATTAGAACATAAAGGAACAAGAGGAGACATCTAAAATTCCTGTAAGTAAGTTCAGTCTCAAAACCAGAAATTAATTTTTGGCTACCTTCCACTTCCATCTTAGAGATGTTTATTGACCTGGAATAAGGAAGGAGATACTTACAGAATGAAACTGTTCGGAAATGTGAGGAAAATCACTTGTGTTGCTGTTTTCAGTTGGTGTTTGCTGTAATGCAGTTGACATCACACTGTGATCTGTGAACAGTGTTGGGTGCTAAACCTGTTGACACATGGCAGTGTAGGGGAACACTGTAAGTTGGATAGCATTCCTTTTTCAGCACTCACATTAGTCACCCTTAACATCTTCACCAAATAGACAAGCAGATTTGTAAAATCCATCTCCTAAGATCAACTCGTTTCCCAGCTGGAGCATATGCAAGATTCTCAGTTCGAACATCTCAAGCTGGAACATGTCTTGTTTTCTCTGAGCCTGTTTTTAGACTTCAGTAAGTATTGCAAAATATTAAGCCTTCCTTTTACAGCATCCTCTGAGCCTAGGAGAAAAGTTTCAAGGCATGAACTAATTGTCCAGGAACTTAGAAGTTTTGCTGACCTTGATTAATTCTGGGAAGTTTGAGGCTGGATCTGCTGCTAATACAGTTCTCTTCAGTGAGTCCCTTTCCATTCACTCTGGAGCTGCACTTTGGTACTGCAGGTGGGCAGAGAGGGTGTGAAAGTAGAGGTCTGTTTACAAGCTTTTGCTCCCTTGGTGGCAATAACCTACTTAAAGGAGTTGAAGCAAAGTCTATCTGCAGCTTCTAAGTCTTTATGTTCTTGTCCCTCACTGGGAAGGGGTCTGTGGTGCAGGATGATAGCTGCAGTCCCTGCCCGTGGAGGCTGTCCCACTGCTGCTTCCCACAGACCCCACTGCACAGGGGCTGTCCTTCTGCTCCCTGAAACCACACTACAAAGGGGACTCTCCTGCTGCTGCTCCCTGTAGTGGGTTTGCAGTAACCTGCCCCCCCACCTTTTAGAACCCCGGCTAAAACTCAGAAAAACACACTGGAAGTTAATAAATGAATTAATATATTTACAGCAATGCAAATATACAAGCAAATATTTACAAGATATAACAGATATTTACAGAAATATACAGGTAAAAAAAAAGAAATACAGACACCACACCCCTCCTGGAGACCAAAATCCCCAGGAGAGGGAAACCAAACCCCCCTGTACCACCTCTCCCTCTTTCCCCCAGCTTTATCTCACCACTTGATGATGCTGCAGATAAGCTGAAGATCAATCAGAAAGATTAGTGAAAGGAAGGAATGAATGGTTTTAGTAATTTTACTCTGAATTAGTTCAAAGGCAGAGAGACAAAGGAAAGAAGCTGGTGAAGCCTGCTCGACCCAGAGCCGACTGAACTGCGCAAGCACACTGGCTTATCTGGGTGTTTTGGGAACATTCTAAAACAACCTTCTTTCTTCTCTCTCAGTCAAAACTGGGTGAAGGGACACAGTGTTTAATTTCTCACTCTCAGGCAGCAGTCTAATTTTTCACACAAATTCTCCAATTAGCTCAAACCAACACACTCCCCCAGGCCCCAGTGAAGAGGAGCTGTGCAGCACCCAACAAGCTCCAGGCTCTAGGCACCTGCCCTGTCAAGCAGTGTCTTGTTCCCTGTTGGTTGCCCTACCTATATAGTTTTGTGCACCCCCAGTGTCACTTAGGGGTGTATAGGAAACATGGAATTTTTGCTCAAGGAAGATGAGTGGGGCCCCCTGCATCTGTTTTTCGGGGATGTAGCAGTAACAGTAGTTGGAACACAAGGAAAAGGCTTGTCTAACAATAAATTACGTGGTCCTTGTTCTCTGAGCAGAAATGCATTTTTAAAGTTTCCCCTCTAGCAGCCTCTGCAAGTTCCTTTAAAGTCAAATAGGACACGTCCTTCTGTGAGGAGTGGCAGAGGGAAGTAGGACAGAGTTTTGTCTGTTTGAACTATTAATACAGATCACACAAATGTACCAAAAGATATGAAAACTTTTAAAATGCAATGAAAATTTGGAGGTAATTTTTTTTTCCCTTAGAACTAATACTGTATTTGGTGTAAAGCACAAAGCATGTTTTGATACTTTCCTTCCCTGATAGAAAAGAAGGTGAAGGGAATCCAAACTCACTCTCCATTAAAACCTCTTGAACCCTAGATGTCTTTTTTCCCCTGAAGAGTACTCTTCAAAAGGATATTTTTCTTTTCTAAAGCCCAAAGGAAAAAAGAAAGTGTGGCCAGCTTAACAAAGCACATACTGATACTGTCATTTTGAAGGAGTTTTAGCAAGTGCATGGGATGATAAATCATCCAACATCAGCTTTGGGGCCTGGGCAGGGTTGAAGAGAAATACAGCTCCACTCAGATATATCTGTTTTCTTGTGCATGAGGGCAGAAATCATCCTTGCAGCTATTTTAAAAGAGCTTCTGCATGTACAGTGTCTGTGTCATTTACAAAATTATTTTAGTATCTGTAGATGCCACATCTCTAAATAATTTTGTCAACTATGACTTGTTTCTTATATTGGTAATTTGTCTGTCATTGTCATCTTTCACTGAAGGATCCACAACATTTGAAATATTTACAGTAATTAATTGTCAACATTATCTTTATTGTCAGCAGCGACAGTTTGGATTGTTTTGCTGTAGCAAAATGGGAGGGAGCCACTGTTTTGGCAAGTGGCAAACAAACAGGATACCAGTAAAAGCCAAGTGTTGGACTGGAGTCATTAAATCCAGGCAGCAGATACTTGGAGTCAAGTTCAGTGGTGAGTTTCTAGTTGGTGAAGGCAGCTATGCTGTGTGCATGTGTAAAATGCAGAGAAAGCTTTGAAGAGAACTTTGTAGGTTCACCAAGACCCATGGGAAGCAGAGGGATTGGTGCTGCTCACTTCTCCAGTCCCTCTGTCAAGTTTGTAGAGAGTAGGTTTTCCAGGCATTCTTGCTGTAGCTTTTAGAGATTCAATCACTGTCTCGGCAAATCCCATTGAAGACAAAAATCAGTAAACCAAATCTGTGTTGTACTTGTCCAGTGTGTAACTATTTTCTGTGAGAGGGCTCCTGCCCTGCGTCTCACAGCTCATTTGTTCATTTGCCTTCTACAAGATCTGTGCCACTTCATTATGGGTGTTGCTCTTCTACGCTGTTATTGCAGGCTTTGGCTGCACTTTGCTGTCTTGGTAAACACACTGAAAGCTCTCTGCTGTCCCCACTGACTTCTGGGGATGTGTGGGGATGTGGTACCTACAGCTGTTTTGTTGTTTTCATGTACAGGTTGTACCGAATGTGTTCATCGCCTACGTTTAATAAATAATTGTGGTATAAATTGTAGGGTGCCTTCTTAAACAGATTATAACTCAGTAGCAGAACTGTGAGCAGCATGCTGTACATAAAGCCTCCCAAATGGCAGGATGTATGATGTATGAATTTTCCCTTGTTAGCCAAACTAAGACACAGCCAAAGTTTTACCTTAAGCCAAGCAACTGTGTTGCCTGAGGCTAAAAATGCCATCTCTGCTCTTAACGGCCTTAGGATGGAGGCATGGGGTGAGCTCCCTGCTACACTGTCAGGTTGGTAAGATGCCTGTGCATACAGCTCAGAAAGTTGTGTATGTGCCTATTGCCTTCATCCAAAGATCTTGTCTAGCTGCAATGCAGCCTTTGTGGTGGCAGATTTCTGTAATCTTTGTCCTAGTTTGAGGCTTTTTCTTTTATTTTAATCAAGCATGGCAGGAATAGGAGTGATTGATACTGAGAAAAATTTGCAGTCACTCAACTTCAGAAGTACACATCCTATCTCTGCATATTCTACTTCTGTTTCCATCCTTTCAAATAAGCAGATTAGATTTTGCCTGAACTCAAGCCATTAAGCCTTCAAAAGATGAAGGTTTGCTTTATTAATCTCTTAAAAAGAAGTCCAAGGTCTAGTCCTAACTCCCACTTTGTATGATGGGCTGTCTTCTCTCTTTCAATACTTTCTGAGCTTCAGGGACAAGCTAAGAAAGGTATAGTAAGGAATGAGGCTTTTGCCCTTGGCAAAAGGCATTTTTTCACTCCCTCACTGCCATGCCTGCAGATAACCTGCCTCAGGAGCTAGTACTGAAATGACTGAGAAGAAAGTCAAGAACTAGCAGCCGGAGTTCCAGCCCTGTGTTTCCTCAGCATATTGGTGTTGTCTTAAGCAACATGGTAAGTAAGGGGTTAAGGCCAGAATAAAGAAAGGCTTCTGAAAATTGAGAAGGACCTGCATCTCTGTGAGCAGGAATGTACAGGAGCCTACACATGTATTTTTTTAGGTAGGATGTATGTTCCATGGTCTCAGTCAAGGGATTACTTTTTTTTTTTGTGTTATAGGGAAACTGAGAAACATAAGGAAAAGAAAAACAGAAAAGGAGGAGGAAAGCAGGTAACATAGAAGTGGCAAAGGGAAGTCAAAGGTCAATGTAGCTCAGCCAAGAAAAGGCAAGGAAACTGTTTCTGTTTATCGATGTGTTCAGGCAGGTAGGACACATCCCAGAGCAGTCAGAGTGAGCCTTTGGATTGAGCCCTAACAAACCACCTGCTATAAAGCTGTTCTGAGATCTTGGTTTCAGCTGGAGGAGGAAGTGACCCTCTGACTGGAATTTTGCTTATAGTTACTATTCACACTATGTTATTCTTAGAGCTGTGTCTCATGCTCCAGAAATGAGGAACTCTGGAAAGGCAGCGACTGCTGCAGCCTGAGCTATTGTATTACACCTATGTAAAGAGACAGTTTGGGTCTCCAAAACCTTGAGGTTTATTATTGTCACAAGCCACGTGAGATGGGACAGGTGAGGACAAGAACTGATGGCAGCAGGAGCTTTGCAGCAATACCAGCTGCCTGGGCATGGGAGTGACCCATGTTCATTTTAGATGCTAATCCCTTTTCCATGGCTTGATGATTAAGTCTGGTTATAATATATAGGAAAGATTAGCTTATGTTATACAGCCCGTCCTTGGGCTACCGCAAAAAAAAAATTCCCTGTAATCTAAATCCCTTTGGATCACTGGCAGGGTGCAGAGCATGGCTCCTGTATCTCCTTTTCAGCAGTTAAATCACATCAACAAGCTGATGGGTTCTGTCTATTGCTACAGATAGCACCCGAGGAGGTAAGGAGATGGTCTCTGAAGGTGTAGCAACAGGATCAAAAGCTGTCCACTAGATGGGCTCTATGCATGAACTGTTACCAAAGTCTTTGTGCAGGCTGGTTGAAATACCTCAATGCAGCAGGCATCAAAGTTTTCACCACATACCCAGGCTGGAATGGGGTGAGAAGCTTTAAAGTCTTATGTGTCCCATGTCATCCTTGTGTAAGTGTATTAGAAGCAAAGAATCTTAGATGCTGAGTGACTGGTGACACCAAGGTGTGAACGTTGTTACTCCCTAACTCAACCATCTCTGTGTGTCCTTCAGATACCTCTTTTAAAATGTTGCTTTCTTCTTGTCCAAAGTCTCAAAGATGTGATGAGTCAGTGAGGACTTCCTGGGGTAGTGGTGCAGAGCTTCCAGCCCTGCTCTGCTGTTGCTTTATTCCTTTCCTGTGTACCAAGTTCAAGATGCAGCACAGGTACCTTAAACAGTGATGCTTCAGAAATGCATGTCTGAAGTGCTCAATTTGATGTGCAGTGTGTGCAGCACCCTCTCTCCCATCGCTGCCTCTCACCCAAGCAACGAGGATATCCTCAGCAGCTCAAAGCAAGATATTTGAGTCATCAGAGCTCACAGTTTTTCTCACTAAGCTGAAAACAAACTGAAGGAAAGTTCTGTCTGGATGTTGTAGAGGTTGACAGTGTTATGCCACTGCCCATGTGGACACAGGGAATTGGGTCATGGGCTCTCCAACAGGGTTTCGGGTGGTGGAATGTTTCCTTTGATGTGGCAGATGCTCAGTATCACCTTTGAGGTGGGTCTTTATAGTTTTGTAGGATAAGTGAGCTTGAATCTACATTGAGGATCTCTGGAGACCGTTTACAAAGCACTCAAATACTTCCTACTCTTCCAACTTCAAAACTACTGTAATTTGAATAATAAAAGGGCCCTGGTGAAGAAGCTATTCCTGATGTAGATTCTGCCATTGTGCTGTCCTGCTACCAGAGCTTCTGGGCCCTGATTATTTTAATTGTTTCTTAACTTCTACGTCCTACTCTTTCCCAAACCCTTCTTTTTGAATTTCTGACTTTGGTCCTATGTGATTTTCCTCCCCTTTTGTATTCCAAATCTTCTCTTGTTTTTCTGCATCTTTCCCCTCTTTCTACCTTCCTGCTGTGGGGAAGTAATGCGACTCTGCTCTGCTGCTGTGCAGCTGGTAGGAGAGCAGGGATTTCTTTCAGAGGTGATTTGGAGGAAAGAGGGTGGGTTACCCTGGGATCCCACTTCTCAGCCACCATAACCCCCTTGGCTTTGACGTTTGTGTTTTCCTCAAAACACAACAATCACCAAAGGTGTTGCAAAGTCAGTCTGACCCTGACTGCTCTTGCAGTTCCCTCCATGAGCCATAATTGAGTGGCTTGTGGGTTGAAGGTACTCTAAAGCTGTGAACCATTTAATAGATACCTGCAGTAACTCCTGCAGTTCCCTTCAACACTAAGGTTTTTCCTTCTTGCTTATTCTCATGTCCTTGCTTCCTTCCACATCTTCATGCAGCATTCAGGTGGCTTCCAAGTTCACATTTATGCGTGTTTTGTTTCTTCATCACTGCAGGAATTTTGCTTTTTAAAATGAGATTTTAAGTATTTAGCAAAACTTGTGATAAGCTGTTGAAAAGCATTTTCTGTGCTGCTTGAGTTTTAAGCAGTGGGCCATCCTGTGGGGAGAGTCAGCTGGCTGCCATTGCAAAGCCTTTGGATCACCCTAGCCTTGCAAAGGGACGTGTGCAGCTTGTGTTTGCTATAAAAACCTCATGCTCTAGCTTTTAGGGATGCTGAATTTTATCCCAAATGAGCATTCTGTAAATGTACCTTTCTGACTTGGTCTGAAACCACAGCAGAGGAGCTTGGTGTTCCTGCTTTGTGCAGGTTTGGCCAAGTTCATTCTCCAGAGATACAACATAATCACTCATGGCATTGACGTTGCCCATACTAATGATCAATTCCTGAGTTCAGCAGTTTCTTACATGCTTAATTTAGCATTCTGAACATGAGAGAGACTTTTCCTTTTGCCTCGTCTTGCCAAACTGGCTTGCAATGTCTAGAGATAATGTCTGGAAACAGTTCAGTACTGAGTGTCTAGTTCAGGTAACATGGGGGACACTGTGTGACAAAGAGCTTCAAGGAGGCTGCATGAGACTGCATGTCTTCCTGCTCTCCACATCAAACCCCAGCTGCTGCTTTTGGTGTGTATTTTCTACGGTAGACCGAAACTCCAAGTGCACTCTGTTCAAGTAAGCTTTCTTAAACACAGAGAGAGTAACTTCTAGGTCAGGAAGTCCCTGAGTCATGGGGACATGTTTCTGTATTTCCTTTGTTCCTAGACTATATTCCTAAAGTATTTCCCATCCCCATTGTTGTCTGATCTAGTAGATGTGTTTCTATTCAGTTTGTCTTCTCTTGAACAGGATTTCAGCTTTCCCTCCAAAAGCAGTGCAAATACTGTGGTGTACTCCAAATGTCAGGGGGCAAAAAGTTCAGGTGGTATCAGGAGCTGTTTGGATAACACACCTATACTGTGAAGCTTCCAGCTTTGCTCTCTGCATAATAGATACCAGGCAGACTTGCAATTTGGTGGTTAAGGCTTTGAGTGCAATTGGGAAGGCACATGATGGTGTGTTGACTCATCCATGAAGTTCAGCCTTTGAAGCAGATCTGTGGTGCATTTAGATGGGTTGGAAGTGCACAAGCCTTCTGCATTTGGGATCCTGTGGCAAGTACGAGGGAAAAACTGAAGCCTGAAACATGACAGTAGGTGGGTGTAAGGAGAATACTGCAATGTCTGCCAAGAATTTAAGGCCTTCAGAGACTTTGGTGCACACAAATTTGCAGCCAGTAGAACCAATGGATTTGCAATTGTTAAAAGTTTCAGAGATGTATAATAAAGACCTTTTATTTTTCTTTTATTTTTTTTTCTTCTTTCTATGCAATTTGTGTGGTGCAGTGACAGTGATATCTCTTCCTGCCTCTAATAATATATTTCCGTTTCTTTCAGAAAATTATTGTAATTGTACTTCTCTGTATGATAATCAGAAATTGCTTGTGTCAGAGCAAGCCAGGGAAATGCCAGCTTTGCAGCTGCCTGTGGAACTGCTGGAGCTTGTCTTCTGTAACCTGCACTGTGTCTAAAAAGCAGCTTGCTTCTTAGTTCTCCTGTATTTTACCAATAGCTCTGTGCTCCCAGATAGTCCTGAAGTGTGCTGGTGGTGCCAGCCTGCTAGGTAGGAGCCAGACTCAGGCTGGTGAGGCTGCTGGGCTGCTTCTTACTCCAGCTGCACTGGAGAGGAGCAGGATATGTCAAAATGATTGTTTTGCCTTACTGATATGGGTTTGTTGCCTTGTCACTGGGAAGGTACAGTAAGGTATAGTAAGTACACTGCTTTTCTGCAGAAGCCTTCTGTCCCACCAGTTTAAGAGTGTCTGACTTTTAGCTGTGAACTCTGGAAGAGAAGGCAGAGGATGCAGGAGGTGATGAGTAGTTCTTTGATGAAGTTTATGGCAGTGGCTGCTGAGCAGGGCCATGCCCTTTCTGGTGGGGTCTTTGTAAGATTCTGCTTGCCACTGTGTAATGGCTTCCTGGATTCTGAAAATCTCCACATTAAAACCATCTCATCTTGAGAGACCTGTAAACCAGAGACATTTGGTAGGAAAGTTCTTCAGCCACAGAGCAGGATTTGAAAATACTTCAGCATTTTCTTTTAGTTCACACAAAGACGAAACTGAGAAAAGCCAGGTTTTTGTAAAGGAGGAAGAAGAGAGTGTGAGGCAAAGAGAGCAATGGCCTGGCAGTGTCCAGGCAGGATGGAGATCTGTAGCTGAATTTTCTGTTGCCCAAGTGACAAATTCAGCTTGCACCTCTGACAATAGTTTAGGTTTGCTCTGGTATATTTCAGCCTAAAATTGTATTTTGCATCTCAATCTGGATAGTATTTCCTTAACAGACAAAACCCAAACAAGCAACAAACAAAAAACCCCAAACCATGGAGGTCAACTTAAAAGTGAAATTGATAAACAGCTCTCTTATGAAAACATATTTCAGCCAGCTTTAAGAAGGCATCCTACCTGCTCAAAGCTGTGTTAAAAGCACTGTGTCACTGGGTGCCTTATGCTGCAAGCCTTTAGTGATTATTCATGTATGTAACTTCCACTACGTACAAACCCAGCTGTTAGTTTAAAACCCTCTTACACAGTGGGGCAGAGATGCTGTAAGGCATTTGCCCCTGTTAAACATGAGTGTTCTTTGCTCAGCAGGAGCATCCCTGCCCTTATTGTGGCAAATCCCTGGGGTGCCATGACAACAGGGGTCTCTCCTAGGTACTCATTGTGACTTTGATAACATTTTGTTATTTATTCTGTCTGTGCTTTAAATAAAGAAACAAAACAAAGATATGGAGAAATTTGCTGGGTGGTTTTGGAGACTGGGAAGAAGGTTGCTGCTGGCTGAGGTTGAAAAAGCTGTGTTTACTGTTCCTGTCTGAAAAACATGCCTGAAGGATAGAAGTGCATTCCAAAAATCCTTGCATGCATCTCTATGGGAACAAAATTAGGCATGTTGGTAGTGGGTGAAAAAATAAATAAATCTATATTCTACAAAATTTAGTAAAAATGAGGGTGAAATTGGTGTGCTACTAAGCAGAAAGTTACTGAGAAGGATGTTTCTTCCCATCTGCAGCAGCTACCAGCCAAGAGTTGACTTAGAGCAGATTCCAGAGAGGGATTAATGCTGATTTCTGTAGAGCATTAAAACTTTCACAGGTTTGTTACCCTCACAGGATGCAGGAGATACACATTAAACATACCAAGGATCTTTATCCCTGAACAGTGTATGTCTGTGTAGCACAACCTCCAAGGTGGATGATCAGTCTGAAGTCTCACAAATGTCATAGAAAAATGTTCTCCTGACATATAAGTAGACAATTGATGGATCCTCAGTCCTGAGCTGTCCATCAGCCATGCAGACCCAAATGCCTCTGTGCTGCATTCACACAGACTGTCTGCGCTCTGGGCACAGACGAGTAGAGTAATATCCATGGCCTCACTTTGCAAGGTATTCCCTGGGTTGTAGTGCTTTAGAGGATCAAAGCTAAGCTTGCTTCGGTTTCAGCTGAAGCTGTGGAGTACTCAGCACTTTACAAATCAAGCACTAGCCAAGCTCCAACCTCTTGTTCTGTGGATAGAATAAGTGTGCAATTAGTAATTAAACAAAAATTCTATAGCAGAGGTGTACTCCATTCTCCAGAAGAATGTTACCCAATTTTGACATCATCCATTCTTCTTCATGCAGTTCTCTCCTTCCCTCTCTACCTATCACTCCTGAACAGGAGGAAAACCCAACATTCCTGCAGAGAGTAACCTCACTTGTTACAGCCCAGTGGGATTATCCTCAAAGTTCTTCCATCCCCTCTGTATGGATGGAGTCAAGGCTTTACTTAAGAATAATCTTGTTTACTCTGTGAAGCATGTGCACACTGTGAATGATATTGCATAGATACTTTTCCTCTGGTGTTTTTGGAAGTGCTAATGTAGTAATTATTATCATACCTTTCTAAGTTATCTTAAACTTCCAAGCTTCAAGCAGAAAAGACCAAGTCAATTATCTGGCAATGCATTGTCAGTCATAAGATGAAGCATCAACATTCCTTCAGTATCATAACCCTGGCGTCTGTCCAAAGAGCAGACAGCATAGCTGCTGAAAAGGGTGAGGTTTTCCCCTCCAGGACATCCTCGCTTTCAGGTACTTTGCTAGCAAAGCCACAAATAAAAGCAGAGACAGACTATTCTGCAGCTTCAAGCTTATCTTTCTCACTTATGCTCAAATATCGCAGGCTTTGCCATGGTGCATTGTGTCCCCAGCCTCCTACAACAGTTCACAACTGGTCTATTAACATTCATGTCTGGTGGAGTAATTCAGATTCCTCTGAACTTTCTATAAACAAATGGAAACACTTTTGAATTTTCTTTGCTCCATGAACCACAGTTTGGCTTGCCAGAATCATAAAGACGTAATACAGAGCAATACAGTGACTGTAATTGTGCCTCTGTCCTGGGCTGGGGACCATTTTGCAGACTGATTAGACTGTAGAAACCCTTTGAAATTAAAGAGGAGGCAGCTGCTAATGGAAACTCCACTGTTGCACAGAGCAAATGCATGAGCAAAGTGATTCTCACTCAAAAAATAGGCACTTAGTCCCCCTCCCTTCTATAAAAAGTCATCTGGATGCTTTACATGCTGATTTGAAATTATTTTAATTGTATTCCAGGCAGTCTGCTCCCCAGTCCTGGGTAGTTTTGTTTGTTTGGTTGGTTTCTTTTAATTCCATCATGATTAAACTGTTCTACTGCTTATTTATATAAGGGACTGGAACCAGCCCACTGAAGCCAAAGGGACTGTCTGTCAGCTGATGTGGACTGTGCCTGCTCACCCTGCTGGGCTAGCCAGCTCACTAAGGCAGTCCCAGAGCCCTTCAACAGCTTTTAATGAGTTTACATTTATTATTTTGAAAGAAAGAAACAGGACATTTGGACTGCTTTTATTGCTGGAATTGTGTGTTTCATTCTGTGGAACGTTTTAAAGGCTGCAACAGGGTCAGAACAAACTTCTCTGTCCTCAGCTGTCTTCCCCTGAGAGCCATGGTGCTCAGCAGCTGCGCAGGGCTCTACATGAGCTACATTTCCATGAGTCTCTCCTTTTGCACTCCTAGGCAGGTCTGACTTTGTATGCTGTCATAGGAAGCACCAGTAGCGTTTGAGATGTACCAGCTCACATCTTGCTTTTCCTTCTTCTTTCATCTGATCTGTAGTGTCCTGTCTGAGGTCCAGCATGTGCTCAGAAAGGTGTCTTCACTTGCATCCTGAGTTTATCTCCATCACAGGCATAATGAGATGAAGCTGAATTTTCATCCAAACTATTGAAAACCTTCAAAAGTTTTCAGAATTGCAGCAGAGATCTAAACCAACTTCCCTATGTGTCCCCTTCCATCTTAAACTCTAGATGAAAGACTGGGGAAATCCCAGGTCGTTTTCACTCTGCTGGTAGTGGGAAGGTGGCAGTGCACTAGGCAGTGCACCCCTCACAGTTATTGTTACCCAGAGCTGCATTTTCCACTGTAGCCAGCTGCAAGTACACTGATGCACGGGGACACAGTGGCACATCACTGGTTCCACTGGCGAGCCCTCACAGGAGTTGGGCAGCAGAGGCCTGCCCAATGTGTGGTGCAAAAAGCTCCAGCTCATGTGGTCCTGGCAGGGACCTACAGCTGTCACCACTTGCATCTCTGCTCCAGCTTGCTGTTGCCTGAAGGAAATCCGAAGTCATGTTTCAGTCAGTGTGAGACCTTTCTGCCTCTCCACTTCTAATTTTTTTCAGTATCGTGTTCCAGGAATGTGTGGAATCCAGACCTGTGGTTTAAAACTATGTCTTGTCTGATAGATTCTCAAACTGCTTTCCCCTTTTTTCTTTATGGTATTCAAGATTTCTCATGCTTCATTTTAAATAACATTACTTTCCACAGAGATGATACAAGGAGTTCATGCTAGCTGCGGCTTTAGGAAGCATTCTAATTATATTTAAATACCCGAGGCTGGCAAATTGCTCGATTAGCATCGACAAAAAACACTTGTAGTTGATAGTTTGCTCCTGAGGTTATAAATAGACCTGTCAGAACTCCAACGTGTGCCAAGCAGGTACTTGATCTTGATCATTGAGCTTGCAAGCCTAGAAAAAGAGTGACTTATAACTAGAAAAGACTGCAGAGTTCAGAATGATGCTGTAGGCAGAAACAGCAGTGGTCTTTGGTGCATCATGGTGGTTAGACCCTGTCCTGCTTCACAATGGACATGGAAGTGTGTGAGGAGTGAACGGAGGAGAGAGCACAGTGAGGGCAAGGAGGGGCATGGGAGCTGGGATGTGAGGTGTGGGTAGCAGTTAGCCTGCCAGCAGCACTCCAGGAAAGGAGCTGTGTTGCTGTTTCTGCTGCCTGATTTTACTAACAGCTACAGCTGATTTGTGTCTCTGCTCTGCACAGCTGCATGTTTGAAACGGGTAGTGGCTGCACATTCTGGGGTTGTGCCTCTGTCATATTCCCATCTGCCTCCCCTTAAATGAGATGTGCATACCTTGCTGCTAGGATGCAGGGCACAAGCCAGTAGCTGATCTGTAGCGTGCTGTGTTGCTCCAGGCTTTGGGTACGCACATGCATGATGGGATTCTTCAGATGTTCTCTCGTACACAGCACAGGATCTATGGTGCATCCAGCAGGAGGAAACACGTGTAAAAGTTCTGGGCTCCCTCCTGGTTTCCGTGAGGTTGGTTATGTCTCTATCAAGCACAACCTCATTTTGCTACCAACTCTTTAAGGTGCCTTCTTACCATGGCAGGTGCCTTGTATCTAAGGCAGCAAGGGGAAAACATTCTGTCAAGAAAAGCAGACAGGGAGGTTGAAGTCCTGTTTTCTTTTCTCCCAAACTCCTGTCCTTGGCAGCCTCTCCTTACTCCTGCTGCCATAAGCCCTGTTTTGCCACTGCCCAAGTGAGTAGGACTGGCCTGAATTTGATGGGTTCTTCTGGCCTCCAAAATCCAGGTAGCCCCAAGTTGGTTCCCTTTGGTGTTCTTGAGCTCAGGGAACCAGGCACATATTTGCTAGGAAATCCTTATGTGCTGATTATGTACTGCCTGTTTGCTGTAGCATTTTATAGTATAAAAACGCCACCTTCAGCAAGGTAGCTTTATGTTTTGTCCTGAAAGGGAGAAACGTTACTCTCTCCACTATTATTCAAACCAGAAAAATATTATCACTCTAGTCTATATCCTGAAAATATGAAGAGAAAGTATTTTTTAATTAATTCCTCCCCTGGCAGATAATGCTCTGAGTATTCTATGATTCTATTTAGTGCTTGTCCCTTCAGACTGTGGAGCTCTTCTCCTCTTTCCCAGGGGGTAGCAGACCTGCAGGAAGAGCTACCTGGACGACTGAGATGCTCCAGAGCATCTATTTAAAAATATCGTCTTGTATATGCTAAGAACGTTTAGAATTAAAAATCTACTGTAACTAGTGTTTAGGGGGAAGTCCAGTATAATAATAATGGTATATTAGCAATTTTTCATAGAGCTGCTGGTTTGAAGAACTGCTAATTAACTATAGGATTTCTCTGCTGGCACTACAGGGAGATACGTTATGAGGGAAAATGTAACTGAAGCCAGAAATGACTGTCTCAGAAATTCTCTCTGCCTGTCACAGTTCTGGAAAATACTGAGCTTGTTTGCTGCTGCATGCTGAAGTAGGGTGTTTGGAGATGCATGCTGATTGTAGCATCAGTGAGAGAGAACATGGGGAAATCTCCATCTTAGCTAACTCTAGGGCTGTCTGGGAGCCCTCCCAGGCTGCAACTGACTTTTTAATCAACTGAAAGATCATTTTCTGTCTTGTATGTGTAACACATTGATCAGAAGGCTGCAAGGGATTTCCTGCATGGTGTCTGAGGCAGCACCTGTACTCAGCCCCTCTGTCAGAGGATTAGATATGCAAATTACGAACTTCGTGTTCACCTTCTACACCCTTCTGAAATCATGTGGTGTATGTTTTGAACGTAGGACAAGTTAAAATATACTGAGATTTGTTTAACTATAGAAAAAAACCCAGATGCTTTCAAAAGGGTGGCTTCTTGAGCATTCATTTCTTTGAGTAGAGATTTCAGTCTGACAGGTATATAAATGTTAGTATCCTCAATTCTTTTGGCATCAGATTTCAATTTTATACTTGGATAATAAAAGAAAAAGGAGTGATACGGCAGTCAAAATAAAAGATACTCTAGAGAAAAACATTCTAAATGATGCTGCAATTGCCAGGATTTGAACAGTGTTTTTGAACAGCAAAGCCAAAATTTTAAACTTTTCTGCTACAAAACCATGGCTGTGATCAAAGCGTTGACCATTACTTTAAAGCCACTACTCCTAATTGTCTTGCAATATGGGTTATTAAAAAAAAAAAATGTGCAGAGTTTCTATTTCTGCAGTCTCAGGAATGGCTGCCTTTCAAATGCTTTTTTTTTTTCCTTTATTTTTAGATTGCCTATAGCCAACTGAAACATTTACTAGTGGAGGGTAATGGACAGAACCCTTTTTTACCCCTGAACTCTATTAGCTGTGACTGAAGGATTCTTGAAGCGGAGTCAGGGTTGCAACCTGCAAGTGGACGTGGCCAGGAGGTGGCCCAGTTACAATCTGGAGTGGTTTTTCAGGCTATGTTTTTTGTTTAGGGCCAAGCAGAACTGAAAGCTTTGATCTCATGGTGATACAAACTGATGAAATCTTGATTATGTGTTTCTGTTCTGTAGTTTATGGTAAAAACTGGTGTTAGTCAGTAGGAAATATTTCAGAAGAGCTTACGAAGAGTAATGTGAGATCAAAGAGATTTAAATCAACTAATAGTACAGATTTTTGCAATGCATCTAATGTGGGCAGTCAGCACTAATTACATCTGCATTGTCAGTTGTGTGTCTCTTCATTCATGTTACTCTTTTAATTTTCTGCCCAACTCATTTCACCTATTGGTCAGCCACCTGTGCGTTTTGTTAGGCCACCTTGATGTTGCTGTGCTTGAGTGATTCATGCAGCACCTTCATGCTGCCAGCCTCAGCTCTTTCCCTCCAGTCTCATTTACCCTGTTGATTCTTCAATATGATGTTCAGCAGCATTTCTGGCTATCACAGTATTTTGCCTCCACAGATAGAGTTCAGGGTGCTTTGGGGAGGAGTTATTTGCAGTGCTGAGTCACCCTCTGGGACATCAGTTGAGTGGCCCTGGAGGGAGGAGGAGAAGGAAAGGTGCACCTGTAGTGGGCACATATTGTGAATTCCTGTGGAAAAAAACCCTGTGCTTACAATTGAATTAAGTGTAGGGTTTCTCACCTGCTGTAGCAAAGTCACTGGTTGGCTCAGGGTTGCAAAGTTCTCTTCCAGTGCTTTCTCTTAGGAGGTGACTGACTCCCAATAACCTGGTCATTTTGGTTTAGGATTTGACATTCAACTGAATATATGACAGACCAACTATTTCTAATGAAGGGGGAAAAAATTCTCTTAGTGCACTGAGAAGGATGCCCTCAGGTTCCCAGTATAAGAGGGATGAGTGTGTGCTCACCCTGGAGCATCTTGCATTCCACCTGGAGTAAGGGAGGATGCAAGTGACACCTTGACTGCTGAAAACTTGGCATCTCACAGCCACTGCTTTTAAGATAAACTGCACCACATCTCCCAGTCCCCCCATAATAAATTACAATCTCTGTTCCAAGTTCGCAGTTTGCCTCAGCCCTGGGCTGCAAATCAAAGCTTTCACCAGCAGAAATTAATTAAATTATTTGGGGTAGTTTGGCAGAACCTCATCTCTAGAAAAAGAGATGCTCCCAAATATGGTATCTTAATAAAATAGTGCAGCTGGTCTGTGGTCAGTTGCTCAATTTATAGCAAATTATTCTCTGACAGCTTTGACTTATGGCATCTTCAGCCTGGTGCAGCTCAGTGTTTTGAGCCAGCAACTTTGTCAGGGGACTCCAGCAAAAGCTCCTGTTAGTCACTGGGGCCAGAGTTTGAAGGAGGCAGGTGACCCCCCATTCCTGAGTGCATTAATTTTCCTGTGCAAGAATTCTTTCTAGTGCTACCCCCAATGTCCTGCTGTATACAGGTGTTGCCATGGCAATGATAGAAAGCTTAGGCTTCCTTTCTCCTCTTTCTGTTTTTCTCTAGGGAATTTAAAAAAAAAAAAAAAGCAAAGTTGAGATACAGTATAGCGTAAATTTGCTGCCTGTTGAACTCTGATCTTAGTTCAAAGGTCCCCTGAAGAAAACATCCTTTTGTCTGTCTCCAGCTACCTCTGCTCCCTGATGCATCACCCCAGTTTGATACAGGATCCCTCCTTGGCTGGGGCTGCCACAGCAAGGCCACAGGATTATAGCAGTGAGGTGTGACCCACAGCTGTGAATGGATGGTCTTGGAGTGCAGGGCTAGCGACTTTGATCTCCAAGGACCTACAGATCTGCTCTGGAAGTATGGACAAGTCCTTTGAGATCTGCATGATGACAGAGATTTAGATCCAAAAACATTTTCTGGAGACAGGCAGGTAAGAGGATGGTGGGGGTTTCCTCTGAAAGGATTTGAGCAGGTTCAGTCGCCTTTTTTCTCATTTGAATACCTAACAGCTCTGGCACATCTTAAAACCCAAGCAGGTGCCCATCTGCCCTTTCAGGCAATTACATACCTTTTTAAAATTGGTTCATGGTACAGTCTGTGCTCTTTGCTGTGAAATGGATGAAGTTAATTCCTAACAGCGAGGAGACATGTAAGGAATAAAGAAGGACCATGCAGAGGAGATAGCTGTGAAGTCTTTTATCCCAGTAAACTGCTCGGCAGTGACTGCTACAGACATCTTTCTTCTGCCTGCAACTTCATTACTGCTGTATGTTGTGACTCCTGGTTAGTTAAAGACAACTGCTGCTGAAGCACAGCTTTATAGCAGTTGAGTTCAGCAGCAGCACAGAGATGACAACTGACCTATAGACTTAGGAAAGAAGCCAGTCCATAGTCATGCTCAGAATCAAAGCCTAGAGACTGGTATAATCTCGGCTCTGGTATGACTTCTGTGGCGGCATCAAAGCCTAACGTTTGAGAAAACAACCTCCTAGTAGTCCCCTGAAGCCATTCAGACACTCCTTCACTCTTCATCTCCTCAAAAGAACAGAGTTTTGGTCCACTGATGCAAAGTATTTAGTAGTCTCCTTACTGAACATCTTTCCTGCCACTTTTGCTCTGGTGAAAACAGAAGGCTTTGAGGCAATTTTTCAAGGTCTGTTGACTACAAGCCTTTTTGGCAAAGCCCTCAAACTGTCACTCTCCAGAGCTGGTGCCTACTAAAATCAGCAAACCAGGTCTTTCCCTATGGCTGTGTTACCCTTGTGGCTCCCTAGGGCTTTGTCATTTCAGAATGCGTCTGTCAAAAATCACTATATCCTCTTTTGCTCTTGGAAATATAAATAAAGCTATTGACACTAGAAAAAAATTTGCAAAGGTTTCACTTAAAAAAAAAAAAAAACCAAACAAACAAAAAAACCAAACAAACAAAAAGAAGCAACAAACAGGAAAAATAAATAAAGGGCACAGAAAGGATTCTTTATGACTTTGATGTTTGTATGTTGTAGGTTCACATAAATCTGTAGGGTTTTATTGTGTCTTTGGGTTAAGTCTGAAATGATGATAAGAAGCTATGCATTCTACACCTTGAGGGTGTATATATAAAAAAAAACATTCCAGATTTCTTTATCTGCAGAAATATAGCCCTTTCATTCTCAGGTCCCCAAATACTTTTCTTAGTAGCTGCATTTAATTGCAGAGCCTACAGTGTTATCATGAACTCTTTTGCCACCCTATAACACTTCTGTGGTTGTACAGATATTTAAATAGATCCCATCTTTTTCATTTCTTCTATCTAACCCATTACTGCAGGGCTGTTCATGCACCCTGATATCACTGGACACAGGGGAAAGAAACCTAGCTATGGCAAGCTGCTGCCTCTCCTCATATCCTCCTGTCACCTCTGCCCCATGAGCTGACACTCAGAAGTGTTCATGTTCAAACGTTGTCCCACATAAACGGATGGCTCCCAAGCCCTGTAGGTGAAACATCATTCCACCTATGGACTGCAGCTTTGAAAAATCTCAACTGCAGAGCAGCCTAAACTTTGTCTGCCTGTGCAGCTGTACCTTAGCACAAGGTGAGGAACATCTTTGTGCTTGGGGACACTCAGAAAAACTAAATCAAAGCATTCACATCAGGAATAAAGTTGGTGTGCGAAAGTTACACTTCTGTGCTTAGGGTAAGCAGTCAGAAGTGAGCAGCCACACTGATTGCCTCAGTGTTCATGTCCCTGGATGAGACAGGACTCGGGGGCCAGGCTGCACCAGGAGACAGCATAATATTATCTTTCTTTTTTTTTTTTTTTTTTTCTCCTTCACACAAGCAGATAAGGACTTCAGGTGAATGGCAGTTGAACATGGCCATGTAAGTGATGCACCCAGGAGTCTTCTTATTCAAGAAGAATAATCCATTTAAAAAAACTGGTTACAAAACTGAAAAGAGGAACAAATGTTTCTGTCACCCCACGCCGCTAATCAAAAGCAAATGATTTTGTGTTACATACTAAAACACACAAAAGTGAATGGGAATTTAAACACAAATGTGTTCAGTTCATGGAGAGGTTCTGGGAAAAAAAAAAAAAAGCCTCACCGAAGACTTTGTAGATGCCTACCCTGCTCATGACTGGTTAAAAAATGTTATGATCAGCTGGAATGCCAGAGATCACCCTATTTAGCAGTGACTGGGAAAGCTTTAAACTCATAGAATGAGTTGCTTCTCATACCTGGCTCAATTTGTGATTGCCAGGACTTGGGCACAGGAGTGCACTGCCTGCTTGCTTTCTCATGGTTCAGGTTAAGATGTGTCATGTCCTGCTCTGAAGTTTGTTGGTGGTTGCTGGTAAAGGTGATGTAGTCTTGGCTTGAAATAGTTGTTTCTTGTAAATAATTGGGGATTGTGTTTTGGAAGTGAAATAGAGATTAAACTCTGTCATACTTTGTTTCTTAAACTACGACCTCTCTTTTCTGAACTGCATTATTCTCTCGTTACTGTGGCCAAAAGAAGAAAATAAAGGTTGGGTGGGTAATGAAGCAATGCCATAACAGGTATGTCAACGAGGAGAATCAGGTCAGTCCTGAATGTCTGTCATTTTGTAAGCTGCCAATCAGTAAAATGCCTAGGGAGTGATGGAGTGAGCTGGTAATCAGTGCAGAACAGACATGTGAATCTTGTTTAATCCTATTTGACTTGCCATTTTAATGACTTGGGTTTGGGGGTGAGCTGCTGCATAGGACTCCAAGCGATGCTGCTGCTTTTAAATTCCTGTGGTTTCATATGTTGTGTAATTGCTAGACAAGCTGTAGTCTGAAGAACTGACTGCTGTGAATTCTTTAGTTATTCCTCCTGTGCCTTAGTTACTGCTTATTTCAATACAGAACTCAAAAGCGACATGACAATCTAAATAATGAGTAGAAAATATCTTATCAGAAACAAATTTTCATCTAAAATCAAGAATTACCCTAATTTAAATGTGCTTTTCATTTCCATTTCTTTAAAGCCAAATGATCTGGTAGCTAGGAAGCCCTTCTTGCTGAATTGCTTGGTACTTAGATGCTGTTTGAACCAGTAAGTAATAGATCATTTGAACTTCATGGATTGACAGCAGTAAAACAGCTTTTCTTCTGTGCTTGGCACCAGTCAGCAGCTGCTTCCTGCCTATCTGCTTCAGCTGCCATTCCCATTTTGAAGAAAGGTTTGATTCTGTAGTTGGTTTGGTTTTTTTTAGATGGCCAAGAACAATGCTTATTGTTCTGCTTTTGATGATCTGGGAGGGTAGCAGTTGAGGAGATGAGTAAACTGAAGACTTGATTTCTCTCAAAGCTCCTGCGCTGAAAAATCATCAGTAGCAAGTAAAGACTGTGGAAGACCTCAGCTGCAGCAGCCCTTGCTCTGTATTTTGATTTGTTCCCTAGTGACAGAAAAAAAAGGTCTCACTTTCTCATCAGCCCTCCTAAGTATGAAAAGCCCCTGAGAAGGAGCTCCTACAGGAAAAAGAGACTGGAAAAGAGAAAAGGGAGAGCTGCCTTCTGCTTGTGGTCACGTTTCAGTGGCCAAAACTGGGAAACTTGGCAAAGGAGAACAGAGTCCATGTGGTAAACCAGGAGTTATTGACTTTTGGGGGAGATATTTAGAGTTCTCTCGTGACACATTAATGCTGAGAATCCCAGTGGATACAAAAGACCTTTTTTCATTATTTTGATTGCTAATTGGGCCAAATTTGCATTGCCCAAGTAGTGATCAGTTTGATTCAGTGTTGCTGTAGTTTCTAATTTCTTGTGTAGTCATTGTGTTTACATTCCTTTCACACCTTTTTTTTTTAACCAAGTTGTCCTTACATATCAGAATGGTGAAATGTACAGCAATGACCTTGTCCAGGTGCCTTCCATATAGCCCATTACCAATGATTGTAAATTGGGGTACACTGCCCAGCCCGTTTCCCCAGAGCAGAGCTTACTCTCCATGTGTGCTGCCCAGGGCTGCTTCTTTGGTCACTTATACACCCGGAAACCTGGGAGCAAATCTCCCTTAGAAAATGAAAATGCAGTTGACTGCACCCATGCCATTCCTACCTCTTAGAGTAAGTGCCTTTGAAGGTGGGCCTCAGGGGGGTTTAGAAAATAATTACTCTTGCTCTCCAAACTCAAAGTGTCTGTAGCATCTGGGAGGTATTATCTGTTCAGGCTTACATTTGAATGTTAGGTACTAATTTCAGACAAGTGTCTATCACTTGAATGTAGAGTGTGCAGCTGCAGCAGCCCCCGAATTATTATTACCTCTAAGTGGCAGCCATTTGGTCTCTTTTCCCTTTTTATCTCTAGTATTTGTATGAGTACCCACAGTAGGATTCATTTTCCCTACCTCCAGCTGTCTGAAAGGTAGATTTTGAGATCAGCTTTTTCACTGGGGCCTGCCTAGTTTACAGTCAATGGGGAGTGATCTACTTCTCCCAAGGACAATTTGTCCATTAAAAGGAAAATTGAATAAATTGCTTATTGCTCTTTGCTGCTTGTTCTTTACACTTGATGCCTAAAATTTTGATGGTCGAAATAGGAAAGATGAGTCCCATATAAAATGGGATGTAATAGAGGATGTTTGTGGCCCCACTCTGTTAAGAGTAGTTAGCAAGTATGGAAATTTATCTCCTTGTCCCTAGGATAGCTGTTCTGTTTGCTACTATATGTGACCATTGTGTTTACTACCCTCTTTTTAAGCAGTGTCTAACATTAGGTGTCAAGAGTCTTCTTTGTGGCCAGTACAGAGTTTCATAACTCCTGAGGAAAGAGTGATTCAAATCGAACCACTTCTCTTTGTCACTGCCACTGTGAGGATGCCTTGCCTAGGACCTTGTTGACTAACTGCAGCAGTTACTAACTGCTGCTGCAGGGCCATATGCTGGAGTGGCAGGCAGCCCCTTTACCTGTGTGTAGGGAATTCAAATCAGCTTTCTGGAGGAGGTTAAATCTCACTTATTTGTTCAACTGGTGATTGCTTGCTGACTCATTCAAAATTCAGCATTATTCAGCTGGGTTGGGTGCTGAGGTTGTAACTCAAATTGCAGACTTCATTTGCAAAGCAAAGTGAGCTACAGACCAGTGTGGAGGTGTTAGGCTTTGAGAGGCTTTGGGGGAAAAAAAAAAAAAAGTCAGATCAACCTGACCTGGGGTACATTTAAAAGTAAAGAAAAAAAACCAAAATCTCCAAACAAAAAAACAACCAACCGAAAAAAAAAAACCCACCCCAAAAAAATGAAGCTGGTTTGATGTAGTTTCTGCACAGTACTAAGCTTATTACTCAGTGCTATGTCATTCTGCAGCTGTTTAAACCACCGATTCTCTTGCATGTGATTCCTTACTTAGCAACTGTTTTACCACAGTGGAAACTGATTCCATAGCTAAAATATTGAGCATGAAGGTGCTTCTGAAGCATGCATTTCTGACCAGAAACACCTTGTATGTGTGAAACGCTAGCCTCAGAGAACAGATCTTTTCTTGCAGTCTGTATGTAAATGCTCAAACTGATCTCGGTTCTCAAAACATGAAAGAAAAGCATGTTTTCTTTGGTCTGAATTTGAAGAAGCATCTGTTCTTAGTGAAAAGGATGCAGTTGTCCCAAAGACTGTGTAACTCCTGGTTTAGAGATGTTCCTAGGAGCTGTGTGCTTTACCACTGTAACTAGCACATCCTTATGAGCAGGAGGAAAGAAAATCCCATGGAAGTGCCACGACCTGTATGCCCTGGCAATGAGCCTGTGGTCAGCTGAGCAAGCTGTATTGTTAAACATCTTTTAAAATGGCAACCCATTTATTACAGCAGTTAGCTGTCCCCTGATCCTTGCATGCACCTCAGTCTTAGGAAGGTGTATGTTAAAAGCCATGGCATACATAGTGAGAAGGAAGCTCTTTGTATTTGTATGTGTCAGTAAAGGCAGTGCTCAGATCTTAGCTTCTACCTTTGTGTTAAACTGAGAGGTTTTGGTTGTTACATATTTTTTTTTCTTTTTAAATGAGTTGCCTTGCCTCCAAGCACACACATTATGTTCGGTCCCTCCTGTTGACTTACGTTGTGACTTTCACTTGGATGCTGTTAGGAAGTCATCATGGCACATATCTGTCCTCTGAGCTGGCTTCATAGGCAGCACACCACCACCAAAGAAACGAGTCTGCTGTGCATGAGCGGTAACTCTCCAGCACATCCTCCTGCTTCTCACTTCTGCTTTCAGCTCAGTTCTTCCATTTGTCTTCGGTGTCTGCCACTTTATTATCTGGTGATGATGATCTTCACCTCCACTGTAAAGTGTGCTCCAGCCATGGTGACATCCTTATCAGCTGCCTCGACTGCACTCACTTCTTGACTCCAGATCTCAGTTTGTAGAATTTCTGCATGTGGAGGAGGATGCTGTTGCTTCTCTCAGTTTAAAAGCTCATGGGCTAGCAAAGTGGATATGGTTACAGCCTGGCAATGGACAAAGCTCTGGACTAGAGGAGACCACTGCTTTGGAAAATATTTTTCTAACCTTGCAACTTGGTTTTGGTAGATCAGATTAGATTTCTTGCAAATGACCCATATTCACCAGCCCTACACACCAGCACATGAGGAGAGGTTTCAGGCAGCCTTTTTTTTTTTTTTTTTTTTAACTGCATGAAGCAGTGCCAAATGCTTCTGTTTGGATGAGCCTTTCCCTCCAGTTATGTTGTTTTGCTAGAGACACGGTAGGGTTTATTCATCATGGGGTAATTCTCCTAAGAGACAGTGAGTTATGCTAATGACTAATTTGCCCTGTGAGGATTTGGAGATGCCTGTCAGGGAAATATATTTAGCATTGGACTTTTTCTGATGTATGCACAGCACCAGAAATATGAGGGTGTTGCAGGGAGATTATTTGCTCTATCGTATGCTTGCACTTACTCTCACTGAAAAAAATCAACAGAAATCTTGCTCTTCTGAGCAGTGTCTTGCATTGTACTCTCCTCGATCAATGATGGTTACATTATGCCTTCATACCATCTGTGAGAGTAGACCACAACATTTTTTCCTACAGGCACTGGATTGATTTTTGTTGTTGTTTCTGTTTTTAAACTACATTATAATGTAGGTTTATCAGAGAAGAAGCCCTGGAGTAATAGACCTCCTTCTCCTGGCACATGTAGAGCTTGGGAGATATTTTTATTCACTGAGTGATAATTCCTGAGTATAATAAATATAAATGCAAAAATAATGTTCCTGTAGGTGTGTATCTTCAGAAACAAAGCTGCAGCACAGAGATGGTTTCTGCATTGTTTCAGAGAGGAAAGAGCAAAAGAGGTCCTGGTATCAGCCCTTGATGGGCAAAGCCCAAGCCTAGTTTTCATGCTTCTGGCATACAACAGCAGTATCTGGGTTATCTTCTCCAGGAGACACAAAGCAGTGATATATCCTGCCAGCCCAGCTGGGTACAATTTGCAGGAGGAGGCCTAGGTGGGGCTGCTTCTGCTGCTCTGGGAATGCCTTATGTCTCACAGCTGAAAGACCAGGGTAAACATGGGGCAGTGCACTTCAGGCTGACACGTTGCCAAAATGAACTTAAGAGATGTGGAGCTTCTGATTCCACAACATTGTCTGCTGCTGTCAGAACAAGAGGCCAGCCATGTTCTACAGGCACACTCCCCATGCTGGGCAGCATTTCCTCAAGAAGGAAGTTAGTACTGTGTCTAAGTGAAGCCCTTCCAGTGTAACCTCTATCCAGATGATGTGCTGTCCACAATTTTACTATTTCTTCTTCTGACTTAAACCCTTCATTTTGTGTGGCTACTCTCTGAAAGCACACGGCACTGCAGCCCTGCTTCGACAGCACACTGTGTTCAGAGGTGGAGTGATCAAATGTCAAGGAGCTTCAAAACGTTCACAGTCTACTGCCAGGCTTCCCAGACTTCACAAGGATTTTTGGGATAGTTTCACCAAGCCTGCTGCTTTTGCCCTTGGGGGTTATCTCAGAATGGTACAAGCTCCATGCAGTGCAGGTTCAGGGCTTTGAGGGCACTGTGTTGAGATTCACCTGCAACACACAGTGTCATCTTTTGGCAATCATTCACTAAAAGACTAGAATATTATTATAAAGTGTTTTCACTAAAAAGCATCTACAAAATCGAGGGGAATGTCCCATGCCTGAAGGTTTGGCAAAAGTCTGCCTGCATCCAGGATGGAATCATCTCCCCCAGAGCCCTGGAGGAACTGAGACCACACAGACTTCAGTGCATGTTGAATGTTTGACATCTGCATCAAATGCTTTCTGTTGTCACTTTAGGTGGAGTGGCAGAATTTTGAAGCTGACTTTGGGGTTAGACCCTGGGTTAGAGAGAAACTTCCTAAAGGAGTGGAAGATGCTCTCACACTCTGGTGCGCTCCGTTGCACTCTGGTCATTGTGCTGCTCTCACTCCTTCCTCTTGCCACTGTGGATGCTGTTGTTTAGAGATCACTGTGAGCCTGGTATTTAGGAGCAGAAATGACTGTCTAGCTAATGGCCATTACTCTACTAATGTATGGTATTTTTCTCAAGTAATTTTGGAATCCTGCACAGCAGACCAGGTTTTTCTCACTTTAAAATTGTTTAAAAATTAAACCCCAGCCCTATTTGGGAGTGCAGAAACCATTATCGCTGCTCAGGTGCAGCATATACTCCTTCAAGTTAGTCACATTTGAAAATGTTACCCAGGCACAAGCAGTTCATGGCAATGTCACTGTGACTGTGTTGCATGAGTTAAATGTCTGTAGATGGTCATCCTTCTACAAATGAAGCAGTTTCAGAGAGAACCATCTTAGCATGACTTAGTGAAACTTCATTCCTATTTTCAGGCTTTTTAGAGCACTCCAGGCATGGTCACATTTGTCTCAGGTCAGGCATTATCTCTGCCCTCTCTTCCTCTGCCTTTGTTCAGGTTTTTCTGTAGCCAGCTTTACCAAGCTGTGAGTTTGTTGGAGGATTTTTTTGCCACTTCTCTATGGCCTAGAGCTTAGGTCGAGGACTGGATTGTACAGATGCCTGTTAAAGACTGCAACTCAAGTAACTATTTTGTTTTTAAAAAACACTGATGTTGAAAAGTGGTGATCATCTGTATCAATGTGCACCCTTCCATCCCCCCTTTACGTTTGTAGCTGTATTGTAAAGACTTGTTCAGCTCACTTTCCTTCATCCTCCCACCTCAACAGGATTTTGTTAATCCTCTGGTTGTCTTGCAGAAGCTTTAGATTAAGAATCACATTTTCCAAGTTATTTCCATGCTCTCCTTCTAAAGATTATAAAGACATTTTTGCAGCTCTCATTAACTCCTCTTAGCCCATCACCCATGTTTTAGAGAGATGAATGTGCTTCAGTTCAGTGTTAATGCAACCTCTTACTGTTTCCAGTGCTGAAATATGGTCTAATGTATCAGATAATGCTGCCCAGTGCCAGCAGTTTTACTCCTGGCTAGGCAGAGGCAGGCTCTGCAGACACAAATTGCATACACTCTTTTTTAAGACTAGAAAGTACATTCTATTAATCACTTTTTTGCAAATAGTTGCAAAGTTATAAAACAGTGATCAATAAAGGGGAGAAAAAAGACTGGGGCCTTCAGGGTACAAGTAATACATTCATTACTTTGAACAAATTCAATATGAGGAATGAATCAATGTCATAACTTGCTAGCTGTGTATTATATGTTGTCCCATGTAATCTAGTGCAGACCAGGCTGGTGTTCCTTTCATGTGCTATCTGAAAAATGCTTCTCCTCTCTCCAGTAAATTGCTGTTTAATATCTGCTGCAGGAGAGAATATGAAACAATAATGAGGGGGTCAAATGCTGCCCTTTCCTGGCACATGGCTGCCTTGCTCAACTCTGCATCTTACTTGTTATCATCCTTCTGTGTACCTAAAATCCTGTGGTGCTGAAAGCCCTACAGAATGTAATGTATGAGTCACTAAAACCAACAGCAAATTAAGTGCATTGCATAGCAGAGAAAGGATTGAATGAAAGAAATATATTGAAATCTCTGGCAATTCTGTAGAAAGCGAAAAGGCTGTACTGTGGAGACACACAAACCACTTACTGTGCAGTGCTACCGTCTCTCAAATGTTTCTGAATGCAGCTCTCAGTTAATTTCAGTTATCTCTTCCCTGATTGTTTGTTCCATTCTGGTTTCCCCTCTGTAGGACCCTTGCTTTCCTTGCCAGGAGATATGAGCAGCAAACGTAGCAACTGGCAGGATCCTCTTTGGCCCAGCCTGACCAGGAAAAGAGAGCTGGGCAGGTGCCCAGTGCACTATATCACTCCTTATCTCAGCAACTCTGCCCTCAATGAGTATATGATATCTGTTTCTCGGGTGTGAATAATTTTTGAGGATCTTTTCCTTCCTTAAAATTAGTATGTTCTATTTTGGAAACTCTGGGAAAAGATGTACTTTCATTTACACTGACCCAGAAGCAAGTATCAAAGATACCTCCAAGTAGTTAATCAGTGCCAGGTTCGAGAGGTTAGTGGTCAGCTTGTTGTGTGGCACGTATGAGGGTTCAGCCTTTTAAGATCTTCCTAGACTAGTGATTAGACTCTGTGCTGGTTGTAGAAGGCCCCAAGCCTGACAAAAAACCCACAAGATTTGGGGTTGGTGGTGAAAGCCAAATTGTCATGGGCATCAGCAGAGTTCGCAGATGCCCAGGCACTGCTGAGGCTCTCTCCTCTTTCCAACAGTTCTGTCAGCAGATCCATGTTTCACCACCCTGCTACATAACTCTGATCTCTTAAACTATGTTTAAGAGGTTTCCAGCTCTCGCTGAATGAATAAAATACCGTGTGCTATTTATTAGCCTGAGTAACAGCAACAAATCAGTGACTATAGCTAATAACACAAAAGGTACTGAGTGGGACAGTGAGAATCAGGTACAATTTGCAAGGCCATTTAGATGTCAATTAATTGTAGTTGGGATTCTGCTGGGGGCTTTCTTGCCTCATGTAATTGGTGAGATGGAGATAAGGTTAGTGCATAGTGATGTTGTTTCACCATGAGATAATCAAGGGGTTATTTCCCTTGGTTTCTATCCAAAGGTAGCAGAATAATGCTAAACTATCCCTTGTTCAACCCTACATCAGCTATGTTAGCACTGAAGAGCATCATGTGCCATCTGTCAGTACTAGTGCCCAAACTGGCAGGGGATGCTTCTGAGTGCAACTGATGTAGGAAAAGGTTCTCCCTCCATCCTCCCAGCAAGGGGTGTCCTGCCTGAGACAGGTGATGTGCAACGTGTGACTGCTGCAGAGACAGCTTTAGATACGCTCTCCTCATCTCCTGCACATGTTTTCTCTGTGTTTTGCTTCTCCTTGATGGAACAAAAACATTATTTAGCTGCTATTTGCTGTTCTCACCTTTCTAAAGTTATGCTATCTCATTAGGGCAGGCAATTCAATATGGAATAGAATTAGATCAAATGAAAAGTGTACTTTGTAGGAAGGAAGGTCTAACTGGGAGGAGATGTCACGACATACAGAGCAGTTTAATACATAGAAAGATGTGGAGTAAGGCAGAAGTATCTGGTTTGGAACACTGTCGGTGTGTCTGCAGAGCAAACAGGTTATTGTGGTGTATGCAGGCAGAGCTTTGTTAGTGTGGCTTCAGCAATAGCAGAGGAATGGGGAGGGAGTTCAGGAAGAGCTCTTGCAGCATGTGCTGGCATCTGGGTTGCTATCATTTTTGTTATCCCCATCTGTGCTGCCAGAGTAAATCCAGGGTAGAGGTGGCCTCCCTGCCAGAACATACACCTTCACATGGTGTGCAGATGTACCTGGGATGCCTTCCAGCCATCTTCTATCTCCTCTTGAACATGAACCTTCACCCTTCAGACATGTGAAGAGACATTCTGTCAGCTGAGCTGGTGTGGCATCTAGATTTGGTCTCATCAGATCATAGCTAGTCAGACCTCCTCTAAGATAGTTGTTTCTGTGCCATCAAATCATCCCTGATCTGGGCCTACTCTCTTCCTTGTTCTTCTCCAGTTATGTGACCTTTGTCACTCCAGTGGAGAGCACATCCCCAGGAGAGCAGCAATTCACCACACTGTGAGTTTACCAATGCCTCAGTCTCTTCATCTTCTAATTGTTTTTTTCATTAATTGAAACTAAAAAGGCAATTAATGCACCTGATAAAGAACAGTCAGTGGTTTTCCTCTGTCCTTCAGGTGTGTACTATGACTGAGAACCACAGACACTCCATATCCCACATTTGATGATGTGTAACTACTGTCGGAAGGACTTACACCCTTATATATTCCTCAAGCTTTGCTGCATATTTATCACCAACCTCTCATGGTCACACATCTTGCACAGCCTTTGGGGTGGTTATTTTTGTGTTGGTTGCTGCAGTGCAGAGAGTTCAATATTCAGACCAGAGGCTTAGGAGACAAGAGGAGCAGTCACTCCTGCTGGCACACATTCCCTGAGTGACCATGCTGAAGTGATGAATTCAAGTTTATGATATGTTCTTCATGGTAATATTAATTGTGGAGATTACTGCAGATGACAGCAAATTAGATCGTCTCTCAATGCTTACTGCCTGCTACTGAATTACCTTTGGCTTTAATATTTCACTTGATTGAAGAGTGTGCTTAAAATCTTTATAGTGACCCATATTTTTTATTCCTGACAAGAAACAGAAAACAAGGCTTGGGCTACAAATGGGACAATGACAGTGATGCCTGTGTGATGACTGCATTGGGGACAACTGATGGATTTGCACCAGATAGGAGTTACAACCTTAGCAAATCGTGTGGAGGCCAGAGGCAGGGAGAAGTCATGACTTCAGTTTTGGTGGAGAGACCAAAGCCTGATTTGTATCCCAACAGTGTTTAGGGAAGGGATGTCAGTGAGAAAGTGAGTTTATCCCTGCCCTCCAAATAATAACACCTGGGAGTTGGTATCAAATGAAGTCAGTAGCTTCTCAAGCTCTTGCACATCCAGCCCCATGGAGTGGCAGCCCAGAGACACTCTCAATAGGTTTTGTTCAAGTTTTAAGCCATGAATTTGAGCCATGAATGAATTTAAGCCATGTATCATTTATGAGCACAATCACCCCTGCAGAGCTTTCTGGTCTTCAGGTTCTATCACCTGTGAATGGGCAACATTGTGTCTGAAATTGTGCATCAAATGCATTCACCAGTGCCTTTTGGATTGCAAGCCAGCATCTTGGGCTCACTTAGGAGAAATTGTGCAAAAGTTGAGCTCTGTATTAGAAGAAATGCATTTAGAGGCCAGTGAAATGTATTTCTGCTTGACTTTTTTTTTTTTTTTTAATTGGATACTTTTATTTGTCATGGCTTAGGCTATGTTTGCTGCTTGATGTGGATACAGAAAAACATGTGAGTGTGATTGCAGACAGCTTTTGGCCTCATGGTATTTTAATGCTTTTTCAGAACCTTTTCAATCCATAAATTTACACTGGGATCTGTAAGTTCAAGTCTCATTGATTTCAATGGCAGATGCATGAGTGCACCTGTGAACTGAATCAGAAATAAGGGGCTTAAGCTATCGGCAGCAGGGAGATGTCCTCATTTCTCTGACAGCTTGATTTGTTTCTGCAATTCGTTCTTCCAGCTGAGTGAACAAAGATCCTGCCTATTACATGAGTGTTTGCTGCATTATAACTAAACATCCTATTCCAGATGAACCACCACAGCTATGGTTTAGCCCTGGAAATTTGCTATTCTGGCAGAAGGAGCACCTGCCTTTGCCACACTCCATAAAGCACTCACTGTGGAGGATGCTCTGGAGTAGCTGGGAGTAAAGGGAATTCTCAGCCTCATTTGTTTCCCTGTCTCCAGGTGCATGAAAAGCTTCATTACCAAACATCAGGACAATATGGTTTCTGAAATCAACTCGCGTGGGGAGAATTCCATCTCAGGGCTGGGAACTGGGTTTCCTAATTGGAGGACAAGTGTTAATCTCACTCCATCCATCTCATAGCCTGAAGACTAACAGTAACACATTCAGTGCCATGAATGTGCCTCCTTTCAAGGAGCTCAGATCAGTATGCCCATGCTGTACGTCCTTTCCATTCAAAAGCAGGTTTTATTGCAGTGGGAGAATTGCCTTCCAAAGACAGGGAGTTTCTGTAACACTGCTATTTGTTCAAATCTTCACTCTAGTAATAACCAGATCAGCTTGCACGGCTTTTGAATAATTCATGGCTTTGCACTGGGCTCTATTCTTCACCAGAAAACAAGATTTTCATGTAACAGCTCTGAAAGATGATCTGTCTTAATTACGGTAGCTATCCCTTATCATCAGTGGTTGTGTTGTTTGATCCTTAAAATCCTTTATCTCTGGTTTCTTTCTGGGAATTTTGAATTCAATAATAGTGCCAGGAATGCCTGTGGAGAGGGACTCCACGTCTTGCTTTGGGAGCGTAAGCAGCGTGTTCATATCTTGCTTTGGGAGCATAAGCAGCTCTGGCTCCTAACATCTGTGCTCAGCTGGACACTAAGGGTGCCCCCTGAACCTGTGTGCAGCTCTAGGGACTGCAAACAATGCTTGGCAGCAGCTTCCCTGGTGAAATTCTGGCTGTCAAAATAGCTATGAAACTCTTTTGACTTACCAGCCGGAGAGGTGCACTCCAAGCCCGTTAGGTGAATAGCTAATAAAAACTGATGATGATGGAGGATCCCCAAGGATATTCTGGTGAGACTAAAGATGCAGTAACAGGACAGGCTCTTTGTGAGACTGAGATGAAGGTGAGAGACGGACTGAAGGAAAGAGAAGATGAGGGTGCTACAGAGCCAGAGCTTAATGATTGTTAGTTTGTTTTACAGGAGATTATTCCCAGCCCCTGCCATGTTGTGTGACTAGTGGAAGATGCATTTACAGATCAGGTGAACGTTGCCACAGACCTACTAGTCCAGACCAGGAGAGGAAGGCAAAGTCCCAGAGCCGAGCCCACTAAACTCTACAGACAGCAGAGAAAAGAAATCCAAAACTGAATGGAGTAAGCAATCAGACTGAACTAGGATTTTGTGTTTTGTTTGTGCTCACTAAAACAACCTTTACTTGAAATATTAAGCCCCAAAGATTTGCTGCCATGGTAAATATTACACTTGAATTGATTAGGTGCACTTCAGAAATCAAGCCACAGTCTTAATAGAGGAACAGTGCATATTTTCAATGTTTATCATACTGTATTAGGTGTTTAATTACAAAGAGGTTCCCAGAGGATTAGCCAGCTTCACACTGACGGCAGAAGCAGGTCTGTTAGCGAATTTTGGCAGGTAATCATAATGTGGAACTGGATGGTTTGAGCTGAATATTTTATGATAGCTGGGCTAGTTGGAATGGAGAGAAATGTAATCGCTCCCTTTGCTAGGGGAAAAAAAAAATAGACAAGTACACACACCTGTTTGCTTCTGCAGTTTTGCTAGCTTGGTAAATTAGGAAGGAATTACTGTCAATATTATCTGTATTACTGGGCTGAGCTCCACAGCAGGGAGCAGGGGAGTGGGCTGATGGCTCTTGCTGCTTCCACTTGTGCAGACACCTGCTCTTGTGTGCTCCACGGGGAGCTAGGGGGATTTAATTTCCATTGTCTGCTCTTAGGTTAGATTAATTGGGATCAGCAGGACAGGACCTAGAGCACTGCTAGAAAAGTGCCTTCCACACCTCAGGCAACACGTCACTTGTTTGGACATGATATTCAAGAATCTTCTTCATATCAGAAGAGGCCTTACCTAATGCAGCCACCATTTACTGATCCATGAGACATCTCTGTAGCTGAGCAAACTTGGCTCTTAGCAGTGTTCATTGATCTTAATACTGCTTGTGGCAGCAGGAAGGTGGTGTGGGAGAAGTCAAACACCAATTTGGAGAGCAGAGTAGACATGGAGCAGGCTTGCTTCTGAGACAGCCTCAGCCTGGACCCCTTGCCACCAAGCTGCTCCTTCATGAGGAGGTCCGTGGCAGGATCTCCATCCAGGAAATCAGCCATAGCAGACCTTTTGAATAGCCTGGGACATGGCACACATTTCATCCGCTTGCTGCTGCTGCTGCTCATGTTGCTCCAAAGGCTGCACATGAATATATTTTATAGGATCAGGTCATGAATCCTCCAAGTCTATCTGCAGTCCTCTCTCTGTTTCACAGGACAGCAGAAGGACCTGCTCTATCGGTGCTGCTGGGAATATTCTGTGTGTTATCGCTCTGCAAAAAAAAAAAAAAGCATTTAGTCCAATAACTCTCCCAGGAGCAGACTTGCATGAGGCATTTCTGAATGTGGCATTTGCTTAGCAGAGCTCTATCCAATCACCCTGTGACTCCATGGAAATGAGGGAGCTTAAGAAAGGTGGGAAAACTAAATGCACTGTTGACAGATTTGTTAGCATTAGGATCTCAATTAACAGAAATATGTAAGTGTATGTCTTTAAAATAGGTGTTATTTGGTGTTGACTGCAGCAGTGTCTGTCACTGCTCTCAGCGCACCCTTGCCCAATAAAGTGTGCTTGCACAAGAGCATGTTTCCTGACTGTGACCAGACTGTGTGCAGTGGTGGGAACTGCCAAATTGAGGAGGTTGCTGAAGCCACCTATGAGCACTGACAGGACAGTTTAGAGAAGCCCTGAAACATTGGGCTCAGCATTTTATAGGCATTAGGCTGAACGAGCTGATATAAGGAGAAGGAGAAAACAGATGGGAGAAAGCATTTATGAAGCAGCTGCCTGTTAACCAATAATTTGGTACATTTCCTTCAGTTCTTTTCATTAAGCCACAATATGTGGATGTCTCGTTTGCTGGGAGACGCATTGAATGTTCAAAAGACTTTGCTATAATTACATGAATGCTGAAAGAGTAAAGACATGTGCCGTGTCAGGAATAGTTCTCTTTTTTTCTCTCTGTTTAGGAGTACAGCAACGAAACACCACCTTTCATAGAATCATAGAATTGCTTCCTGGTAGCGTAGGGGTTGCAGAAGGGTGGTTTATTGGTAGCCATCTCACTCACTAAAGAGATTGCTTCACCTTTTAATGACAGGCTCCTTGCCTTTATCATGACTCAGATTAATCATTAGCTCCTTAGAGTCATATATTAGCAGGTTTAGGAGTTTAACAGTCTTGGAGGCTCTGCTCCTATTTTCCTCACCAGCAGATCAAGTTAGTGGGACTGAGCTGGAATGTGCAGAAGTTATAGAGGGATGACAAGGAGGTACGCAAAAAAGGTATCTTCTGGAAGGCTTATTTTCAGTCCCCTTTTTCTGGTCATTTGCAGAGGGCTGAGCCTTGATGGAGCAGTTCTCCCCATCCCACCTGTTATGCTGCAGGGAAATGCAGCAGCTGAACAACACTGCCTGGGAGCTGGTGTGACTGGTGATGCAGGAACTCTGCACTGTACTAACACACAAGTAGTGTTACACATCAGTTCTTCCTCTTTTCAATAGTATCATCCATGCATCTAATGGAGCTTAAGCAGAATGCACAGTTGTCACCCACCGGCACATTGCTCTATCACAGTGCCTTTAGTAATATCTCAGTCAGTGACCTGGTGCCCACACAGCAAAAAGCTTCTCTGTTCCCCTCTGCACACTGTGGTCTGGTCTCATGTTGCTAGAAAATGACTGAAAGTGCAGAATATGGAACAAGAGATAAGTTACTGGATTAATAGACACTGTGACCAGTACCTTTTTCTCCCATTCCTGGAGAGAGAAACAAGCATAATTAAAGCAGGGCCAACTTATTGTGGGTACAAAACCTGTCTTGGGCTTAAAGACACCTTAAATGTTTTTCTGCCCTGATTGTAAGTATGATACAAGCACTGATTACTTTTCAGAGCTTGCATCAGGTGTCTTTGCTGTAGGCACTGGAAGATATTCTCAATGTGTTCCATTCACCATATTGTGTAAGGTCAGAAGGAAAGGATAGTCAAACTCATAATGGCTCAAAATTCTGCTGACAGGACTCTTAGCATTGTTGTCTTTGGCAGAAGCTAAGTGCTCCCTGTATCTGAAGCTTGAGAGCCTATAGGGCTAGAGTTATTTTTTTATCCATTAATTAAAATATTCTGTTAAAACACTAAAATCATTGTAGATACTCTGCAGTTGATAGAATTAATTATCATATTTATCTAACTAAAATTGTAGCTTCATAAGAATACAAATGTTTGATTGCATGCTTGATGTTATACCTCTTCATCACAGCCTTACTGCCTGGATACAAAAGGTTCTAATCAGCTCTAGTTATATGTAAACTTGTTATATGCCTGAAATATTTGTGCTTGCATTTCTGTAATCAAAAGCATATAGTTCTCAAAAATCAAGAAATATGTATGCAGTTAGTACTGGGACTGGTTCATATATTTTAAAATTTTCATTATATATGGTGATGTTGAGCAAACTATGTTCCTTTTCATTTTGTTATTTTTCAGATCCATTTTATTCTCTTAAGCCATGTTAATCCTCCATAAATTAGTCCTGAAGTAGTCTCAAATAGATAAACAAAGGGAAAAGGTCAGTTGTCTTTTCTTAAAAGATCTAGGCTTTCCGATGCCTTTCAAAGGTTCTCATTCTAAAATATGAGACATTTCCCACAGCCAGTGGGGTTTCAGCACCAGAGAATCATGAATCATAGAATGGCTTAGGTTGAAAGGGACCTTAGAGACCATCTGCTCCTGCCATGAGCAGGGATGCCTCTCAACTAGACTCAGCTACTCAAGGCCTCATCCATGAAAACCCCCAGGGAGGAGACATCCACAGTTTCCCTGGGCAAGCTATTCTAGAGTCTCACCACCCTTGTACTGAAGAACAACTTCTTAAGATCCATTTTAAACCTCCTTTCCCTCAGCTTCAAACCACTCCCCCTTGTCCTATTGCTAGACACCCCTATGAAAAGTTCCTCTCCTGCCTTCCTGTAGGATCCCTTCAAGTATGGACAGGCAGCTGTAAGGTCCTCTGGGAGTCTTCTCTAGGCTGAACAACCTCCCTCAGCCTCCCCTCATAGCAGAGGTCTTCCAGCCTTTGGATTGTCTTTGTAGCCCTCCTCTGGATTCACTACAACAGCTCTATGTCCTTCTTATAATGGGAAGTAGCCAACACCAAAGCATCCCTGTAGTGTCATTTTACTGCTGTGAAATAAAATAGAGAGTTTGTCCATATGTTTGGCATCCACACAGCCATGCTAGAAGGTAATTTGGGGAAATTACAGTCTCAAACTGCCATTTAAGAGCAAACCTCTTCCTGTGAAAAGAAATAAGAGTGCTAATAAGCATTAAGAAAATTAGTGTGATGAAAATTAAGCTGACCAAGGGAGAAAGAAACTATAAACAGGAGCATCTCTGAATTCTACTGAATTTATTTATCAAGTCTGGCAAATGGCCACTTCCTACCTCACTTGCCTGGTGAGGGAGGTGGCTGGAAGGGGGATGCTGTACACTCCTGCTCCAACCAGCTCCACACTTGCTTCAGAAGGGCCATGCATGGGTCACAGGTCTTGCAGGCAGTGCCAGGAGAAGGGGTCTGTGTCATCTCCTTCTAAATATTTTCACCACTGAGGTTTTAGAGAGAGGAGCATGAATTATTGCACAAAGCATGGAAAGGCATCCTGCAGGCAAGGAAATCTTTAGCTCCCACTGTGTTAGGTATTTCTGTGCTACACTAAGCACAAATTTTAAATGTGTCATGGTGATTTTAATGGAAAGCCAGCTAAGAGTGAGAAGGTAGCAGTCACATCATCAAGGGCTTATGTGCCATATTTACCCTAATCAGGACAAAAATGCATCCCCAAAAGCTTGGTTGACACATAAGTCCTGCTCCTCCAGCTACTCAAGCTGTTAGAGATGACAGCAATATTGTTCTGTAGAGTCCTTTGGAAATATATAAAACAGCAAACGTACCCCATGGCAGCTATTCTGCAGTGCATGCAGAAGACTTCTGTACTTCTTCCTCACTTCCTAATTCTTGTAAGGAAGAACTGCCTGTCCACTGGCTTCTCACAGGAGCCACCCTGCTCCAAAGCTGGCAAGGACTTGAAGGCTTTGTGCATTGCCCTGTCCTTTCACCTTGTGTGTATGGAGAAGCACCCCATCGGCATCTTTGGGCCTGACCATCAAGGGTAGAAGGAGGCAGGGCTACTAGATTCAGCTGCTCAGGTTATAAGAAACCAGGGCACCAGCTAGGTCTGGAGGCAAGTCTGGAAGACTGCTATAAGTGTTAATGCAGGGACTTTGTAGGTGGACGCACAGGAGTTACTTAGTGGAGAACTAAATGACCACATAGAGCTTTCCACATTCCACATCCTCTATCCAATGTGGGATATTTCCATAAGAAACTCAGAACATAGAAAGCTAGTGCTGTGCATGCATGGATTGAATAAATCTTCTGGGCATTTCTGCCTCATAATGTCAGCTGTAGTCATGAAAATTACAGCTTAATTATCCACTTGGGCACAGGTACAAAATAATAATCCTGCCTCACTTGTCAAAGCAGAGATGATGGCTGATGGCAGCCATGTGATTCTCTCTGTCCCAGCCACAAATTCATTAACTCTGCCAGTATGACAGCTGCCAAGTTCTGCTATTGACAGAAACTCCGGGGGAAATTTGCTAGATTCCTTGGCTCATGCTGCTACTCAGGTGTGTTACAATGCAAGGATATTTTAAGGATGTTTTAATGAATCCCAGGAGCCAAGTGATCTCTACCACAAAGACTATTCCATAACTTTTCAGTGCTGTGCAATATCTAGAAATAAGTCATTTGGTTATCAAAAGGAGCAGAGACTCCTGCAGTTCACAACCCCCGTGATGTATGGTTCTGTGCTCACTGTGTTATGACCACCTATCAGTGACAGTACTGGAGACAGGTTTTAAATCCAGCACTGAGCTGAGCATCACGTGTTGCTGGCAGAACTGTAGAGTACCAAACCATTAATTACATCCTTTTATAATTCTTAATATCAGCTAAGCCCCTTTTAAAACAAGTTCAACTAAGTTCTTTAATCACTATGTCAACTTCACCCAGCCCCTCACTCAATAACATGTGCATAGATGGCTCTAATTTTGTCCTGATCGACGTTTGCATAACAGTGAAGATTAGGAAGATTAGATGTCCTCATTCTATGCCAAATTTTGGTGTTTTTAAATATGTTTTAAATGAAACTCCAGACCTTGTTAAGGTGGGGAGCACCGGAATGGAGGGAAGAAGGCAAGATGTTTGTGCCACTGCCCTCCAGAATCAAGGGTCTGGGCTGGATGCAGATCATACAATCAGTCAGGGTTGGAAGAGGCCATGAGGATCATCCAGTTCCAACCCCCCTGCCATGGGCAGGGAACCCCTACCCTAGACCAGCCTGGCTTTAAATATCTCCAGGGATGTTGCCCAAACACCGCCCTGGGCAACCCATTCCAAGCTCTCACCACTCTCATGGTGAAGAACTTCCTCCTCACATCCAGTCTGAATCTCCCCACTCCAGCTTTGCTCCAGATCTGGGTGTGGTTTTTGTATCATCTCTCTGTGAAGCTGGAGAGCCACAGGCAAAGAAAGGTTATTTCTTTGCAGAAAGAAAAAGAAATAACTTCTGCAGAAGCTATCAGAGGGTAATCAGAGAAGTGCAAGCTGGCTGATGGTCATTTCTGTGTGATTTCCCCTGACACTGGTAGCCCATCTGCAAGCAGGGAGACTGCAGAACACAGTACTGCACAGCCTGGCCTTTCTTGAGCTTGCTCTCCATTTCCCACACCAGTGGATGTCTTTTGAACTTCTGCTGTAGTCAAGGGAGAGATCTTGAGTTCTAGCTGGACTCAAGGAATAGATAATTTTTGGTCAGTAGCTGTGGTAATGCAGCTCTGAATAAGGAAAATTCAAATACAACACACAGCATACACGGCTGGAAATGACTGGGCAATATTAACAAATGCTAGCAAATGCCACGTGCATGACTTGTAGTGATCCACAAGCCATGGCAGCCTCTCTGGAGATGGCTTTGGGAATATCAAGTATGGATCTGAATCTTTCACTATTCCCTTGGTGACTTTGGCACTTTATGTCTATTATCTACTCTTAACTTTGTTTACCCTAATTTTGCAGCTTCGAAAAACCTATTGTTGGGTTTTCTATAGGCAATCAATTCCTCTTCTGCCTTTTAAAGAATTGATTGGACTGCAGTGTATTGCTTCAATTTAAAGAGATTATTGCTAATATCCTGTTTTGAATTACATGTGTAAGGCTAATGGATCGTTCCAGATCAATTTAGATTGTAAATGGAGCAGCATTGCTGACAGATGTGGAGGCAAACACATAGCTGTGGACAGTGAGTTACTGCTGCCTCTTAGGGTGAACAGAGCACTTGGTTTAAGCCCTTGAGGCTTCCAGTAGGATAAAGGCAGACTCACAGTACGTAAAGCAGAAAGAATCAATATGGCTCTAAGACTAAGACTTTGTCAGGAGAAATGAATATATTATCCTTGAAATTATTGTTTTGATAGAGTCCCTGTGGTCTGCTGAAGATGTCTTTGGGTTTGTATTCATGTGGCTGAATCAGGTAGATATTCATCAGCCCTGGTTAAACATGTCATCTGTAGTTGTCTTTCCAGCTGCCAAAGCCCATCACTTTTTAACGTGGTTGGTTATTAAGGAGCTTTTGATGTGTTCATGCTTCTCCTGGGCTGGGCAATGAAATGCCCATAACATTTAACACAGTAGCTTGACATTTAAATGTCAGTTAAAAGCCTTTTCTTGAGCTGGTAGCATTCCCAGAGGAACATGTGTTTCATTATTGGGATGGCCTTGCAAATAGCTAGATAATGTGACTGTGATTTCAGTTCCTTGCCACAGTTTTGCTCTACGAAAAGAGAATTTTAAATTAATTATTTCCAGGACAACGTAACTTCTGGAGCTGGTAATGACTGCTACAGCAGCTGCTGTGTGCACAGCCAGGTGGAGATGGGCACTGAGAAGGTTTGACTGACTTTGTTGGGGAAACACAATGCTCTTATGAAATACTGCCCAGAGTAGTTTGGTAAACGACATTTATTTTCCAAAGACCTGAATTGCCACTGAGCAAAATTCTGCTTGGAGGTAATAAAGAATGACCACAGTTTATGCCACGACTCTTTAGTGACCACAGGCCATATCTGTCCTGTGTATTGATGGCTGCTTTATCTTCAGCTTATTCTGAGGCAAAAGGAGGACAGAAGGGAAATAGCAGAGGAAAGCCAGGAACCAGCACGAAGCTTGTAGAGAGGTACTAGGGCTTTGCACTTGAGCACAGGAGGCTGCATTGCAGTGGCTCTTCAGCTGGGCTTGACACATCCTTTACCCCTGTGGTTTCTCCTTGGGCAGAACCACCTGAGCAGCTCTGAGCAGTCATTTGCAATGTAGACAGGCAATGTTCCTTATTTCTCCTACTCGTGTAATTAAACGGCTCCAGCTCCACTGCAGGGGAACGGCAATAGAGCCAAGGGCAAAATTTGCCCTTCTTGTTTTCCATTCAGCAACATTCTCTTTAATTTTTAATGATTACAAATTACCTTATTCATGAGACTCTGGAATAATCAATAATGTATGCACATTTTGTGGGGAGCAAGTGATGTCATCTGTCTTTTTAAACTCTGGGATTATAACATTAGGTGAGGTACTGACAGTTTGAAATACTTACAGAATGAATTAAATTGCTTTGTAACGTGTAGAAAGAATAGGCTGTACTTGATCAAAGCTGTTCCTTTCTCAGGTAATAATACAGTTGTTAATTTCGTTGTTTGAGGTCTGGAATCAAATTTAGAAAGAAAAAAGAATGAAGATAGGCAGGGACTCCTGTTTCTAACAGTTGTTTTATGTCAGAAGGATCTCGGGTTCCCTTTCTATAGGAGAGCAGCTGGGTTGTGCTGGGAAGCCACCTGACATAAAATGAAAACTAAAGCAAAGTAAGGTAGTTAACTCAGAACTTCCAAAACTTACTTTGATTGGAGTTCACTTGGAGTGAATTACTGTGAGAGTATCATCTTTTCTAGTTGTACACTTAGAGACTCTGCCTCTGCCCCTGTGCTGAGTGATAGTGCTGCTGGGTTATTTCTGTTGTTATGTTGAGAGTTCCAGTCAGTTGATCAGGGATCACTTCCTGCTGGGGCACTGCACTAAGCCACATTTGCTGTGAATTAATTAATGTTAAAAGTACAGTTCTGGAGGTTGCTTCTTTCTGCTTGCTGAAAAAAGATCCTCAAAAAATGGGATAGATGGTTCCTCAGTTTCAGTCTGTCCGTCCTTGAATGCCTGCTAGCATGTGACTAAGAACTCTTCTCACCCTGATTCAAAAATACCTCTAAAAGCCCAATTTACACATGCCTTCCAAGGGCAGCTATCATCTGTTCTTGCTTAAGAATGTTTCTGTAAAGAAATCTATGCCAAGTCATTGGCACACTCTGGCAAGTTAAAGGTATCGGTGCTCTGAGGAGACACCCCCTGCATTTTTGCAGCACCAGCACTTTGTCCTGCACTCCCTGCTCATGGTGGGTCACAGATAACTTCCAAACAAATCAAGGTAATTAGGAAATAAGAATTATCTTTCTGACACCACAGCACTTTGTGATCTCAAAGTAAATACCTTGCATTACTTGTACTTCTATTCTGTCTTTTAAAATTTTCTCTGCAAGGCTGTGATGGCAAAGTATAAAACAGTTGGGTTCATTTCAAACTATGCCAATTAGCAACCTTCCTCTGTTTACCAAGGAAATAAATACTTTGGTTTACTGGGGGGAGGGGGTGTTTGCTTTCAATCCATTAAGTTTTTTGGGTGTCATGTTCATATAGAACTTGCTTGATATTAGATCCTAAGGCATGGCCAGATTCTAGGAATGAGGTACAAGAGGTCTCTCATTTGCTAACCTTCCCCTGTACAGGACAGCATTAAACTCAATATCAAACCAAGATCTACTGAATAAAATCAGCCTAAGATATAAGCTGTTATCATAGGGGGCAAAGCTGTTATCAAAAGGGGAAAAGAAATGAAGGCAGGCAGCAATCTGAATGTGGAAAGTAAGACGAGTTTTAATTTCTGTTGTTTATTTAGTCATTGCTTATTCCACTATGATGACACTAATTTGAAATGCTGCTAGAGATGTTGCATGTGATACATTCACTCTGTTCTCAGCCACAACGCAAGTCACTAAGTCTTCTACACCTTTCTCTGCCCATATTGCATTTTGCATAAGCACCATTAAAATACAGCTATTTGCTCAGGTGACAGCTATGCTAAACAGAAATGTAAATCACTATCCTAAAGGCAATCCAGAGGAACACTGAGTACTGTATATGTTTTAATCATCTTCTTGTTACTTTTACCATTAGCAATAATAATTAGTACCATTAGCAACAGCACTGTATGGTTTCAATTGGGCAATATCCACTGCTGGAAGGGAAAGGGATGGAGTGCAGGATTTAGAAACACAGGAGTGACTGTGAAAAGAGAGCAATGAAGTTTTATCGTTTGAATTAATTTTGTGATGGGATGGAATTGAGATATTCTTTAAAATGATTAATTTATGAAAGGCAAAGTGAGAAGCAGTGCCACAGAAGATTGTCCATTGTCCATGGGGAATGACTGCTTGACTTGCCCCAGGATTTGCCCTATTGTTGCTGGAGAGTTGGGCAGAGTAACCTTATGAAATTCAACATGGGCAAGTGTAGAGTCCTGCACCAAGGGAGGAATAGCAGGTGAGGGACTGACTTGCTGGAAGGCACTGTGTGGAAAAAGACCTAGGAATGCTGGTGGACAGCAGGGTGACCATGGGCCAGCAGTGTGCCCTTGTGGTGAGGAAGGACAATAATAATGTCCTTGAGTGCATCAAGAAGAATGTGACTATCAGGTCAAAGAAAGTTCATCTGGAGTACTGCGTCCAGTTCAAAAGGAGAACTGCTTGAGAGGGTACAGCAAAAGGCTACAAGGATCATTAGGGTACTAGAACATCCTGCTCTGCCAGAGGGGTTGGACTTGATGATCTTTTGAGGTCCTTCCAGCCCCTGACATACTGTGGTTCTGTGATCTCTCTAATGAAGAACTTGAGACTGTTTAGCCTGGAGAAGACTGAGGAGGGATCCTATCAATACTTCAAGGATTGGTGTCAGCAAAACTGGGTCAGTTTTTTTTTTTCAGTGGTACCCAGTGACAAAGCAAGAGGAAATGGGCACAAACTTGAACATAGGAAGTTCCATCTAAAGATGAGGAGGAAATGTTTTATTTCAATGGTGGAACAGGCTGTCAAGACAGGTTGTGGAGTCCCCATCTCTGGACTAATTTCAAAACCTACCTGGAAGCTGTCCTGTGCAACTTGCTCTAGGTAAACCTGCTCTGGTGGAAGTGTTGGACAAGATGATCTTCACAGGTCCCTTCCAACTCACACCATTCGGTGATTCTGTCAGCCATCAAGTGAGTACCTTAAAGCTTTCTACTGGAGTTTGAAGTTTGAGTTCTTCTACCAAATTTAGCTCAAAGCTCTTCTACCAAATTTAGCTCAAAAAGCAGCCAAAATACCAGGTGCTTCAGAAGTAGATGCTGTCAATAATAAGACACTTGACATTGCCTTCTGGTTCTTCCCATTACTTGCCATGCTAAACTTTTTCCTCTTCCCTTCTAACTCACAGGCAGATTTTTGTCTTGTTTGTTAGTTCATTTCACTCCTGGCTCCCTACCCTGTTCAATAATTTGCGAAGGCTCAAGTTAGCTGTACTAATTCATTCTATATAAATAATCCTACATAAATTGGGCATGTAGAAGTTCCAAGCTGTGACTTGGATAATGAGGCAGGTGCTCTTGGTGCTCTCTGGAAGAGAGGCAGCACCACGCAAGTCACCATCCCACCTCTCTTGGGCACTTTTTTCAGTGAGAAATGAATCACTTGCTTTGAGTAGAAGGAATCTGGATGAGTCACAGACACTAGCAATATCTTAAGTGTTAAACTTTAAGTGGTTAAAGCTCATCCCTGACAGCTCCTTCAGAAACAAGTATTTTCAGCTGGGTTATAGTATTCTGGAGGAGAACCCAGGGGGAGTGTTGCCTCTGGCAGATGTCAGTGTCAGGACAGTGCTGGGCCATACTCTGGCCCTCAGCTGTGTGTAGCGTGAGGTTATGGTTGTGCACCACGGCAGAAGCTCTGAGCCCTGGGCTACAGCAGCATCATTCCTCAGTCTGGTACTGGATTAGTTAAGTACAACCTGAAGTCCTAAAGAAGGCTTCTGAGTTTCACAGGATGGCATTGATGCAGTATGAGATTATTGTTTTCTTTCTCTTCAGACGTGTCTTGTAAACTCCTCATCAGGCAGGAACAGAAACTATTTTGCTTCGTTTATTGCCTACTAAATATTATCAATACAGGGGACTCAAGCATCTTCCCTACAAAGAGACACTGAGAGACTTGGGTCTGTCTAGGCTTGAGAAAAGACTGGGAGGGGATCTGATCAGTGTCTATAAATATCTGAGGGGTGGGTGTTAAGTGGAGGGGGGCAATGTGGTTTTGGTAGTGCACCATAATAAGACAAGGAACAATGGATGCAAACTTGAACATAGAAGGTTTCACCTCAACATGAGGAGTAACTTCTTTATAGTGAGGGTGATGGAGCTCAGAGAGGTTGTGGAGTCTCCCTCTCTGCCTGGATGCATTCCTGTGTGGACTACCCTAGGTAATCCTGCTTTTGGCAAGGGGTTTGGGATCAATGATCTCTGGAAGTCCCTTCCAACCCCTAACATTCTGTGTGATTCTGTGACATTTGAGGCTGTGTTTGCCACACAGGTTAACATGAAGCCTTGTTTCAGCAACAATTTTAAACCTATTTCAATCTTGCTGATGTTATGGCTGCACAACATACTTGAGAGTACTTTGCCAAGCAGGAAGAGTGGGGAATGGTGGATTCCACTGTAGAGATGGTGCAGAATGGTGGTGGGGCAGGCTGTGTTGGCAGCCCTCCAGGTGCCTCCTTGTTTTCACTGAATTAGCTAATGCTAGTTTCCAATCCCAAACTGTGATTTCATCATGGAACTTGTTCTGGATGTCATAAGGTCACTGAAACCCCAAAATTCTCCCCTAGGCATCTGTTTCTATTCTTATGTCCTCTCAGGTATAGGTCTATTCTGAAAAATCACCTGCTTCTACGATGATTTATGCTCCAATGCTTCTCATTACAATAAATTCCCTCCCTTAAAAATTATAGTAAAGATAAATGCTCCTTTTACAACCCACACTTGCCTTTTAAAAAAAATAAGTAAAGAAGTATTTGAGCATTAAAAGTAATAGGACTGTTCTAAAGTGCTCCTGTTGACCAAGCTCCCATTGGTAGGGACTATTCTGTTCTTTGCACACCAGGGATTCCAGGCCAACCTCCTTGGCTTCTTCAAAGACCTGAAATAGATCTTCGTAGGCTGGGTGGCTGGATAAGTAAATTGATATTTGGCACGGAAGGTTACATGCTTTGTGCTTGTCTACTTCATGCCCTTCATTACTTTTCCTCCACTTGGCTTGGGAATAGCCATCATTCTGCCTGAGTAGTTCCCGGGACATGGAAAACGCAGGAAACAGCTTCTAGTGCAAACGCATTGGTCAATGTGCTTGGAAGAGGATTTAAAATGTAACTGATTAACATAGGAAAGGGAAGAGGTGGTTTACCTTGTAAAGATGGTGGCCTTGCAGCTTCCAAAGAGACTCACCAAGGTGCTATTTATTAAGGATATTTTTGGAGACCTAGATGAGAATTCCCCCTTGAAGCTATTTTCTTCAGAGGCAATACCGTTTCTAGAAATTAAAATAGTACTATCCTTGCCAGTATCCGTGAGGCTGCAGAGACCTATGGGGTTGCAGCCCACGGGAAATGCTTAGCCTGAAAAACTGCACCGAGCCCCGGGGAGAGC
>VWZI01015929.1:47218-59039 GCA_013396835.1 Psilopogon haemacephalus | reverse complement strand
CCTGTGAGACATTTCTGGGTTTTTAATTTCCAGCCTGTTCTCCCTGACCTTTCAAGAGAAATGAGTTGCTCCCAGCTCCTGTGGCTCCAGCACAGAGCCTAAAAGTGCTCCTGTAAGGTAGATCAGAGCTGCAGAATATCTGCTGGAAGAATTTTCTCCCCTTAAGACTCCATTCTGTGAATAGAAACTTGACAGCACTTCCATAACATCCTCATTAGAAATCCTGGTAGTATTTTTTTTTAACTGTTGTCTTTCTTTCTTTCTTGAATAATTTTTTTCTCAGTGATAAAAGGCAAAGGAGCATCAGGCAATGGTGCAGGCTTGGGGCTGGAAACTGCCTGCAGAAAGGGCCCTGGGGGCTGTCATGGGCAAGCAGCTGAAGAGGAGGCAGCAGTGTGCCCAGGTGGGCAAGAAAGCCAAAGGCATCCTGGCTGGCAGCAGAAATGCTGTGTCCAGCAGCAGCAGGGAGGGGATTGTCCCCTTGGGCTCTGCTCTGGGCAGGACACAGCTGGAGGGTTGTGTTCAGCTTTGGGCACCTCAAGACAAGAGAGATGTGGAGGTGCTGGAGCCAGTGCAGAGGAGGGCAGGGAAGCTGGGAAGGGCCTGGAGAGGAAATCTTGTGAGGAGAGGCTGAAGGAGCTGGGGATGGTTAGTGTGAAAGAGAGGAGGCTGAGGGCAGAGCTCATGGCTGTCTGCAGCTGTCTGAGAGGAGGTTGTGGAGAGGTTGGTGCTGGGCTCTGCTCACAGGTGATTAGTGACAGAATGATAGAATCAGTCAGGGTTGGAAGGCACCACAAGGATCAGCCAGTTCCAACCCCCCTGCCATGCCCAGGGACACCCTACCCTAGAGCAGGCTGCCCACAGCCTCTGCCAGCCTGGCCAAAAACACCTCCAGGGATGTGGAATGGAGTGGAATGGAACAGAATGGAATAGAATGGAAGAGAATAGAATCAGCCAGGTTGGAAGATACCTTCAAGCTCATCCAGCCAACCTAGCACCCAGTGGCACTAAGTGCCCCATCCAGGCTTTGCTTGAACACCTCCAGGGATGGGGACTCCACCACCTCCCTGGGCAGCCCATTCCAATGCCAATCACTCTCCTTGTGCAGATCTTCCTCCTGACATCCCCTGGCACAGCTTGAGACTGTGTCCCCTTGTTCTGTTGCTGGTTGCCTGGGAGAAGAGTCCAATCCCACCTGGCTTCAGACTAGAGCAGAGCAGATTGAAATTTGATGTTAGCACATTTTTTTTTACTCGGAGGGTGCTGGAACACTGGAACAGGTTGCTCAGGATGGTAGTTGAAGCCCTTATCCCTGAAGATATTCAAATTGAGGCTCAGTGGTGCCCCTGGACAATCTGCTCTAGCTGAAGATGTCCCTGCTGAGTGCAGAAATGGTTGGACTGGATGAGCTTGGGAGGTCCATTCCAACCCAGACCATTCTGTGATTGGACAAGGTTGCCTTCAAATGTCCTACCAACTTGATGCATTCTGTGTTTCTGTGAAAGCTTTGTAATGTACTTCTGATCTTGGGGAGGGTGCAGGTGAGAGAAGGCTTAGGCAGTGCTAAGCATCCTGTGAATGAAGTTCAGGCTCAAGCCAACAAGAGCTGCCTGGTGGAGGAAAGCAGGGCTGGAAAGCCAGCAAGAAATTCAAGGCACCTGCAGCCTCTGGCCCTTCTGGGAGCTGTGTGTTTGCATCTGAAACCACAGTTTGGGCTGCTCTCTGCAAAGGTTGCTCCAGGTTAAGTTCTGCCACAGTATTTTGGCACCTGGATCCGATTGCAGTCAATGGAAGCCCTCCTGAGTGCAGCTGAGGGTGCAGAGTGACAAGAGAGAGAGAATTTATCTACTGTGAGAATGCTGAACACCTGGAGCAGGCTGCTCAGAGAGCTTGTGCAGATCTCCCAAACCCACCTGGATGTGTTCCTGTGTGACCCTGCTTTGGACTCTATGATCTCTGGAGGTCCCTTCCAGCCCCTAGCAATCCCTGGCTCATGAAATATCCTTTTATGCCATGGGTCCTTTGAGCAGGGACAATCCAAACTGCCCCTTCCAGCCCCAGGCAGTCTCTGGCTCATAAAATATCCTTTTATGCCATAGGTTCTCTGAGCAGGGACAATCCAAACTGCCCCTTCCAGCCCCAAGTAGTCCCTGGCTCATAAAATATCCTTTTATGAGCAGGGACAACCCAAACTGCCCCTTCCAGCCCCAAGTAGTCCCTGGCTCATGAAATATCCTTTTATGAGCAGGGACAATCCAAACTGCCCCTTCCAGCCCCTAGCAGTCTCTGGCTCATAAAATATCCTTTTATGCCCTGGCTCTTCTGAGCAGGGACAAGCTCAACTGCCCCTTCCAGCCCCTAGCAGTCCTTGGCTCATGCAATATCCTTTTATGCCATGGGTCCTTTGAGCAGAGACAAGTTCAACTGCCCCTTCCAGCCCCTAACTGTCTGTCTCCTGTACTATTCTTTTATGTCATGGGTCCTCTGAGCAGGATGAAGCTCAACTGCTCTTTTCCTTTAAAGCCCATCCGTTAGGAGAGCTGTTCTGGTGTTTCCTTTCATCCTCTGAGCAGTCTTCAGCCTTCCTTCACGACTTCTTTTCATGCTGATTTATGAAGCCATTAATGCTTGGATCAGAGTCTATAAAAATTAAAACCTCAGTCTGAAAGGGAAAAAAAGAACCCAGTGGGTAGCACGAGCAGGAGCTGGTAGCAAGAGCAGCTCTGCAGCATATTTCATTTCCAGCAGTCTCCTCGAAGATAAAGGACAACTCAATCAATTTAGGAACGTGGAGAGAGTTTCCTTCAAGCCACACTGAGCAGTCAGGGCTGAAAAAAACAAGCCACAAACACTCTGCTCCCGAAGCAGATGATGGCATCATTGATGAGGTGTTACCACTAGGAGTAAATGCCTCCTGTGAAATAATAAACTGATTTAATGGGGCAAATGATGGTGAGGTTCTCTTCCTGGAGATGCCAGAGGTGGAAATGATTCAATCAGGGCGGGAGAAACTTGATATCCTTACTCCAAAGCCCTAGAAGGCTGGAGGCTGGTAACAGTCTGCTGGTTACCACTATGGAAACTAAGGGGGAGCCTGAAAGCTGAATGCTCCACAGCCTGGAGCTCTGTAGGATGGGTGTTGGTAAATCATAGAACCACAGAATGGGTTAGGTTGGAAGAGAGCTCAAAGCTCAGCCAGTTCCAACCCCTCTGTGCCATAGGCAGGGACACCTCCCACTAGAACAGGTCACTCAAGGCCTCAACCTGGCCTTGAGCACCTCCAGGGAGGTTGTAGAGAACAGAAGCACTCAATGTGATCAAAGATCACATTGAGTGCTTCTGTTCTCCACAACCTCCCTGGGCAATCTGTGCCAGTGTCTCACCACCCTCACTGCAAACAACTTCCTCCTAACATCCATAGTATCATAGAATCAGTCAGGGTTGGAAGGGAGCACAAGGATCAGCCAGTCCCAACCCCCCTGCCATGCCCAGGGACACCCTACCCTAGAGCAGGCTGCCCACAGCCTCTGCCAGCCTGGACAAAAACACCTCCAGGGATCTGGCCCCAAACACCTCCCTGCAGGGGCAACCCATTCCAGCCTCTCACTCATCTCTGCCACTTCAGACCCATTCCTCCTCCTCCTCCTGTCGTCACCAGACCTTGTCAATAGTCCCTCCCCAGCCCTCTTGCAGCCCCCTGCACATCCTGCAAGGCCACTCCAAGGTCTCCTGGCAGCCTTCTCCTCTGCAGGCTGCAGAGCCCCAACTCTCTGTGCCTGTGCTCAGAGCAGAGCTGCTGCAGCCCTCTCAGCTGCATCTTGGTGGCCTCCTCTGCACTGGCTCCAACACTTGCATGTGCTGCTTGTGCTGGGGGCTGCAGAGCTGCAGACAGTGCTGCAGGTGGGGTGTGAGGAGAGCAGAGCCAAGGGGCACAATCCCCTCCCTTGCCCTGCTGCCCACAGCTGCTCTTGCTGCAGCCCAGCACACAGTTGCTGTCTGGGCTGCACTCACACTGCAGCCTCATCTTCAGCTTTTCCCCAGCCCAGACCCCCAGGTCCTGTTCCTCAGGGCTGCTCTCAGCCATTCCCCACCCAGCCTGGAGCTGTGCTTGGGATTGCTCCCACCCAGGTGCAGGACCTTACACTTGGCCTTGTTGAATGCCCTGAGGTTGGCCTGGGCACAGCTCTGCAGCCTGTGCAGGTCCCTCTGGATGGATCCTGCCCTCTGGCATTATAGAAAGCCAGCAGTGGATAAGGGAAGGGCAATGATGTCATCTACCTGGATCTGAGTAAGGCCTTTGACTCTGTCCCACAGGACATCCTGGTGACCAAACTGGACAAACTGGGACTTGCTGGGTGGAGCACTGCTGGATAGGGAATTGTGTGGATGGTGGCAGGCAGAGAGTGGTGACCAAGGGCACAATGTCCACCTGCAGACCAGTGCCAAGTGGCTCCTTCAGGGGTCAGTGCTGGCACCAGTGCTGTGGAACATCTTTGTCAGTGCCATGGGCAGAGGAATCAGTGCAGCCTCAGCAAGTGTGCAGCTGGCACCAAGCTGTGTGGCACAGGAGACTTGCCAGAGGGCAGGATCCATCCAGAGGAACCTGCATTTCAGTAAGGAGGACATTTAGGTGCTGGAGCATGTCCACAGAAGGGCAACAAAGCTGCTGGCTTAAAAGCTGCCTGCAAGGTAGAGGAAAGAAGTCAAACAGCATCCTGGCCTGGATCAGCAATGGTTGGACCAGCAGGAACAGAGAAGTGATTGTCCCCCACATTCAGCACTGAGGAGGCCACACCTTGAGTACTGTGTTCAGGTTTGGGTTCAGTAAGAAGGGCATTGAGGTGCTGGACTGAGTGCCTCTTTGGGTTCCCGTTGCTGGTGTGATCCCATCAAAATTTCCTGGCTGCCTGGTAAAGATTTGTGTATTTTCCAGGAGGCTGGCCACACACAATCTTTTTTCCTTGCAAATGAGCTTCCAAAAAACCTCCAACTTATCACTGCTTAGCACTTCTCACAGGGGCTGGAAGGGACCTTGAAAGCTCATCCAGACCAACCCCCCTGCCAGAGCAGGATTGCTTAGAGCAGATGGAGGACTTAATGCCATGGTCTAGTTGATTGGATAGAGCTGGGTGATAGGTTGGACTGGATGAGCTTGGAAATCTCTTCCAACCTGGCTGATTCTGTGATCCTATGATCACACAGGAACACATGCAGGTGGGTTTTTAACATCTCCAGAGAATCATAGAATGGTTCAGGTTGGAAGAGACCTCAAAGCTCATCCAGTTCCAACCCCCCTGTGCCATAGGCAGGGACACCTCCCACTAGATCAGGACGCTCAAGACCTCATCCAGCCTGGAGGAGAAGGAGACTGTTTTGTGCTGCACTCAACCATGTCTGGCTGACAGTGTTAAGGGTGAGTACGATGTCATCTGGGGAGGAATAACAGCAGGGTTGGGGTACAGGTTGGGGTTGCCCTGCTGGAGGGCAGCTCCATGGAGAAAGAGCTTGCAGTGCAGGTGGGCAGCAAGTTCTGCGTGGGCCAGCAATGTGCCCTGGTGGCCAAGAGAGCCAATGGCCTCCAGGGGTGCATCAGGGAAACTCTGTCCAGCAGGGCTAGGGAGGTTCTTCTCCCTCTCTGCTCTGCCCTGCTAAGACCACACCTGCAATACTGTGACCAGTTTTGGGCTCCCCAGTTCAACAGAGGCAGGGACCTGCTGGAGAGAGTCCAGCAGAGAGCCATGAGGATGAGTGGGGGACTTAAGCATCTCCTCTACAAAGAGAGACTGAGAGCCCTGGGGCTGCTTAGTCTGGAGAAGAGAAGGCTGAGAGGAGATCTGCTCAATGTGTGCAAATAGCTGAGGGGTGGGGGTCAGTGCCTGGGACCAAGCTCTTTTTTGGTGGTCAGCAGCAATAAGCCAAGGAGCAGCAGCTACAAACTGGAACAGAGAAGGTTTCAGGACTGGATGATCTCTGGAGGGCCTTTCCAACCTCTAAAGTTCTGTGATGCTGTGAAGCTAAAACATGAAAAAAAAAAAGATAAAGAATTATCTGCAGGTAGTGACACTTTTTTTTGTTTGTTTTTATTTGTTTGTTTTTTATCTAATATAGCACGAGGAGAAACTTCTTTGATGTGAGGGTACTGGAGGCCTGGAGCAGGCTGCCCAGGGAGGTTGTGGAGTCTCCTTTTCTGCAGACTTTCCAAACCCACCTGGATGCATTCCTGTGTGAACTAGCCTGGGTGATGCTGCTTGGCACGGGGGTTGGACTGGATGATCTCTGGAGGTGCCTTCCAAGCTCTGACTTTTTGTGACTCTGTAGTGGCAGCATTGATCAGGAAGAGCTCTCTCTTCAGACAAAAGCCCTGGGGAGCCATCAAGAGCCAAGCTCTGACAGATGTCAGTCTAAATGGCTCACATCCCAGCAGCTGCTGGGGATATCACGTGGAGGGCTGAGGCAAGGGAGCAGGATCCACTCTCTGCTTGCTTAATCACTGCTCGGAGAAGAGAGATGTTTCTGTTCTCTGTGGAGACTGCACTGTCTGAAGCTTATGTTAATTGTTTAATCTGCTTTGACAAAAGGCTGATTAAGTAATGGGAACAAGAGAGGAAAATGCAAATTTGGGGCATTTTTAGGGAGCTGAGTGCCTGGTTTGCTGGGTCTCCAGTCAGCCAAAACTCCTCTGCCTGCTTTTCTCTGCAGAGCTGGAATGCCTGATGGGTGACTGAGGTGAGGCTCCAGATCAGAGGCACGCAGGGCTTCCAGGAGAGAGCACACACACAGCTTGGCTCCTTGGTGCAGGCAGATGCAGTCAGCCTCTGCTATTAACAGTCCAGAAGACTCCTGTGATTCAGCATGGTCACAGGTCACAGGATGTTAGGGGTTGGAAGAGACCCAAGGAGATCTTAGAGTGCAACCTCCCTGCCAGATTTCCTCTCCAGCCCCTTCCCAGCTTCCCTGCCCTCCTCTGCACTGGCTCCAGCACCTCCACATCTCTCTTGTCTTGAGGTGCCCAAAGCTGAACACAACCCTCCAGCTGTGTCCTGCCCAGAGCAGAGCCCAAGGGGACAATCCCCTCCCTGCTGCTGCTGGACACAGCATTTCTGCTGCCAGCCAGGATGCCTTTGGCTTTCTTGCCCACCTGGGCACACTGCTGCCTCCTCTTCAGCTGCTTGCCCATGACAGCCCCCAGGGCCCTTTCTGCAGGCAGTTTCCAGCCCCAAGCCTGCACCATTGCCTGATGCTCCTTTGCCTTTTATCACTGAGAAAAAAAACTATTCAAGAAAGAAAGAAAGACAACAATTAAAACAAAATACTACCAGGATTTCTAATGAGGATGTTATGGAAGTGCTGCCAAGTTTCTATTCACAGAATGGAGTCTAAAGGGGAGAAAATTCTTCCAGCAGATATTCTGCAGCTCTGATCTACCTTACAGGAGCACTTTTAGGCTCTGTGCTGGAGCCACAGGAGCTGGGAGCAACTCATTTCTCTTGAAAGGTCAGGGAGAACAGGCTGGAAATTAAAAACCCAGAAATGTCTCACAGGGTAACAGGTAAGGGTTGGAAGGGACCCAAAGAGATCATCGAGTCCAAGGCCCCTGGCAGAGCAGGACCATCCAAGCTAGCTCAGAGCACACAGGAACACATCCAGACAGGGTCTGCAAAGGCTCCAGACAAGGAGACTCCACAACCTCTCTGGGGAACCTATTCCTGTGCTCTGGGACCCACACAGGCAAGAAGTTGCCTCTTGTGTTGAGCTGCAACCTCCTGTGCTGCAGCTTCCATCCGTTGCTCCTTGGCCTATGGCAGGGAGCAGTGAGCAGAGCCTGTCCCCCCCCTCCTCACCCCCAGCCCTCAGATAGTTACAAACATTGATCCAATCCCCTCTCAGGCTTCTCTTCTGCAGCCTAAGCAGCCCCAGGTCCCTCAGCCTCTCCTCCCCAGGCAGTGCTGCAGTCCCCTCAGCATCCTCACAGCTCTCCCCTGGACCCTCTCCAGCAGGTCCCATTGTCCCTCTTGTCCCCTAGGGCACATTGCTGCCCCATGGATGTTCTCCCCCAGCACTCTCAGCTCTGTCTCCTTGGGGCTGCTCTCCAGCAGTCCCCTCCCAGCCTGTGCTGCTGCAGTTTATTCTCCCTCCCCAGCTGCAGGACTCTGCACTTGTCCTTGTTGAACCTCATTTGGTTCCTCTGTGCCCAGCTCTGGCTGTGCAGCTCTCTCTGGATGTTCTCACAGCCTGCAGCTCTCTCAGCCAAGCCTCCCAGTTTGGTGCCATCAGCAAACTTGCTGAGCAGGCTCTGTCTGTCTGTCTGTGCACTCATCGATGTCACTGATGAAGAAACTGAACAGGACTGGACCCAGCACTGATCCCTGGGAGACTCCTCTGGTTACAGCTCTCCAGCTGGCCCTGGCACCATTGAGCACCACTCTCGGAACCCTCTCTTGTAGCCAGTTCCTTATCCACTTCCCTGCCTGCTCTGCCATCCCACACTGCCTGAGCTTGCTCACCAGGATGTCAGGAGGAAGTTGCTGAGCATGAGAGTGGTGAGAGGCTGGAATGGGTTGCCCCTGCAGGGAGGTGTCTGGGGCCAGATCCCTGGAGGTGTTTTTGGCCAGGCTGGCAGAGGCTGTGGGCAGCCTGCTCTAGGGTAGGGTGTCCCTGGGCATGGCAGGGGGGTTGGATCTGGCTGATCCTTGTGCTCCCTTCCAGCCCTGACTGATTCTATGATTCTAATTCTATGACCTGTTCTAGTGGGAGGTGTCCCTGCCTGTGGCACAGAGGGGTTGGAACTGGCTGAGTTCTGAGCTCCCTTAAAGCCTAAACCATTCTGTGATTCGATCTCTGTCCTCTTCTGCAGCTGTTTGGGTGACTCTGGTAGGTTTTGCTCCCAGCTCTTCACTGTTTTCACGCCGCATGCAAGAGAAGTGAGCCTCTTGCCTCAGTGATTCTGCTGCTGCCTGAGATCTGAAGGGGCTGAGCTTTTAATCTGCCAGGAAGCAAAGATGAAAACTGAGGATGAAAAGGGAGTTTCGTGTGTTTGGAGACTGAGATTACACCAGAATGGCCTTCGTGTCTCGTGGAGAGGCAGCAGTGGCTCTTTTCAGCATGCAAATGAGTGGCAAATTGCTCTGCCATTTAATTTTTATTTAAAATTATATAAATTAGCAGACTCTATCAAGCACATGGCAGCCTGCCCATTTCCCTGCTAGATTAAATGGGCGTTTAGATGTGAAAATAAATACGAGAGAAACTGGGACCAGATCCAGGAAACTACTCAGAATGGATCTGCAGAGACTGAGGCATGACAAGGCTGAGGCTGCTTAATGCACTTTCTAGGCAACAGCTCTGGAAGGGAGAGCTGCATGTTGGATCCCAGATAACCCCCCCCACAGAATGAGATGCAAGCTCCTCACCCTGAGCACACCTCCCTCAGTGTTAGATGCAAGCTCCTCACCCTGAGCACACCTCCCTCAGTGTTAGATGCAAGCTCCTCACCCTGAGCACACCTCCCTCACTGTTAGATGCAAGCTCCTCACCCTGAGCACACCTCCCTCAGTGTTAGATGCAAGCTCCTCACCCTGAGCACACCTCCCTCAGTGTTAGATGCAATCTCATAGAATCATAGAATGTTTTAAGTTGGAAGAGACCTCAAAGCTCAGCCATTTCCAACCTTCCTGTGCCATAGACAGGGACACCTCCCACTAGATCAGGATGCTCAAGACCTCATCCAACCTGGCCTTGAACACCTCCAGGGAGGGAGCAGCCACAACCTCTCTGGGCAACCTCTTCCAGTGTCTCACCACCCTCACTGTGAAGAACTTCCTCCTAACACTTCCCCTCACCAACTTCATTGCCCTTCTCTGGACACCTTCTATCTCTCTTTAATTGAGGGGCCCAGACCTGGACAGTCTGGTTGCCTGGTAGAAGAGCCCAACCCTACCTGGCTACAACCTCCCTTTAGGTAGTTGTAGACAGCAACGAGGTCTACCCTGAGCCTCCTTCTCCTGGGAAAGGACCCCAACAACCTCCCTGGCCAACCTGTCCCAGTGTTTCCCCACCCTCCTTCTCCTTCCACCATCTGGATGTCTCTGGTGCATTTGAATGCCAAAGGCAGACACATCCTTGAAGATAGGTATCTATAACCTTTATTCTAAAGGATCATAGAATAGTTTGGGTTGGAAGGAACCTTTAGAGGTCACCAAGTGTGGTGGTTTAGCAGTTACCTGCCCCTCCCACACTTTGAAATAACCCAGGCTAGGGCTCAGTTGGCTGGAAGTTAATAAACGAAGCTTTGTATTTACAGCTTTGCACAATATACAAGCAGAGATTTACAAGGTATAACAGATATTTACAGATATACACAGTGAAAAGGTCATACAGAAACACCACAGCCCTCCCAGAGATCATAATCCCTAACAGAGGTTTCTAACCACCGCTACCAGTTTCCTCCTTTCCCCAATCCTGTCTCCCCATCTGTTTCCTGCAGCAGATAGGTGAAGGTAGATTGGCCAGGGGGGATTAGGAGCAGGAAAGTAGTGAGTGGAATTATTCAGATTCAGCTACAAAAGCCTGGAAGAGAAGAGCCATGCAAGAGCAACCACAGCCCCAGAGCAGTCTGAAGCATCTATATTTGGTTTGCAACTTCTAAAGCAGGGTTTTGTTTTGTTTTTTTTTCCTTTCTCAGTAAAGCTGTGAGTGCAGTAGCATCCTCAGTGCCTTCCTCTCTCAGCCTATGGTCTAATTTCTCATTCAAATCCTCCAGTTAGTTCAAACCAGCACACCGAGTCAGCCTCCCGATGCAGTTGGCAGGGACATCTGCAACTATAGCAGATTGCTCAGAGGCCCCAAAAGTACTGACCTGCAATGGCTTCAGGGATGTGGCCTCAGCCACCTCTCTGGGGAGCCGGGGCCAGTGTCTCAGAAGGGACTAACCCTGCCCTGGTTCTCTTTCCTTACAGGAAGGCAAGAGATTTATTCCTACAGCTGTCTCATTCTTCTCACCTAGCATCTTAGAGCAGTCACTCTGGATGTGCTTCAGGCTATGAAGATTGAAAGCCATAGCTCTCTCCTAGGCTCATTTGTCAGGTGAAAACAGTTTGAGATGCTTTAGGAGAGGAAAAGAGGAGAAAATAACTGCAGGGCTGTAGGCTGCTGCTTCTCACACTCATCCCAGAGAGTAGAGTCCAGGTTTTCATCTCGTTACCTGCCATTAATCACCCACAGTGAGGACACGTCTTGGGCTAGATTTCTTGGAAGAGAGAAGTGCCTTTGGATCTTACAGGCAAAAGAAGAAACCATCCAATTCCTCCACGAGTACTTCAGTGACAAGTCAGCTGCAGAACAGACTGGCACAAGCTGTAGGGTACCAGCTCTGACACAGCTCTGTTCAGAGCACTGCAATGGGTGCAAGTTGCAGCACAGGAGTTCCAGCTCAACACAAGGGGCAACTTCTTTACTGTAAGGGGCACAGAACACTGGAAGAGGCTGCCCAGAGAGGCTGTGAGTCTTCTTCTCTGGAGACTTTCAAGGCCTGTCTGGATGTGTTCCTCTATGATCTGTGTTAGATTGTCTGGTCCTGCTCTGGCAGGGAGGTTGGACTTGATTTCCTTGGGTCTCTTCCAACCCCTAATATCCTGTGAGCCTGTGATGGTTGGGCTCTGCTCCCAGGCAAGCAGTGACAGAAGAGGACACAGCCTGAAACTGTGGCAGGGCAGTTTAAGTCTGGATGTTAGGAGGAAGTTCTTCCCAGCAAGAGTGATTGGCATTGGATTGGGCTGCCCAGGGAGGTGGTGGAGTCCCCATCCTTGCAGTTGTTTAAGTGGAG
>VWZI01015928.1:14347-63005 GCA_013396835.1 Psilopogon haemacephalus | reverse complement strand
GGGAAAAGACAGGGGGCGCCAGGGGGGCTTAACCCTTCACATCCTCTCTGGAGATTTTCAAAACTTGCCTGGATGCATTCCTGTGTGACCTGCTTTAGGTAATCCTGCTCTGGCAGGGGGGTTGGACTGGGTGATCTTTTGAGGTTCCTTCCAGCACCTGACATTCTGTGATTCTGTGATTCTGACCCCTGCTGACAATGACAGCAACATTGGCACTACTGATGCTGGTGGCAGGCACAGGGGAAGTCCAAGACTGGATTTATCAGCAGATGTGAGCCAGATTCAGAAGCTGGATTGTGGAACTGGATTCAAGAACACAGGGATCAGGATCAAAGGCAGAAGGGACAGAGTCATCCTGGGACACTGGTCACTGAAGTAGGGGCTTGACCCTGGTGATCTCTCAGCTTGTTCCTGCAGATGCCATCCATGGGATGCAATCCCTTGTTAAGCAGTTGAGGGTCAACCTGTCCTGTCCACTCCTCCCCAGAGGCTCCATCTCTACCTTCCTACCCCCCCCAAAGTAGGGCACAAGCTGTGGCAGTGCCCTTGGTGTGCAGAGGAGCAAGTTTCAGACAGAGCCTTTCTGCAGCCCAGCCTGTGCCAGGAACTCTGCCCATCAGCTTCTTCCTGGGTGTGCAAACCTGACTTTAGCTGCAAAAAGAACATGTCTGAACTACAGCAGAGACTGAGCAGTCACAGCACTGAATAGAACCAGTTGTGCTCTGGCTCAAGCCAGAACATGCAGAATTAATAGAATTTTGAAAATATGAGCTAAATATATTTGTGTATACAATTCTTTCCTTGAGCAGAACTTTCCTTTTATAATAGTATGCATTTCCAAATACAAACAGAAGACAGAAAAGGATGGATTAGAATAATCAGGATAAAGTATTGTGAGGTGAATCAGGCACTGGACTAAAATAAAACCTAAACTGGCCATACATTCACATAAGTCCGAGATGACATGGAAATTGTGCAGGGCCTGAATACCATGAGAAAACTAAGATCAGTCAAAATTAGCATAGTAAGACTGTGTAATGTTCAGAGGAGAAAAAAAAAAAAAAAGAAAAAAAACAAAACAACTGTAATTACTGTGTTTACATTTCAGGTGGATTTATTCAGAAGGAATTTTCTTCAGGAACATTGTTAAGTTCCAGTTGTAGCAAGCTGAAGGGATTTGAAGTTTAGCATTCAGGGATTGCTCCTTTCACAAGCACATGCCAAGTCCTAGGAAAGGAACACCGAAAATCCACCACTAAGACAAATGTTATTGAAAATGTTCCTTCTCCCTAAGAAATTCTGGTGAATTGAAACCCATTGGTGTTTGCAAAGCCTTAGTGGCAACTCCTAGCCTTTGGCTATATGTATGCTACATTATTCCATCCTATAGCAACTGATACAGGCTGTCATTAGTGAGATCTCTTGCCTGCAGGGCTCATGTTAAAATTGTTTATGGCAAGCAATTTCAATTAGGTGAATGAAGAACAGATAATCAGAATAAATGTCTCCCTGAACAATGCATCTTGCGTAGCATAATGATGCATCCTAACTTCACTTTTAACCTGGAGAGTCTTTCCTGTGCTGTTCAGGTTGGAATGTAAATTGAGAAAATATTGACAACAGCAGACTTCATCAGAATTCTAAGCATTTGTGAGCAAAGCAAAATTGCAAATATGGGAAAGCAACCCATGAATTTTCCTCCTTTTAAATGTAATACAAAACTGCAGAGTTTTTTAAAACTTTAAACCAGAATAAAACTCAGCTTTATTAAATGTAAGAAACTATGTAAGACAATACCAGGGACATAATAATACAACTGTTGAAGGTTTAGGAAGGTAAGAGGTGAGTGAAAGAAACATCAGGAAAGTAGCAGGGGAGATCAGGGGAGTTATGGGATGTGTCATTATCCCTGTGAGAGTAACTGTGGCAAGATTTTAATGAGTCTTGTCCCATTGCTTTTTTCTAATGTTTTAATTCTTACAGAGCATTTAATTCATGTTTACATTTACATCATATGGACTACTGATTTTATCTCATGATGGGTTTGCATTGCTAGTGAGCTATGGGTCTAGTTTTGTAGATTCATAGAATGCTTTGGGTTGGAAGAGACCTTAAAGATCCAGCTTCAAGCCCCCTGCTGTGGGCAGGTTCACCTTTCTCTAGACCAAGTCATTCAAGGCCACATCCAACTTGTTCTTGAACACCTCTAGGGAGAGGGGTCCCATGCTGGTTAGTGTTCTCTCAAACACAGTGAAAGAATTTCTTTTAGCAGGGACACCAGCAGACCTGTTCTTAGTTCAGACCTCATTACTATAGCAAATTAATTAAAGTCACCTTTACAAAATCACTTTTCCTCTTATACAATCATAGAATCGCTTTGGTTGGATCAGACAAAGCTTTAAGATCATCAGGTGCAACCTTTATCTAGAGCTACCGTGTGTGGCACTACATCAAGTCCCTCAGCACCCAAGCTCTGATTCTTTAGAACACCTCAGGGATGTCAACAACTTCTCTGGGGAGTCTGTCCCAGTGTTTGAGAACCTTAACATGGAGAAATGCTATCAGTTAGGCAGTATAAAAGGCAAGAAAACAGAGTGAAATATGCCAAGACACTCACTGAAATCCTGAGTATGTGCTGAAGTGACAGTGCTCTGTGATGATGATGCCATTTCACTTCTCTGCTAGGTAGCTGGAGATAGCTAACCCTGAGGCAAAGCTCTGAGTTTCATCAGCACTGTATCACTGTGGAAACCATAAAGAAAATTAGAATTCTGATGTCTGCATTTGTTTCAGTTGAGTACAGAGTGTATAAATGGATGCAAAAAAGTACAGAGGAAATTAGGAAGTGGTTGACCATTACTGGAAAACATTACTTTGTAATTCTTTTAAATACACACATCTCTCTCTCTCTCTGTGTATGAGAAAGATGCATCTTAAATGCAAATCATGTCAAAACAGAGGTTTTAGAAGTGAAGCTTTTTAAATAAACAAATGTTTTTCAGTTCAAACTGTTCATTTGCAGAAGAGAATGTTCACAATATGTTGTGCAAAGGAGAGAAAGAAATGAGAATACAATTATAATTATGAGGCATAAAGAGAGCAGGAATTCATAGAGGACATTGTAACCTGGGGATAGGCTTACTGTTCTTCTTCCAGCCCTGTTGTTTTATTGGTTGAACTCCTGTGGAAGCATTGTCTTTTCATGGCATAAAGATGGAGCAGAATGGGATTTTGATTGCCAGCTGCTGGCAACCAAGACATAATTTAAAAGCTGTCACAACAGCACAGAACACACCATCTCCTGCACTGATAGGTTTTTACAGTTTTGAGGATGATGACAAAAGCTAACCTTTTAAAATTTTATTTACACTTGATCCAAGGCAGCAACTCCAGACTTAATGCACAATTATAGAATCATAGAATGGTTTACGTTGGAAGGGAACTTAGAGATCATCTATTTCCAACCCCCACTGACATGGGCAGGGACACCTCCCACTAGACCAGGTTTCTCCAACCTGGCCTTGAACATCTCCAGTAAGGGAGAATCTATACCTCCCTAGGCAGCCCGTTCCAGTGTCTCACCACCCTCACAGGAAAGAATTTCTTCCTAATCTTCTGCCTAAATCTCCCCTCTTTCAGCTCAAAGCCATTCCCTCTTGTCCTATCATCACAAAGTGACTTGTGAAAAGTCCCTCCCCACCTCTCTGAAAGGCTTTTCTGACGTCTCCCTGGAGCCTTCTCTTTTGCAGGGTGAACAGCCCCAACTCTCTCAGTCTGTCTCCACAGGAGAAGTTCTTCAGCCCTCTGAACATCTTCTTGTCTTTCTCTGAACCCAATTCAAGAGTTTGATGTCTGGTTTGCAGACTGAATTGATATTTATATGACATATGCCTTTATTATTTTCCATTTGATATTTTAAAGTAACTACTAGAATCCAGATTAAATTGCCAAGGTGATAATTATGCTTTAATTATTCCCAATGATGTAATTGCTTTCTGGTAAAAAAAAAAACCCCAACCTACCAAAAAAAACCCCAAAAAGCAAACAAAAAACCCCACAAACAAACAAACAAAAAAACCCCAAACCCCACACACCAAACAAAACAAAACAAAACAAACAACAAAAAAAAAAACCAAACCCAAACCAAGTCCACAAAAATATAATTGAAGTGTAACTACTCTAAAATTTCTTTTTGCATGTCACAGAGATGAAGGAAATGTTTTCATTGCTTACAGAAATTTGGATGGCAACAATAAGAGGGAAAAAAAAAAAAAGAAAAGAAAGGTAATTCAAAATGTATTAAATGTAGAAGATTATCTCAAGCTTTCTGTGCTTTACTCATTCCAAGTAATGGGAAAAACAACAATGAAAGCAGTTTGATTGGGAGTGTGAATGAGGTATTGGAATTACTGTAATATACAGTAGGAAGATTTAAAAGGCAAAAGAGAAGACAGGAAATACAGTAAACAGCAGTGCCTGGCTTGGGCCTCAACTGCAAAATTGTTATGAGAATGATTAAAATGCTGTGCCTTACTTATTTTTCTTTGCCTGCCCAACCACCCCTCACCCACCCCCCACTCCCCAAGAAAAAAACCAAAAAAAGTATTTATGATAAAGATTAAATTGTCTGAAGATATTCCGAACCCACTTAGACATTGTAATCCTGGGCAAAGTGCTGTGGGTGACCCTGCTTTAGCAGGGGGTTGGACTGAATGATCTGCACAGGTTCCTTCCAACCTCCACCATGCTGGGATTTAATGGCAGAAGAGACACTGTAGTAAGAATGGTGGGGAGCAAGAAGCAGCATAATAAAAGTCTACCGGAGCAATGTTGGCATTATTTTCTAGTCTGTTTTCATGCAGCAATGTAATGGAAGATGATATTCTGACAATATTTTTATCTTTCTAAAGAGTCCCCTTGATTTTGTTTATTCATTATTACTGCTATCTTCTGCTGGCATATCATAAATCATGTGTTTTCCTTTGTAGTAGATCATATTATATCAAGCTGTTTGAGAGCTTGTTTTAGCTAAGTGGACTCTTTTCAATTGTATTTAACTGCTCACCAGCTTTGTGGAAATGATGCTACCAATACTCACTTCAGCTGTAGACCAAAGCCTGAGAATTCTTGTTTTTGTTGCTGTACTGCCTTGCTTCTGAGATTTTTATATTCATCCACTTGACTCTTGCTGCCAAGTTGCCTACGGATTTTTTAAATGATAGCAGCCCATGTTTACTTCATTAAAGTTCTGTTTAACATCTTTATCAGTGACCTGGGTGAGGGGATCAAGGCACCATCAGTAAATTTGCAAATGTGCTGGTGTGAAGCTAATTGGAATATTTTAATGAGAGAAATTAGATAATCAATTGCAAAGAGAAAATAATGATGAAGTCTGTATCATTCATTGGTTTGCTGGAAGGGATAAAAAGCTAAAATGTAAATAATTTGTCCCACTTTGTTCTGGGATGCAGGTGCTTTTCACTTCTCCTTCTCTCTGCTTTAATGTCTTCCACTAACGCTGGCTAATCAGAAAACATGTAAGCTTTGCTGGTTATTTTGGGTTTTGCCTGGGAAGGAAGAGAGAGAAAAAGAGGCATTGAGCCTCTCCTGGTGTAAAGGGTCCTGACTCCTCCCTGGGGATGGTCTGACCTTCCCCCCAGCGTTATGTTTAGCCCCCTCCCACTTCCTGCTGAGACCCTCTATAAAGGGGGGATAGATTTCATGTTTCTTCCTCTTGGTGTCTGCTTCTTCCTCAGCCCAGCGTCTTGCTTTCCTGCTACTATTTTACCACATACTCTCCAACAAACACGTGGAGAGAGCAGCCGTATTTGTAACTCTAACTTGCTGCATTTCACCATCATCTCACATCCATCTGCATCTACCACCAATTTCCAACTTCACCACTGGATTCAGCTTCCATCCGCTCCCATCTGTGCGTTGTATATATTTTGTATTTTCTTTTTCTTCCACATATGCTCTGTAATCCCTCTTACCTTATACCTGTATCTCGTATTTTGTTCCCTTTCCCCCATCCTCTGTAATCCCCCTTACCTAAAATACCTTCTATTTACTGTTAAAGTTATTTTTTTATTTCCAAATAAAATTGAGTCTATTGAGCTTTTGAGCTCAGGGGGGCTAGCTCAAACTAATACATCTGGGCAGTTTCTTTGTCTGGGAGAGAGTTTGGATTTCTGTATTTTTTCTAATCGGTATATACTTTCAAATACTTGTAAATATATTGTGTAAATATGCTTATAATTTTAGTCTTGCTGTAAATATAGCTTTATCTTACCTCCAAGCTCTCTGAGCTCATCTGGTAAATTTCAGTTGGGGGTGGGAGGGGGGGTGGAGAGAAGTTCCTAACCCACCACATCAGATGACACCAAGCTGGTGGGGAAGTACTGATCTGCTGGAAGATGTGAAGGATATACAGCTAGAGCTGGGTCAATTGACCAAGGCCACTTATATTAGATTCAACAAGTGCTGGGTCCTGCACTTAGGTCACAACAATCCCATGAATGCTCCAGGTTTGGGACTGAGTAGCTGGAAAGCTGTCCAAGAGAGACAGACATGGGGATGTTGGTTGATGGCCATCAGAAGATGAGCCAATATGTGCCCAGGTGGCCAAGAAGGCCATCAGTATCCTAGTCTAGATCAGCAATAGTGTGACCAGCAGGAAAAAAAAAAAAAAAGTTTATCTGCCTTTATTCAGCCCTTGTGAAGCAGCACCTTCAAGTATTGGGTTCACTTTGGCCCTGTCATTCCAAGAAGGGTATTGAGGTGCTGGAGTGTGTCCAGAGAATGACAACGAAGCTGGTGAAAGGTCATTTAGCTTGAAGAAACTGAGGCTGAGGGGAGACCTTCTGGCTGTCTAAAACTCCTCGAAAGGAGGTTGGAGTCAGATGGGGGGTGGTCTCTTCTCCATAATAACAAGTGATAGGATGAGAGGAAACAGCCTGAAATTGTGCCAGGAGAGGCTTAGGTTGGGCATTAAAAGAGACTTTTTCAGGGAAAGGGTTCTCAACCACTTTGAACAGGTTCCGCTGGAGGTGCCTGAATCCCCATCAGTGGAGGTGTTTAAAAGCCAGAGACATGCTGCTGAGGGACTTGGTTTAGCACCAGATTCGATAGAATTAGATAATGGTGGGACCTGATGATTTTAGAGGTCTCTTCCAACTGAAATAATGTCATGATTCTATGATTCTGTGATTTGTATCTGTAGGCAGTTCAGTCCTTTTGTAAAGATCTCACCTAGGAAGCCTAATGTTAACATTTCCCTTTAAAAGCCTAGCAGGAAATGTTTCCTCTTTACCATGTGTGCAGTATGCACTCCTGTTGGTGCTCTCTTGTTAGCTGCAGATCATAAATCACTGCAGAATTACTGACAGGTTGTATCACTAACATGCTGTACCTTATTCTGGGACTTAATTATATCAGCATCCGATGGCAACACCACAGAAAGGGCTTTGTCAGCATTTTCTCTACACATCCATTTATTTTTCCAGGGTGGATGAAAACTTAATATGTCAGTAATTTCACCATGGTATCTACTGGAGCAGATACAAAAGGTGTCAGTCAGGATTTGATTTTACTTGTCTGGGATTTGTTTTAATTTGACTTTTTTTCTTTCTTTCTTTCTTTTTCTTTCTTTCTTTCTTTTTCTTTCTTTCTTTCTTTCTTTCTTTCTTTCTTTCTTTCTTTCTTTCTTTCTTTCTTTCTTTCTTTCTTTCTTTCTTCTTTCTTTCTTTCTTCAGTAGGGAACGAGAATAACACAGCAGCTTGTTTGTATTTTTTAAGAGTTCCTACTAGAAGCTGTTGAGTATTTTTCACTTCTTTAACTACTAATTATAGGCAAGATAAACGGCTGTTGAATAATGAAGTGTTAAATTTATTCAGTGTGTACACAAAAGTGCTCTAGGGTGGGAAGGAAAAAGTTATCAAAAATAATTACCTGCTAGCTATGCCTCCTGGGAGCTTTGTAAGTGAAATGACATTGTGATTTTTTTTCAGAGAAATTTGAGAGTAGTGAAAAATCCAGGAGCCTTTACAGCAACACATGTTAATGCAGACCATATTTCTTCCATGTTTGCACATCAAGCTTTTAGTCATTTTGGATTTCTCCCCTGGTAATTTTTCGTTCTGTCATGCTGAGGAGTTTATATTAATATAATATATACTGGAGGTATGTTCTAGAAATTAGTCTTTTAATTTTAACTGTGATTAAAAACTTCTGCCATTTCCATGCTTCTTCATTTTGTATTTTTAATTTTTTTTTTTTCTGAATGAGGCAGTAGCTAGAGAAAAGAGGATGGATTAAACCAGGTAGGAGAGATTACTTTAGAGCTAAAATACTAAATTAATCAATGAGACTCACGATTTGTCAGGTGGAAGCAGCACTGATGGCACTGAATACTAATTGCTAGGTGTTGATAGTCCAGGGAAAGTGTCACTTATGGCATCAGTAGTAATAAAAGAAATCATATGTTGGACATTTTGCTGCCATTTCATTCTGAGGCACCAAAGTCAATGAAAAGCTCTGCTGTCGTTAGCTGTTGGCTCAGGGTAACATCCATCTGGAGCACTCTGGCTAACACTGTTTTGTACCTGGGATATACTCCAAATTCAATTTAACAAGAGAGATTTCTCAGCACATTTGGTAGAACTGCCTCTTCCCCTTCCTCGATCGATTTGCCTCATGTGCAACTCTGCACTGTTTGTTTTTTTTTTTTTTTTTTCTGTGTATTTTGGACTGTTAATACACATTCTTTCCTCAAAATCATCACAGGGTTCTAATGAAAGCAGTTTTGATTTTTTTGTTTTTTCCTATATTATCCCTATTTAGGTAAGAGCTCTGTTGCTGGTGCTTTTTGTCTCAGTGATGCCTTCCCAAAATATGATACTGTAGTCATCATTCTTGATCCTCTTCTTATCATATATTTAGTATAAATTTGCAACAATTAGGGGGTTTAAATGCCCAGTATTGTGAAAACAGGCATTGTAGAACCTGTTCCTCAGTGTGCAATATGCCAGAGCTGCCCAAATTACCTCCAAATAATGTCGAAGACAGTTTCCATGATGAGCAATGCATTTGGCCAGAGTCAGGTAAGAAAAATCACAAGGTGTTAGTGGAAAGGCTCAAATTCCTCCTTTCCTCAACCCTTCTTTTCCTTTTGATGCTCCCTGTGGAAGAGGCTGAAGGAAGACTTTCCAGAGCCACTTCAAGCAACCTGGGTGCTTAAGTGCTACAATAGCTGGAGATTATGGAGAAAGAGACAAAATTCATGATTCTCTGTGGATTCTGTGTGCAATACCTACTCTGGGGTTAGATATCCTATTTCACTCCAGTCTCTCTTAAAGAGAAATCAGTTTGTGGAAAACTCAGGAAAAGAGAATTTATCACTTCTGAACTGCAAACTGGTGGGAACCACTTCCACATATTCATAAAGGACTGAGTTAAATGATATCTCATTACTTATCTCTTACACCACTGAGAGGTTTGTGTTAGAAGGAACCTTAAATATATCCTTATCTTAAGGTATCTTTATCTTAAAGATATTTGTGGGCAGGGACACCTCCTATTATACCATGTTACCTAACCCATGCAATTTGACTTTGAACACTATCCAGGCTAGGTCCTCCCCAGCTTCACTGGGCAACCTGTTGCAGTGCTTCATCCTCACATGGAAGAATTTCTTAATGTCTCATTTAAATTGAGTTTCTTCTGGTTTGAAGCCATTACTCCTCATCCTGTCACTCCATGCCTTTGTAAAAAAATCCCTCTCCATCTCTCCTTCATATACTGGAAGGTTGCTCTAAGGTGTCCTCACAGCCTTCTCTTTCCCAGACTAAACAACCTTGGAGAAGAGGTGCTACTTCTGAGATCAGTACTCAGGCTCTTTATAATATGGAGTCATGCCTTTTTACTTATTTGATTCAAGGTGAGACCTCTCCTTCAAGCAGAACAACAGCTCAGTTCAATTTCCCAGTTACATTTACTCCAAATCTAATGAAATCCATTCACAAGAATACCACCTTTTACATCTCTCCAGAACCATAGAGTCATGGAATCATAGAATGGTTTAGGTTGGAAGTGACCTCAAAGATCATCCAGTTCCAACCCCCCGCCATAGGTCTCCCACTAGAGCAGGTCGCTCAAGGCCTCATCCAGTCTGGCCTTCAACACCTCCAGGAGAGAGCTGCCACAACCTCCTGTGTCTCACCACCCTCACTGTGAAGAACTTCCTCCTAACATCCCATTTAAATCTCCCCTCTGCCAGTTTAAACCCCTTACCTTTAGTCCTGTCATAACAAGACCTTGTGAATAGTCCCTCCCCAGCCCTTTTGTAGGCCCCCTTCAGATCCTGGAAGGCTACTATAAGGTCTCCTCAAAGCCTTCTTTTCTCCAGAATGAAAAGCCCCAACTCTCTCAGCCTGTCCTCATAGCAGAGGTGCTGCAGTCCTCTGATCATCATTGTGATTGTCCTCTGGACTCTCTCCAGCAGTTCCATGTCCTTCTTCTGTTGGGGGCTCCAGAACTACACAGTACTCTAGGTGGGGTCTGAGGAGAGCAGAATAAAGGGGGAGAATCACCTCCCTTGCCCTGCTGGCCATGGATAAAGACAAGCTTCATCCATCCTCCTAGCTAGTAAAGAGGAAAAAAAAAAATTAAAAAGCAAATATCAAAATATTAAAATATCACAGTTTCACAGATTGCATCAAATTGGAAGGTGCCCTCAAAAATCATCCTGCCCAATGTTTTCTCCAGTCTAAACAACTACAGTTCCCTTAGGTGCTCCTCACAAGACTTGTCGTCTGGGTCATCTTCATTGCCCATTTCACACCAGGCCCTCAATGCCCTTCATGTACTGAAAGGCCTAAAAGTGAACCCGGTACTCAAAAGTGTGATCTCACCAGGGGACAATCACTTCCCTGTGACAGAGACTTTTGTTGGTAACACCTAGAGTTTTTTATACGTTAATATAAGGTAAGTTACAATGGCTTTTACAGAAGAATGAAACACTGACAAAGGTTTCAGCTGCACAGATCTAGACAGGCTTCCCACAAGTTTCATCTGTGGTGGCAATCAGCCTCATAATATGGTCTGTAAAACTTCGGCAACATGGTGAGAGCACAGCTCAACCCAAACCATGATAAATCAGTAGAGGTCTCAATGCCGTGCTTATTACAGCCGTACCAAATGTGTCTCAGCAACTGAGAAATCAAATCAAGTCCCTGTGGATCTCAGGGGAAAAAAAGCATTGAATGAAGCCCATAATAGATAACGATACAGAGCAGCATCATACTCTGCTTTCAGAACACTGTTATTGGCTTCATCAAAAAAATCATATGTTTTATGTTTCTCTGGAAAATATAATCTCACAAAAGCATGATGTCACATGAAGATAAAACTAATTAATGACTGGACCCTGTTACAGAAATCAAGTGCCAGAAGCAAGGAATCATCACAGAATCACTAAATGGTTTGAGTTGGAAGAGATCTTAAAGATCATATAGTTCCAACCTCGCTGCTGTGGGCAGGAACACTTTCCACTGGACCAGGTTGCTCAGAACCCTGTCCAACCTGACTTTGAACATTTCTATGGAGAGGTCAACTTGTGCCAGTCTCTCACCACCCTCACAGTGAAGAATGTCTTCCAAATATCCAGTCTAAATCTCCCCTCTTTCAGTTTAAAATCCCTTGTCACATCACTAAGCTCCCCCTCAGAGAGTATCTCCTCATTTTTCCTGTAGATCTCTTTCAGTACTGAAGGGCTACAAGATGTCCCTGAAGCCTTCTCTTCTTCAGGCTATACAATGTCAATAATCAGCTCACCTTCATAGCAGAGGTGTCCAGCTCCCTGATCATATTGGTGACCCTTCTCTGGACTCGCTGCAACAGGTCCATATCTTTCTTGTGCTGAGGGCCCCAGAGTTGGACGACATATTCCAGGTGGTTTCAGCTGAGAGAGAGAGTCCCCTCCCTTGACCCGCTTGCCATGATGCCCTTGGTTCAGCCCATGATGTGAGTGGCCTTCTGGGCTACAAATGCACATTGCTGGCTCATGCTCAATTTTTCACTCACTAATAATCCCAAGTCTCTCTCTGCAGGGCTGCTTTCAATCCACCTATGTCCAGCCTCTACTTGTGCTAGGGATTGCCTTGACCCAGGTGCAGGACCTCGCACTTGACCATGCTGATCTCCATGAAGTTGGCATCTCTCAAGCCTGTCAAGGTCCCTCTAGATGGCATCCTGTTTCTTCAGTGTGTTAATTGCACCACACAAGCTTGGTGTTGTTGTAAACATCCTGAGAATGCTTCAGTCCNGAGAAGAAGGTGTGAAACTGTTTCCCCCCACCAACTGCCCTGTGCCCTTGCAGGGGGGCAGCAAAGGGCCCTTTTGGCATGTGTGGAGGCTCGCACTGCCAGCCTGCATAGAGATTTGGGCTGGTGATTGGCTGGGTTTTCACACCCAGTATGAATTGGCAAATAGACACTTTGTCCAAAACAGCATAAACAGGGCAAGGGAAAAGGTGTGAGTGTTCCCACCTGAAAGGTCCCACCTGAAAAGATTCCTACCTGGAAAAGCTCCCCATTTTTACAGAGCCCTGCCTTATGAAGAAGTTCCCATTTTGGACTGTCTCTGCTTCGGATGGCTCCTATCTTTTGCACAGCACTTGGGTTTTGCACTGTCCCTGCCTTCTGGGCAGTCCCCCACTCCTGTGCTATCTTGTGCAGTTTTGTAGGCTTGGCAAGTTCTGGGTCCATTTTAGAGAACTGCTGTCAGCACCCGGAACCAGCAGTTCTGGGATCTTCCTGACAACCAACTTCCTGGATGTTATCTTGGCTGGGGAGATCAAAGCAGCTTTCCAAGTCAGCCAAGCGCAGAGAGAATCCAGCAAGGAATCATCAATTATTATCTCCACATCATTGTGAGTAAAGCCATTCCCCTTAATTCTCTCCTTAACCAATTGATAATGGGGTAAGAATCTGTGTTTATAGCTTAGCCTTTCCATTTTCTGCCTTCCTGAATTTATGAATTTGTCTATAGCACCTTTTGAAGTTCTTCCTAATCAAGCCAACCCTGTAAATGAATTTAAACTAATTCTGTATATTTTTGGAGGTGGAGGTTTCAGGGAAATAAAGCAATTGTATTTTTATAATTCCTGACTTGGCCATATTAATTCCCCTGCCATTCACAACACTAACAATGATGGTAAACAGTACTGACCCTGGGGAACAGCACTCACCACTGGTCTCCACTTATGTGTCAATCCATTAACCACAACTCTTTGAGTGTGACCATCCAACTAATTCCTTATCCACTCAGTTGTCCATCCATCAAATCTGTTTCTTCAGTGTAGAGACAAGGACAGTCATTCAGGAGAGTGTCAAGTCTTCCTACAAGAGGTTGCCTCATAAGAGGAAACAGCTTGCAAACTGTACTACTTCAGTTCCTAATCCTGGTGTTGTGTTCAAGCAAAGGTCTTTTTCAGTTTAATCTCTTTCCTAAAGGGCAAAGACTGCACACTTCTTTTTTTTTCACAATGAGAACACTGTATGAAGATAAGCAAAAAGTGAAATCAAATCACACACTCTACGATTCTTTCTGCTTCATACATATTTCAGAAGCACTAACTTCCGTGGTGCCTTGTTGATAAGAAGAGCCAAAGGTTGCCCATCTGGTATTTACACACAATCAATATTTCAGACAAGCTCAGATTTTCAAGTGATGAGCACTCCCCATAGGAAGCCAGGTTTTCAAAAGAAATCAGATTCTCATTTAGTCACCTGGGTAGGGATGAGCCTTCTGACAGCGCTCAGCTCTCAGCAGCAACCAATGCAGTTCCATTAGACAGATTTTCAAAGAGCTCTATATTCTAAACATGACCTCATCCAAATGCACAGGATGAAATTTCACTCCCCCTTGAAATCAGTGGGAATTTCACCACTCACTACCAAAGAACCAATCCTACAAGGGAATGCATCCCTTTAGCTGATTGTGGATGCTGAGCTTTTGGATCATTTTAGGCTTTGGTACTTTTATCTGAAGGTCCCCCCAAAATTTTATGAAGAATTTTGATTATGATTCACCATACTAGAGAAAGAAAATATTGTAATAATCCTGAACTATTTGAGCTAGGAAATCCATACAGTAGTATAGAGTGTTAATATAGCTTTGTAGAATGGACAAAGAATGGATTGTCCTATTGTAAGTAAGACTCTTTTAGTTTCATTTAATAAAGGCTTGGTTAAAGTGCTTTGGAAACATAAGCCTGTACACTCAGGTTGTCTTAGTCAGTATAGAATCATAGGATGGTAGGAGTTGTAAGTGAAAAGGCACAAGTACACCACACCGTAGAATCATAGAGCCATAAAACTGCTGAGGTAGGAAGGGACCTTTGAGGTCATCAAGTTCAGCTGCTCACCTAGAGTTCACAATCCCACCACTATCTAAAGCACTGCCACTAAACCATGTCCCTCATCATCCGTTCATCTTCTAAACACCTCCAGGGATGATGACTCTGCCACATCCCTGGGCAGCCTGTTCCAGTGCCTGAGAACCCTTTCTGGAAAAAAAATTTTCATGATATCCAATCTGAACCTCCCTTGTCAAAAATTGAAGTTTTTTCCTCTTATCCTGTCCCTTGTTCCATGTCAGAAGAGATCAACCCCCAACTCACTCCAATCTCCTTTGAGAGAGATGTAGAGGGTGATAAGATCTTCCCTCAGCCTCCTCTTCTGCTTACATCAGGACTGGGCTTCACTGACTCACTGGGGACTTTCCTCTTCCTACAAAATATGATTTCTGAATGAAACCTATCCCAACAGTTATTTAAGTGCCCCAGAAGTTTATGGCCTGGGTTTCATTATTTTATTAGGCATCAGGTCCTTAATTACCGCTGGCAGGTTTCTCCCGCGTACAGTAGCTGGAGCCATAACTCACCGGTGCAAGGCAGTAAATTTGGAATCAGAGCTTGAAAAATGCAAATTACATCTTCCGCGATGTCTTTTCAGGCTGTTGCAGTGTACACAAGGCCATTATGCTGCCTGATGCCGTGCAGCATAACGTGAACAATTTACATTCATTTGCATCTCGCTACAAACCTTCTGCTAACAAGCAAGGTCAGAAGGATTCCCTAGGGAGTAAGTCCAGGACATGAATGTTTCTTCCTCAGTTTATGGCAAATCACAGATGTCTCCTACTACATAACCACTCAATATAAAGTGAGTTTAAAAGACATAAAGTGTAGTTAAGGCATCGTTTTCAAGCTCTGTAAACTCCAAATATTTTGTTGCACAGTGAAATCAGTATTTACACTGGAAATTTCTACAAATACATAAGGAAAGTGGGACAGGAAATACTCAGTATTGAGAAATATCTTTCAACTAAGAGAAACCTTATCACAACAGTGTGAAAATGTCAGATGGAAATCATCATTCAAATACTTACCTACAACTTTAGACTTCTGAGTTTTTTCATCTTATTTTGGGCTCAGTCTATGAGAATTTGCTGAGTGTAGCTGTAAGAGGCAGCTCTTCTTAACCTTATTTTTAGTTTAAACAGTGCACAAATTATAGGATTAATTTGCAATCAGTGTTTTTCACCCAGATTTTAGATATTCCATAAAGCCTTTCAATTATTTCCAAAGTGAGTAAGCCAGAGTCTTCCTTGCAACTCTAGGACATGTAGGAGATCACCGCCATAAACTACACACCAAAAGGCAGAGTAAGGTCTTCTAGTCTTTCATGGGGCAGAAACATCTTCAGGCAAAAGATTCTTTTTCTGTTTGTTTGGTTGGTTGGTTGGTCTCTTCTCTGGATGGCCATTTGAAATTTCTTGAGGTTTGTGATATTTTCAGGATCTGGGCAAGTTACATGCTGTAATTCCTAATGTAAAAGTAAGATGATGGACAGGTAGGTGATAATTCTTAGAATCATAGAATGATTTAAGTTGGAGTGAACCTTAAAGAACACCTAGTTCTGACCTCCTTGCCATGGGCAGGGACATCTTCCACTACACCAGGTTCAAGGCCTTGAACAGATCTAGAGAGAGGGCATTCACAACTTGCCTCGGCAACCTGTTCCAGTGTCTCACCACCCTCTCTGTAAATGCATGTAAATCCATGTAATTCAGGTACACATCCTCTGAGGCAGACTCTTTATGTAACTACATCAATGTTAGTAGAATTCTCAGTCGTGTGTTTTCATCTTCGTTTTAAACAAGATTAAAATAACTGAAATCAGACATTGTGGTACTGATACACCTCCTGTTAAATAGAGAGATAAAGCAAGGGAAAATGTTACAAAGTTCTGTGAACAATTCTTTTCTTCTACAGAAATGATTTGTCTTTGGTATGATGAGGTATGACCCTATAGTATTCCACTAATTTTAGAATCATAAAATCATAGAATGCATTGGGTTGGAAGGGACCCTGAAAGGTCACCTTGTGAAGTCCCCCTTCACAAGGTCAGCAGGGACACCTCCAACTGGCCCACACTGCTTAGAGCCACATCAAGTCTGACCCTGAATGTCTCCAAGACCTCAACCACATTGCTGAGCAAGCTGTTGCAATATTTCACCAGTCTCATTTGGAAGAACTTCTTCCTGACATCCAAACCAAATCTCCCCTGCTCCAGTTTCAAACTATTGCCCCTTGTCTTTTCACCACACACCTTTCTAAATAATCTCTCACCAGCCTTCCTGTAGTCCCCTTCAGACAATGAAATGTAGCTCAAAGATCTCCCTGGAGCTTTCTTTTCTCCAGGTTGATCAGCCTCAGCTCTCCCAGCCTGTTCCCATAGTGGAGTTATTCCAGCTCCCAAATCATCTTTGTGGCCTCCTCTGGACCCACTTCAGCAGGTCTGTGTTCTTCTTGTACTAATGGCCCCATAACTGGACATAGTACTCCAGATGAGGTCTCACCAGAACAGAGTGAATCACCAGAATCATCTTCCTCGGCCTGCTAGCCACAATTATCATATAATTATCATATAATCATGGAATGCATTGGGTTGAATGGGACTTTTAAAGGTCATCTAATCCAAAACCTCTTCAGCAAGCACAGACCTCTTTAACTAGATCAGGTTGCTCAGAGCCCCATTAAGACTGACCTCTGTCCCTTTCCAGGAATGGAGAATGACCCTGGACTCAGTACTCTAGATGAGGTTTCATCAGAGAAGAGTGGCAGATTCACCTCTATCAATCTGCTGGCCACACTAATGCATGGAACAATGTCAGATCTAAGCATCAGGACTTGTTATCAGCATTTCATAGCTATAAATTGACTTGTAAGTTCCTTTGAACTTGATGAAAACAGCTGCAATGGCTTAAGGAGTTTGTAGAGTTTATCTTTTCCTACTCAGGATGAGCATCAGCCACTGGCTCTAAAATGGGAAGAAGATCTTCCCCTAGAATGATTTGAGAACTGCAAGCAATCTTTTGTAACTTGCCTCCAGACTGGTAGATGATTGACTGCTTTGCTGTGTCATGCTTTATTAATACAATTTATTAATCCAGTCATTCAGCTGAGGCTGGCACTGCATGCTGCTGAAAGGAACACAACAAAAAGAGCATTGTGGTAAAATGTGATCAGCTTTCCATGGCTACACTTCTGAATGACAGCAGAAGTGAAAATGGCACTGATGATCTCTTACATGTGGCACAGGGACATGGTAACTCCATCCTTGGGCCAAAAGACACACCGTGAGGGAAAGAGTGCCCCCAAGGTTTCAGAATTACCAAGCCGTGCTGCATGATGGGACTGCTTCGAGAGCACAGCCTGCCTGCCTGCCTGTCTGCCTGCCTGGAACACACACAGAGCAGCTGGGGACATGCCAGGGTGTTGAATCAGTCATGGATACACACAGAAATTGCTGCATTTCTTCCTTTCTCCTCAGCCCCATGGTCCTTTCTGAAAATAGCAAAGTGGTGCGTTAAGAAAATGTGACTAGCAGGTTAAGGGATGTTCTTCTCTCCATCTGCCCTAGTGAGGACACATCTGGAGTGTTGTGTCCAGTTTTGGGATTCCCAGTTCGAAAGAGACAGGAAACTACTGGACAGAGTCCAGGGAAAGGCTACAAAGATGATTTGACTGGAACATCAGGTTGAGAGATCTGGGGTTGTTGAGCCTGGAGAAGACTGAGAAGGAATCTTTTCAATGATTATTAGTATCTGAAGACCTGGGGTCAAGAGTGAGGTGCCAGACCCATCTCAGTAGTGTCCAGTGACAGGACAAGGGGCAGTGGGCACAAACTGGAACCCAGGGAGTTCCATATGAATAGCAGGAAAAACTTCTCTGCTGTGAGGGTACTAGAGCCCTGGAACAGGCTGCCCCATGAAGATTATGGAGACTCCTTCTCTGGAGAGATTCCAAACCTGCCTCGACATTGTGATCTTGGGCATTCTGCTGTGAGTGACACTGCTTTAGAAAGAGGATTAGACTGAATGATCTCAGGAGATCCCTTCTAAACCCCCTTGTGCAGGAATTCTATGAAAACTTAGAGCCTTATGAACTATGATATTTCTCTCCTGACTTTTTGTACACACCAGAATGTCTAAGAGGTACCCTTTTTCTTCCATGGAAGGAAATCCTAGGCTTCAGTCCTCAAATCTGGGAACTTCAAAGATTTGCAAAAATACAGCAGAACTTTACAGGAGAGCATCTGAGTCTGCATATAGGGCTGAACATCATTCAGAGTCAGCTGAAGGGCACCTGAGAACATTCAGATTGTTTTGCTGCTGAGTTGGAACTAGTGACACAGAACAAACACAGAATTCATGTAACACGAAGGTATCAGAGCCTTTAAATAGGCAATGGTTTTAAGTTCCACAAAGAACAAGCCTCTAAACCTTAGAGCTGTCTGAGGAGCATCCCAGAACTGTGATTATGCAATCAAATGAAGTCACTTTAAAGAGATCAGAAAGTAATGTTGCAGAACATTTCTCAACAGATCTGTGAAGATCACAAGATGAACTTCGCTCTGGAAATCCTCCACAACAAAAACCTAATGGCATGAATCAATAACCCTATTCCAGGAGAAGCATTCAGGGCTCTTCTCCCATTCAGGCCACCTGACTTTTCCTGAGCCTCCGACTCTGCTAATGAATAGGCAGCAGCATTTCTCCTAGTATAGATCTGAGAAATAATTCTATTACAGCTGCTGCTCTTGCTATCCAATTAAGTCTATTAACAAAGTACAAGGATTGCATAATTGCAATTAAATGTGTGAACAAAGCTGAGACCGTGTGTTGGCTTGATGACACACATCTCCTTAGGAGTCAAAGTCTGAGAGATGAGATGATTTATTTCTTTTCCTGTAGCTGAGTCAGAGGGAACAGAAGACATTCATGCCCAGAAGCCACAGAAAATGTCACAATGGACAGAGAGAGATCAAGGGGCTTTTATATCCAGCTCATCAGAGGGAAATCACTGCCTCACATTTCCTTTGAATACATGGAAGATAATAATTCATGTTGTGCTGGGTGCAAAAATGAGAGATTAATTGCTACAAACAAGGGCAAGATATGATAATGGTTAGGAAATCTAGATGGAAGCCAAATCGTGCTCAGCTTCTAGTAAGTGCTTCACAGATAAGTCTTATTTCCTCCTCAGTTTTTTTTTTACCACTACACTTTCTCCAGAGGTTATCTACAAAGAATGGAGGGCAGATAATAGTGCTGGCTGCACAACTCCTCTTCAGCACATCAGAGAACATTTGAAGTCTCAGGAGGTGACTCTGGCAGGCATGAGTTATTTTAGGCAGCTCAACACAGCAAATGAAAAAAAGCCTGAAATTATTCTGCAAATAAAGCTCTTCAGATTAAGAAAAATAAGAGTTAGATTATTCTTTGTGCTTCTATGGTACACTTAGTGACAGCTTGGTGGTGGCTTTCACATTGATGTTTTCTCTTCTGGATTAGACTTTCATAGTCAATGTAGGATAGCTCCTGTGTGTTTCACTTAGCAAACACCTACGTGCTCTGCTTTAGTTACGAGTTTTAAGAAAGTAAAAAGGAACTGTGCTGATAGCCCTTTTGACCAGTAGTATGGACAATCTTCCTCTTTTAGAATACACTTTTCTACTGTCAAAACAAATCGTCTAAGAAAATAGCACCATTCATTTCAGCCAAAATGCAAGTCTGTAACAGTATAAATGACACATCCCCAGATTGCTGCTTGCCTCTGAAAATAGATCTGCAATAAAGCAAGCCTAATCGTGGAGAATTTCTTTGTAGAAAATCCATCAGGTGTAATACTGAAACCCCTCTATCAACATCAAACAGAAAGCATGGCCTGTCTAAAGCATATGCAGTCAAAGTCAAGTATTTCTGTAATAAAAATTCTTTCTGGGAAGCCAGAAGGCAAAGCCTTCAGATTTCTACTTCTGAGGGGGGCAAAAACGTTTTTCTTTAATTGAAACAGAAGAAGATTCCTGTTAAGCTTTTAAATTCCTTTAAAAGCCTCAATGGCTGTCATCAGTGCTATCTTTTGATCTAGGGCTTTGCAGTGAACATCTACAAGATTTTTTCCAAGCAATGTACTTCTAAATGCTTTTGATTTTCTTTGATATCAAAAATACACACTTTCACAGGAAAAGCAAGAAACAATGTTTGGCTTTTATGGCTCCTCTGTTTACCATGTAAGTGACAGAGTCACAGAATATTAAAGGTCGGAATCAACCTCTGAAGATCATCCAGTCCAATATCCCGCCTAAGGCAGGGTCACCCACAGTACCTTGGCCAGTGTAGATCACAATGTCCAGATGGGCTTGGAATGTCTCCAAAGAAGGAGAATCAACAATCTGCCTGGGCAGCCTGCTCCAGGGCTGCAGCACCCTCACAGCAAAGAGGTTTTTCCTTCTGTTGAGATGAAACGTCCCTTATCCTGTCACTGGGCACCACTGAAAAGAGTCTGGCCCTAGCCTCCTGACCCACGTAAGTCCTTTAGCTATTGATCAGTATTGAGCGGATCCTCTCTCAGGCTACTCTTCAGGATAAACCAACCAAGCTCTCTCAACCTTTTATCCTCACAGTGATGCTCCAGGCCTCTCAGCATCTTCATAGACTCAGCTGGACTCTGTCCAGTAGTTCCCTGGCTCTCTTGTGCTATAAAGCCCAGAACTGGACCCAGTACTCAAGATACAGCCTCACTAAGACTGAGTAGATTGAAGAAGAACCACCCTTGACCTGCTGGCCATGCTCTTCTCCATGCATCCCATGTGGATATATTTACATTAAAATGTTATTTTAAAAAAGTATTTAGAGCCTCTGCAGTATTCCCAGGAATAAGATGGAGTTGGGGAGAGGGGGAGGGGAAGGAGTGGGCAGGTAGGGGAGGAGGTATTTAGTTCTGTTTTTCTGAGCTTTTTAGTCTTTCAGCAGTGTTATCTTCCAACAAAATGCTTCTGTGATTCTATTTCCATCCAGCTAACAACAGCAAACGGTTTAAGACAGTCCAGTATTCTGCCAGCAAGTATTTTACTCAGTACCATAGTGGAGATTGCTTTAGCTTGGCTGTTCAGATTCTAAAATGATTTAACTGGCCCTTGGGATGCTTTAAGAGCAATGTATTTGATTAAATCAGCCAACAACAATTAATTCCTTCTAAGATCCTAAAATGCTTGAGAAACCAGAGCAAAGGAAGGTCTTGTGGCCACATCTTGTTCTTTTATGCCAAAAGGACTTTTTTTCTTTCTTGTTTTTTTTTTTGTTGTTTTCTATGTGTCATTATGAATTTCATTAAGTGAAACTTACTGAATGTCAGAAAATTAAGATGTTGTTCAACATGATAGGCATAGATTGCCTTTAGTGGAGGATTAGTCACTTTATCTCCTCTTTTTTGTTTTTTCCCCAGGAAAAAAAAAAAAAAAGTCTCTTTCTCACTCAGTTCAATAAGTGATTAGATGTAAGGAACCAATGAGAAAACTCCCAGCCACCATAAAAATGAATATTATTTGACTACATTTTTTTTTCAATATACTTAGGAAAATCTATTTTATTTTTTTTCAAAATACATTATAAGAATGCAGGAATAAGAAAAAGCTGAAGAAAATTTTAGAGAGGCAACTGAAGAGAGAGGGGTTATTGAGTAGGAGGAAATCTTTCTTTGTCAGATAATTACAGTGACATTAGGGAGTTCCATGTTCACAGCTGCAGTGGAGGAGGCATGCTCACAATAACACAACTGTGTGAGGGTAGAAATTTTGAATATGCATGAAATTATTGAGGAAATAAGTTCCTCTAGATCTACATCTTTGGTGCAACATATATTTGCATTAATTTATTTTGAAGGATTGGGGCCTATTATGTTGCAATAGTGATGGATTGTTTTAATTTAAGACAACTATTAACCGTTTTAAAAGGTCCCAGACAATTTAGGAGGAAAAAATCCCTGCTGTGAGTAAAGTACATACAATAACAAAACTGTTTACTGGTGCTTTTACAGTATGCTATAGAAAAAATACAATTAAAGCAATTGAACAATATAGAATAGAATCATGGAATCATAAAGGTTGGAAAAGACCCCAAAGATCATTGAGTCCAACCACTAACCCAGCACTGCCAGGTCACCATGAAACCATGTCTCTCAGGATTACATCTATGGGTTTTTTTTTAATCCTTCCAGGAATGGGGACTCCACCACTGTTCTGGACAGCCTGTTCCAGGACGTTGCAACCTTTTCAGTGAAGAAATTTTTCATAGTGCCCAGCCTAAACCTTCTCTGTTGTCACTGGAGACCATTTCCTCTCATCCTATTGCTTGTTACCTGCAAAATGAGACTGACCCCCACCTGACTCCAACCTCCTTTCAGGGAGTTGTAAAGAGCCAGAAGGTCTTCCCTCAGCTTCTTTTTCTCCAGTTTAAACCACTCCAGCTTGCTCAGCTGCTCCTCACAAGTCTAAACAAGCCTCTGCTGCACTTATTTCCTACTGTCAAACTCAAATCATAGAATCGTAAAATGGTTTGAAGGAACCGTAAAGGTCATTTAGTTTCAACCCTTCTCCCGTGGGCAGGGGCACCTCTTACTAAACCGAGTTCCTCAAGGTCCTATCCAGCCTGACTCTGAACACTCCACAGCTTCTCTGGGCAACCTGTTCCAGTTCCTCACCACTCTCATGGAGAAAAATTTATTCCTAATGTTTCATCTGAATTCAGCTTCCTCGAGGTTATACGAGGCTTACATGTGGTTCTACTGATTCCCGAGGTAGCACCAAAGGATGAGAAAAAAATCCAAAATGGAACTCTGCTCTGGTGTTCTGCAAATCTAATCTTAACCCAAGAGTGCAATGTCAGCAGAGGCTCAAATGCATTTACTGCTTAACAGTGAAAACAAAGACATGACAGAAGAGTGCTTTGAAAATGGCCATCGACTGCTCCAGGTTTTCTGTGCTTCAGCTGAGACAAAAGTCGCCAACATTCCATAAGAAATTCAAGAATGTGTAGTAATGATACATGCTTTTTTCCTCCCTTCACTGGTATCTTAAGTTTTGTGCCATGCTGGAGGCCTTATACCCATGTTGTTTCCATAACAACACAAAATAAAACACAGCTGAAGCTGTTTGTGGAAGGGGTATGTGGAAGAAGAGTGCCTGCTTCAGTAAGGACATCTAGCCAAGGGCCTTTTTCCAGTGAAAAAAAAAAAAAAAGGGAAACAAAAATAGGAGGAAGCCATAATCAGAAACGTACAAAGACACAAACCCCATGGACAAATTATAAGAGGGGTGGTGATGAGAACCAAACCTGGTGAGTCCCACCAATTAATGAGGGTGTGTGAGAATGTTTATTCCAGTAAGGTTGTCTGTGGGACCTTGTAAACTGAGAAACTATGGGGAAAAGATATAGACTAGAAACAAAATACAGAAACATGGATCTGACACAAGAAGTATGGTGAGCAAGGACAAACATTCATCCTCACTGCTGGACTATAAATGTAGGAGTGACAGCTGGATTGGAAGGTATCTGCCAGTAGCCAAGGGGGACTTGCAAATGAGGAGTGCATGAGATACAAGTTTCTGTGCTGCTAGTAAGCATCAAGCCTGATTAGCCAGCAAGTAAGGCACCCACAAAGTGAGTAAAGGGGCCTAGGATCTGTGCAGGGGTGCCAGGAGGACAGAAGGGCTGTTTCAGGAGGATGGAAGCACCATGCTAGTGATCAAGGGACCTGTGTGTCTCTGTCTCTGGAACCTGTACTCAGCTTCATTACTGTGGATGGGCAGGTGGGAGGCATCACCCTTCAGTTTGAGCAGAGATCTGGGGTCCAAGAGCACTGGGCTGAGGGAGGTTGCCATGAGTTTCTTACATTACTTAACATAAAATTGCAGGATGGCAGATTGGAATGGATCCCAAGGATCATCTGGTCCAAACCTTCTGAGTGATAGTGTAATTGAGATGAAATGGCACAGTACCCAATTCGTGGTGTTGCTGAGATGTCTTCAAGAACAAGAAGCCACTCTAAATGTTTAGAATATCTTAGTATAGAGTTAGGACCCTTGGCCCATTAGCTATTCTACCAGAGCATCTATGAATTCCACAGAAGTTATGAATTTCACAGAAGTTCCTTCCACCTTAGTCTCATATTGAACAAAAATCAATTTGCGTTAAGATCTGTGGTAGCACAGTTAAGGCTCTAACAGGAATCCTTTAGTTTTGGTTCTGAACACTGAAGACAAACAGAGGAAAGGGCAGGAAAATAATAAATGCACTTATTCTGCTTTTCTCAAACCTGTTACTTTGATTGACTATGCATTCACAAATTGTTGCCATTTTAAGTATTCAAAAGGTATTAGATGTTGGGGTAGGGGGGGTATACAAAAGAAACAGGAATATTAATCCTGTTAACAGGATGTTAATCCCTCCATGTTCTGAGAAAACACAATTACTACATTACAAGAGAAACAATTACAGAGGATACCAACATAATTAAAGCAGTGTTGTTTTGGTTTTTGGAGGTTTTTTTAATGCAAAAAGCAAAAGGGTCCTGGTTGAATCTCAAGTGTTAGCCATCCTAAGGAAAATATTCTAAGAATATTACAGGCAGGTGCTCATTATTTTGCAATGTCCTTCCAACACCCTTAATGGGAAAAGTTGATTCCTCCATGAGACTATTAAATCTCAGAACATTCAGTTCAGCAGTTAAAGAATGGGAAGACACAATTATTTGCTGCTTCCAAAACAGCTAAGTGAGTTTCTTAGCATCTTATATAATCATAAAGCACATTCACAGATAGATTCCTTTTCTCTGGGCGTTTATTCCTTTATTTGAAAGTCTCCTTTCTCTTCTTTCATTTCCCTCAGTTTCTCAAAGTATGAAAGACATACTCAATAGACAGCAGTGTTCCCCAGAATCTAAAAATCTCATCCCACAAACCTTCCTAATGTGTAGAGGAAAAGAAGTGTGATATAAAATTCTCATTCTAAAAGCTAATTTCTGATTTTTCGTTCATATTTTCTGCCCCAGCGTGCAACTGTTTGTGCAAGGAATGCTCCTGCACTCAGTCCAAGTATCAGACCCTGCATCCTTAATGCCTCGGAGCAAACAACTCCAGCTGAGACAAAAAAGTTTGGCCAAAGCCCAAAATTCAAGTATTTAAAATCCTCTACTCCTCATTTTTCAGGAGGCAAATACTTGGATAACTACATATTTATCTCCTTGATGAATCATAGAATCATAGAATCATAGAATCATAGAATGGTCTAGGTTGGAAGAGACCTCAAAGATCATCCAGTTCCAACCCCCCGCCACAGGCAGGGACACCTCCCACTAGATCAGGATGCTCAAGACCTCATCGAGCCTGGCCTTGAAAACATCCACGGAAGGAGCAGACACAACCTCCCTGGGCAACCTGTTCCAGTGCCTCACCACCCTCACTGTGAGGAAATTCTTCCTAACATCCCGTTCAAATCTCCCCTCCGCCAATTTGAAGGGCTGCTTTCTCATTCAGCAGTGTCCCCACACCTTCCCCATTCTTCCTTTTCCTACTGATATATTTGAAGAAACCCTTCTTGTTCTCTTTTACTTCCTTTGCCAGCTTCAGTTCCAAGAGGGCTTTGGCCTTACTTGTTGCCTTCCTACATGCCCTGACAACTTCCCTATAGTTCTCCCAAGTGACCAATCCCTTCTTATATGAATTGTAAGTTTCTTTCTTCCCTGAGATTTCCTTCAGGAGCTCCTTGCTCAGCCATGCAGGTCTCCTAGCACATCTACCTCATTTTTTACTCAGGGGAGCACACCTAGCTTGGGTTTGGAGGAAGTGGTCTTTAAAAGTTAGCCAACTTTCTTGGGCTCCTATACCCTCCAGAGCCTTAGCCCATGGATTTCTGCAAGCATGTCTCTGAAGAGCACAAAATTTGCTCTGCAGAAGTCCAGGGTTGTAATTCTACTTGTTGGTCTGCTTCTGCCCTGTAGAGTACTAAGCTCCACTATGTCATGATCACTGTCTCTGAGCCTGTTTCCGACCTTAATGTCCTCAACCAGTCCCTCTTTATTAGTTTATACAAAGTCCAGCAGTATACATCTTCTTGTTGGTTCCTCCACTACCTGCATCGAGAAGGTATAATTGATACACTGCAAGAGCCTTTTGGACTGGCTGTGCCTGGCTGTGTGAGCTTCTCAGCAAATATCAGGGTGATTGAAGTCATTAATGAGTACCAAGGAGTTACCTCTAGGAGCTACCTGCGATTGTCTGTAGAAGGCCTCATCAACATCTTTCATTTTGTTTTGGTGGTCTATAGTAGACGCCTACAACAATTTCACCTCCTTTCCCACATTCCTGAATTCTTACCCACATGTTTTCAATCTGTTCTACTTCCCCCCTTGGACAGAACTCAGAACATTTCAGTTGCTCTCTCACATGGAGAACAACTCTCCCACCTCATCTTGCTGGTCCATCCTTCTTGAACAGTACAGAGCCACCCATGACAACATTCCAGTCATGGGAGCTGTCTCACCATGATTCAGTGACGGCAATTATATCATAGTTATTCAGCCTAACACAGATCTCCAGCTCTTCTTGCTTATTCCCCATGCTCTGTCTATTGGTTTATAAGCATTTCAGGGAGGAAGTTTATCTGTTTGCTTTCATTCTTTCAGTCTGACCATTACCAGCCACTTCAGTGGCCACCAACCTAGCCATAAACTCTGCATATGCTGATTCCTTATTACTTGATCCCTGTGGTACATCTGTGTAAGACTTTAAGAGTTCTTGTTTGTCTCCAGAATGCTGCAAGGTAATAGGCTGAAGGCTCTTATTAGCCTCCTACCCTGGTGTGCCATCCCTCTGCTTATACTCATTGCTAGCCTTTGCATCCTCTCCAACACACTTCCCCTGAGATAGCAATGAAGCTGACATATCGCCCCACAACTGTGTCAGGCTTGCTTACAGTAAGTCTGGCTTTCTCCCTCTGCCCCTTCCAACCTAGTTTAAAGCATGATTAATGAGTCCAGCCAACCCCTGCAATATAAACCTTCTTCCACTTGGAGAGAGGTGCACCCCATGTACTGCCAGCAGACCTGGTGTTGTGTGGGGTAACCCATGGTCAAAAAAGCCAAAGTCCTGCTGAAGGCACCAGTCTGGAAGCCAAGAGTTGAGTAGGTGAGTCCTCATTCTTTGTTGAGTATTTAGGAAACAGAAACAACTGGCAGAGTTTGGGGCTGGTATATAGTATGCTCCTAAGTAGCTGAAGCTGGCTATTAATCCAGCTGACTGTGGTGAGCATCATAAATCTGGGTCTCTTTTGCCAGAGATAAAGTGTCTGTCTCTTCTGCCAGCAGATGCCCATTCTCTAAATTCACAAATGAAAACTGAAGAGCTGCAAATTGTTATTCCCTACCTAAAATAAAGCCAATTTCACCCCTTGTCACTTCCCTGTTGCTGCAGCAGCAAAGGAAATTATTATAGAATTATCGAATGTTAGATGCTGGTCATCGAGTCCAACCCCCATGCCAAAGCAGGATCACCTAGGGCAGATCACACAGGAACACATCCAGGCAGGTGGATGAGTTCCTTGCTGGCCTTGCTGAACTTCGTGTGTTTGGTTCTTAGACCTGTCCAAGTCCCTCTGGGTGGCATCCTTTCCCTCCAACGTGTCAACACCTGAAACATTCAAAGCATTATTAACAATAATCTTTAAATTTCTGAACTAAAAGAAAATAGATTTATTTCCAGTTGAGCCAACACCACAAAATACTCTCACAGGAACATTTGTTTGTAGAAAAGTAATCTTGATAATAGTGAGTTTGTCACTCTGCTGTGAGGTTTTAAAAGCATTTGAGAATGTAAATGTTTGTTTGTAAAAATGCTTGTGGAGAGCTGTTGAAAATATTCATGCTAATATTTATTAAGAGGAACAGCCAGATAACTCAGGCAGATAATTTAAATGCATTTTGGCAGTGTCATCCATCACCAAGCCTAAGTATCATGAGCAGAAATCACTTAAGAAGAGGAAAAAAACCATGCTGAAGAAGAGGAGGTGAACGGAGCCCTCATTTCTCCCTTACACTTCCCTGAAATGAAGTTGAAGTGAGATGGGGCTTGCTTCCTTCTCCCTAGTATCAGGTAATAGAAGGAGAGGACATAGCCTGAAATTGTGGCAGGGAAGGATTAGGGTAGAGATTAGGAAAAAAATTCTTTCCTGAAAATATGGTCAGTCACTGGAATAGGCTGCCCAGGAAGATGGTGGAGTCACTCTCTCTGGAGGTGTTCAAGAAATATATGGACATGGCACTTTGGAACATGGTTTAATGGCCATAGTGGTGTTGGGTTGATGGTTGGACTTAATTATCTTAAAAGTCTTTTCCAACTGGAATAGTTCTGTTATTCTATGAAACTTTTGTTATAAATGAAATGATCAGCTGAAAAACCTGATCTGAAAACTGTATTTAAATTAAAACAGAGGAAGTAGTTCTGGAGCAGAGTCTGTGAACTGAAAACTGCTCATCAGGTTTGATGAATGCTTGCATCATGTTGTCACACACTCAACTGCCTCTGCGAGGGACAAAAATGCTTTTGGATGGTGAATTGAACTCTTACCTGCAGAAGCACAGGTCCAAAACAACTGCAGATGAGAAGACCCAGCACTACAGAGTTCTGCCTTCTCTGTATACATCAGTGCATCATCAGATCTCACAGAATCCTAGCATGGTGGGATTTGAAAGTGAGGATCATCTAGTTCAATCCCTCTGCTACAGCAGGGTCACCTACATCGTCTTGCCCAGGATCACAATGCCTGGGTGGGTTTGGAATCTCTCCACAGAATGAGACTCCATGACCTTTGTGCAAGGCACCCTTGAAAGTAAAGAAGTCTTCCTTATAATCATATCACTAGCAACCTCTCTTTTGTCTTAATTTTTCTGGATAGCTCTTTTAAAAAAGCCATTTCTATTAAATCCCCAGAATTAATAGTTAAGATTAAATTTCTTCTCAGGCAGCAGCTAAACCTAATTAACTTGCCTTTCCAGTAACATTTCATCATCAGCTGGGAAAAGCAAGAGCATAACCGTTGAGGGATCTTTTCCACACAACAAATATTCCATATGAAAAGGAAGAGTACTAATTCTTGTAAAATAAATGAAGGACTTGGAAGCCATTGGGGCTTATGCAGCCTACACAAGGGTTGTCAGACGATGGAACAGTCTGCTCATGGAGGTAATGGAGGCCCCATTCCTGGAGGTGTTTAAAAGATATAGTGCTAAGTGACATGGTTTAGTGGTATTGGCTTAGCAATAGCAGTGGGACTGTGAGCTCTAAGCAAGCTGTTGGACCTCATGATCTCAAAGGTCTTTCTCAAGCTGAACAGTTCAATGGTTCTTTGATTCTGCTTTTTTTGCAGGCTGAACAAAGCCCATGAAAATTCAACTGTGTGCCACTTAAAAATGGCAGAGCAGAGTTCTGTAGTAGTGATGAAAAGCCTCCAGAACCTTGGCTTTCTTTACTGTAGGCAGTCAGGGAGATGATAAAAGGAGATGCATTCACCACGTTATGTTTGTGAATATATTGTTATGGCAACTGTTAAGATGGAACCAAGACCCTCCAGCTTGGCATAGCTCCTACTCACTGAGCCCCGGAAAATCTTTCATGTTCGATGCCATTACAGGACCTCTGACATTAAGCTCAGTCATTCCTATCCCACTCAGCTGTGCCAAGTATCTATACACCATTTCTTTAGAACACATTTTCTATATTGCTTATCGCTGGCTTGTAATAGTAGGTTTTAATCAGCCCAGACACTGCAGTTCACAGCTTGTTACTAAGATACCTTTTTTTTTTTTTTTTTTTGGGTGATACTTTCATAAAGTAGATCAAAACTGGTGTGCCTAAATGTCTGAAAGATTTTTAGGAATAATATATAGAAAAAGAAGAAAAAAAAAAAAACCAAAAAAACTTCTTTTGTGTTTTTTAATGAACCACAGGCATCTGAATTGAATGATAAAAGTATTATGGAATTAGAATTACAAGATTTTCACTCATTTACATCTGTATTGTTTTCAGCTGCATGTTTGCAAGTCACAGTTAGGGAAGGTTGCCAATACTGCAATAGCCTGAGGGAGGTTTTGGCTCAAACCCAGTGTGTAAAAATCCATGGAGCGTTTTTCAGATGGAGTTGTCTTTTACAAAATCCTGTAACACAGCAGCTGAAGAAATGAAGAAATATGTGCCTTGAAAACTCACCGTCAGCTCTTCTTGCATGGCTACATTATGGTGCACATTTCATACTGTAACCATTGAAAAATGGGGTATTCCAATATAAAGCAGCATTCATAGATTCATAGAATGTTTTGATCGGATGGGACCTTAAAGTTCATCTAGTTCAAACCCCAATGCCATGGTCAGGGACACATTCCACTATAGACCAAGTTGCTCAAGGCCTGATTCATTCTGGCCTTGAGCACCTCCTTGGAGGGGGTACCCATCACCTCTCTGGGCAACCTGTTCCAGTGTCTCACAACCCTCACTGGAAAGAATTTCTTCCTAATCTCCAGTCAAAATTTGCCCTCAAATTTCAATCCATTCCCCATCCTCCCTTATGACAAGCCTTTGTAAGAAGTTTCCTCCCCAGCTTTCTTGTAGGCCACTGCAGGTATTGAAAAGCCACAATAAGGACTCCCTGGAGCTTTCTTTTCACCAGGCTGAACAGCCCCAGTTCTCTAGCTTGTTGCCACAGGGGAGGTTCTCCAGCTCTATGATCCTCTTGACAGCCTACTCTGGGCCCACTCCAGCAGGTCCATGTCTCTCTTGTGTTGGAAGCTCCATAGCTGGACATGACACTCCAGGTGAGGTCTCAGCAGAGCAGACCAGAAGGTCAAATCACTGCTCTTGACCTACTGGCCACCCTTATTTTGGTGCAGCCCAGGATGTCATTGGCCTTCTGGGCTGCAGGTTCATTGTTTCCTCCTATTCTGTAAATGTCTTTTCATTATGTAAACGATAGAGCTTACACCTTCTTTAGAGTATAAGCTACGTCACTTGGATGAAAAGTATCCTTTAGCTTCTACTTTTTTCCTTGTGTGGCTCTTTCCACTTGATCAAGTACTTTAAAGAAGCTTTTCAAAAGATCTTGCTAGCCAAAAGCATATTTTACTTTTTTGTTTTAATTAACACTTTAAACAAGAATTTCTAAACTTAACAATATTTAATTTTATCATCAATCCCAGAGAAAGTCATTAGGTAGCATTTAGAAAAGACTCATCATGAGGTGTTTGATGCTGCTACCAGGAAAAGCAGCACCACAGGGAAATCAGCATAAATAATTTCTAGAACTGATGGAACAAAATCCAAGATAAAAGTATGTTTGCTAATGAGATTAATTAATTAATTCCAAGTGTATAATCAATGAGGTGACACTCATCATATGATCATAGAATTTTTGGGGTTGGAAAAGACCTCCAAGGTCATCGACTTCAACTTTCAACACAACACCACCATGGCCACTAAATTATGTCCTAAAGGGCCATGTCCACACATTTCTTGGACACCTCCAGGGATGGTGACTCCACCACCTCCCTGGGCAGTCTGTCCTCAGCACAGGAAAGATATGGATTTCTTGAAGTGGGGCCAGAGGAGGCCACAGCAATGATGAGAGGGCTGGAAGCCCTCTGCTTTGAGGCTAGGCTGAGGTCTGCGTTTGTTCAGCCTGGAGAATAGAAGGCTCTACAAAACCTTATTGAAGAAATTGCATATTTAACAGGAGCATATATGAAAGACAAAGAAAGTTTCGAAGTTTGTTGTTTTCTGTTGTTTCGGGTTTTTTAACCTGTGGTGACAACAAAAGGGACAAGGAATTAAAATTGAAAAAATAGTTTTAGATTGCATATAAAGAAGAAATGTTTTACCGTGGGGGTGGCAAGACACAGAAACACATGGCCCCTCACAGAGATCAGTGTCCCCATAAAGGGTTCCCAACTACCCTTCCACCTTCTCCCCACCCTCTAATCTTATCTCAGAATCTACCTTATGTTTAAGGTGAATTAGGAAGATCAGCCAGGGGGGTTAGAAGCAGAATTGATTAGTTGGGTTACACAGATCCAGATAGAAGCCAAGGAGGAGAGACCAACAGCCAGAGCTCAGACCAGAGCAACTCTGCCATATCTATGTTTATGTCCTTGCTTTAGTACATCTCAGTAAACCTATGAGTTAAGTAGACATCACAGTTGTTTTATTTTTACAGCCCATAATCTATTTTTTCTAATTAAAATATTCCAATTAGCATCAAACCAGAACACAGGGGTTTGGACTGGAAGATCTTTGGAGGGGATCCCTTTCAACCCCTAACATTCTGTGATTCTGTGAATTCTTACCAAAAAAAGAACTGGAATTTCAAGGAAAAGAAAAAGAAACTATTTAATCTCTTCAGACTGATATGGCTGCAGATTTTTCACTGTTGGTTACTGTGTTGGTTACTGCAGCTATGTTCATAGATTCATAGAATGGTTTAAATAGGAAGGGACCAATGATATATGCCTCAGGAATGCCAAGTTACACTTGAAATCACCTCTTGACCTCAACTGCAACTCCTCAGGCAAACACAACTTATTTGAAGAATATGCAGAACCCTGTTAGACACAATCACATGTAAATGTTTGTGATACGCTCACTGCAATTATCTGGAGAAGAAAAACAAATTGCAGTGCTAAACAAATTACACCCTTATAGACCCTTATCCTTTGTGTAACCAATCAGAGACTTGTGACACCTATAAAGTGAAATTGCACTAGTCAGCATATAATTATTATTACTTTGCCTTGAGTTCAGAATGGCTGTAATGAAACAGTCTATTGAACAAGAGTAGAGGAGTGGTTTGCATCATGGCAACTGCACAGCCAGACACAGTTCATGTAAATATATGAAACAGGTTGCCTAGATTACTCTTCCTACTTCCACAGAGGTTATAGGTATCCTCCACACCACGATAAATGAAAAGGAAAGAAATTGTAATAATCAGAGAATATAGTGTATATATGGATGATGGAGTAGAGAATATAGTGTATATATGGATGATGGAGTAGAGAATATAGTGTATATATGGATGATGGAGTAGTGAGGTGGATGGGGAACTGGTTGAAAGAAAGAAGTCAGAGAGTTGTGGTCAATGGGACAGAGTCTAGCTGGAAGTCTGTAACTAGTGGTGTTCTTCAGGGGTCAGTCCTGGGACCAGTTTTGGTCAATGTATTCATTAGTGACCTGAATGAGGGCATAGAGTGCACTGTCAGCAAGTTTGCTGAGAATGTCAAGCTGGGTGGAGTGGCTGACACACTGGAGACTTGTGCTGCCATTCAGAGAGACTTAGGCTGGAGTGTTGGGCAGGGAGAAATTCAATGAAGTTGAACAGAGGCAAGTGTAGAGTCATGCACCTGGGAAAGAACAACCCCATGTAACAGTATAGGTTGGGGACTGACCTGCTGGAGAGCGGAGAAGGGGAGAAAGACTTGGGAGGACTAGTGGATGGAAGGATGGCCATGAGCCAGCAGCGTACTCTTGTGGCAAGGAAGGTCAGTGCCATTCTGGGGTGTATTCTAAGGGCTGTGGTTAGTAGGTTGAGGGAGGTGGTTAGTAGGTCTGCTCTGCCCTGGTGCAGCCTCGTCTGGAGTATTGTTTCTGGTTCTGGGCCCTCTAGCTCAAGGACAGGGAGCTGCTTGAGAGAGTCCAGGGCAGAGCAACAAAAATTATTAAGGAAGCTGAACATCTTGCTTATGAGGAGAGACTGAGGGAGCTGGGGCTTTTTAGCTTGGAAAGGAGGAGACTAAGGGGTGACCTCATTCATGTTTATAAGTATGTAAGGGGTGAGTACCAGAAGGATGGAGCCAGCCTCGGTGATGTCCAGTGACAGGACAATGGGTGGAAGTTGAGGCATAGGAGGTTCCATGTGAACCTGAGGAAGAATTTTTTCACTGTGAGGTTGGCAGAACACTGGAACAGGCTGCCCAGGGAGTTTGTAGGGTCTCCCTCTCTGGAGATATTCAAGAACCATCTGGGTGTGCTCCAGGTGATCCTGCTGGAGGGCTGGACCAGATGATCTTTCAAGGTCCCTTCCAGCCCCTGACATTCTATGAGTCTATGATTTTTTTTTCTGCATATAAGGATTTTAATTTTTTTTTAGTAGTAATGCATTTCTGCCCTATGAGAATCAGTCATCTTGTTTAGGCTTTAGACAAGATATTCTCATGTCCTGGAATCTGGGTCAGTAGGAAAGAAGGAGCCTGGTTGAATGGAGAGGTTTGGCTGGAGATCAGCAACAAAAGGAGAGTATATGGCCTTTGGAGAAGAGGATGGGCTACCCAGAAGGACTACAAAGCTACAGTGAAGCTGTGCAGGGAGAAAATGAGAAGGGCCAAAGCCCAGCTATAACTCAGTCTACGTAGTGTAAAAGAATTATAAAAATGCTTCTATAAATATATGAACAGCAAAGGAGGACTAAGGAGAATCTCCATCCTTTATTGGATGAAACGGGAAACATGGTGACTAAGGTTGAGGAAAATGCTGGGGTACTTAATGCTTTCCTTGCCTCAGTCTTTAATAGCAGGATTACTTGTTTGCTGTGTAGGCAGTCACTCCAGATGGAAGAGAGGGATGGGGAACTGAAGGAGACCCCCATAATCCAAGAGGAAATTGTAAGTGACCTGCTGAACCACCTATACCGAAATGAAATTATTAGACAGTTGGCTGTTTGTCTCTTCTCGTGAGTCACAGCTGACAGAACAAAAAGAAATGGCATCAAGTTACACCAGGGGAAGTTTAGGTTGGAAATTAGGAAAAACTTCTCTACCAAAAGTGTTCTTATAGACTGGAACAGGCTGCCCAGTGTTGAATTCCCACCCCTGGATGTCTTTAAAAGACATCTAGATTTTTAATGGTGCTCAAGGATGTGGTGTAGTAGTGGCCCTGGTTGAGTTAGGTAAGGGTTGGACTTGATCTGAAAGCTCTTTTCCAACCGTAGTGATTCTGTGACTTAGCAGTGGAAGAAAATACATTTAAAAAAGAGGTATGCTAACATGTAACATGTGAAAATGCCCTGGTTTTACATGTGACTGCCTACCTGACAGAAACCTCTTTTCAATAAGCACAGGGGAAAAGCTAAAAATCTGATATTAAGTTCACAAAAGTTATTTCAAAGTGATGTATTTTTTTTCTTCTCTTCCCCTTCAGAAATATGAGTCTCCATTAATCTTTAATGACCTGTTGCCTCTTACACTAAGGTTTCAGCTAATTGACAACATTAGTTATAAGGAAATATCTTTCCAGAAGATTAATGTTATGGTTTATTTCAGCATATTTTGAAAATGTAGGGTTCTATAAGGGGGAAACAAAAAAAGTCTTAAAAATACTATTCTTTTGAGATCTGTGCTGGCTTATTCATCAAGGAGACAGAAAGGCAATATCATAAAATACCATGCAAGAGTGAAGATTGGGTTTTGGAGCTTGAATTTATTGTCACAGTAACAGTATTTTGGGTTTTTTTGTTTGGGTTTTTTTTTTTTTTTTCCTTCTTATCTGGGCCCAGCATAGCAACTGTCACTAGACAAGTAGGGAAAAGCCAGAAGCTGGATGAACAGGGAACGAAGGTGCCTTTGCTTTAATACAGAACACGAAAACCAGAAGTAGTGATACTCATAGGTCAGGAAAACAGTGTGTGACTCTCATCTTGTCAGCATTGCAAGAACAACAGAGTGCTCTCTGAGCGGTCACCCCTGTCCTTACCACCAGGAAACACCACTCCATATACATGTTCTATAGGTGTGTACACACAGGCTCTGGCCATTACAGAACTAATTCACTGTTTCACCATCATTTTATACAAGATGTGAAGAGCCTGTGTGGAAAAGCATCACAATCCTAAAGGCTGGAATTCCTGGCTGTGTTATGAGCTGAAACTTGTACTGAAAGTCCAGCAGCAGAGCAGGTTCCTATTTTCTATAACATGGAAACTGGAACACATCCAAAGTCTGTTTCTTCATGGTCTGAAGAAGAATCACAAAATCTCAGAATCTCAAATTCTCAGAATGTTAGGGGTTGAAAACAACCTCTAGAGATCATCAAGTCCAACCCCTCTGCTAGAGAAGGATCACCTAGAGTTGGTCACAAAGGTTTTGAAAGTCTCCAGAGAAACAGACTCCACAACCTCCCTGGGCAATCTGTTCAAGTGTCTCCCCATTCTCACTGTAAAGAGTTTATTTCTCATCTCTAGTTTAAGTTTTCCCTCTTCCAGCTCAAAGCCATTGCCCCTCGTCCCATCACTTCAAGCTCTTGTCAAAGGTTCCTCCCCAGCTCTCCTGTGGCCCCCTTCATGTAAGATCTCCCTGGAGACCTCTTTCTCCAGGCTGAACAGCCCCAACTCTCACAATCTCTTCCCATATAGGAGGTTCTCCAGCCCTCTTCATGGCCCCCTCTGGACCCACTTCAACAGTTTGATGTCCTTCTTGTGTTGGGGACCCCAGAAATGGACACAGTGCTCCAGATATGGTCTCAGCAGAGCAGAACAGAGGGGCAGAATCCCTTCACTCATCCTGCTGCTCACATATACTCCTGCACATTGACATTTCTTCAAGACTATTGAAGAGGGCTAGGAGACCTTGTAGCTTATACTGCGTGCTGGAAAAGCAATGCAAAGGAACATGTCCAGTACTGAACATTAAGTCACTCCATCAGGACCTTGCAACGTGCACATAACTTGCTCATAAAACACCGGTGCAGATAATGATGTGATCTTTTTATGTTGCAGTAACCTAAGTCAAATTTATAATATTCTTCATATCCTGTGGTAACCACAGCACATGGAGTGGAGAGGCAATCACGGGCCCCGTTTTCTGTGTTACACCTATTTTAAATTCATAATTAATAATAAAATATATTCAGTGGTTTTATAGCTCTATCGCTTCCCATTAAACATAAGAGGCTGCAACAGTATAAAAGGTGACCTGTTCACTGTGACGGTCAGACCCAATGGCACCATTGACTAGAACCATCTGGAAATGCTCTGCCAAAGCAAATACCACAGTTTTAGAATTTCTGTTAGCAGTCTGATGCATGGCTGCCCAATGACAGTAAAAACTGACAGCTAAGCCTAGCCTTCCACAGTCCACAGGCCTCAGGAATCTCTAATTATGTGTCAGTCCTGTCTTAGACCTCAGGTTTCAGGAGCTTGTTTACAAGAGAGGGAGCTGAGCTCCCACAGTTCTCATATCATTGCGTGTTTGCTGTACTGGGGTTACTGCAAGACCCACTGCAGAGCAGAATTTATGGGATTCAATTCCATTATAAAATAAGATGTGTACATGACAGAGGAACATAAAGTGAAAGGAAAAGCAAAGGCAAATCACCAAATCCCAGCATACTGGGGTTGGAAGAGAGCTCTGGAGCTCATCCAATCCATCCCCTCCTGAAGAAAGGTCACCCACAGCAGGCTGCCCAGGATTACAATGGCCAGGTAGGTTTGCAGTCTCTCCAGAGAAGGAGATTCCATAGCCTCTCTGGGCAGCCTGCTCCAGGGCTCCATCATCTCCAAACCAAAGAAGTTTTCCCCCTGCTCACATGGGCTCCACTTGGTGCCTGTTGTCCCTTGTCTCTTGTCCTGTCACTGGGCACCACTGAAAAGAATCTGACTCCATTCTCTTTACCTTTACACTTTAAATATTGATCAGTATTGCTCAGATGCTCTCCCAGGCTGCTCTTCTGCAGGCTCAACAGCCCCAGGTCTCTCAACCTTTCTTCCTCAGAGAGAATCTCCAGGCCCCTCAGCATCTTGGTAGCATCAACTGGACTCTCTCCAGTTTCTGTCTGTCTTGAACCAGGGAATCCAGAACTTGACCCAGTACTCCAGATGTGGTCTCACTAGGGCACAGAATACTGAGATACTAAATCTGTTGTTGCTCACTTCAGAGACATCAGCTCTGTGTATGTCCACACTTCAGTTTACACTGCCTAACACCACAACACTGTGGAGCTTTAGATTGAACCCATTTTTATTGTGAATTCTTCCAGGATATTGATTATTTATTTATTTATTTATTTATTTATTTTTTAAGGACCAATTTCCAGCACTTTTGTGATTTTGACATCCAGAAGAGCTTTCTTCATCCTTTTCAAGGAGAGCTCAACATACAAGAGTGTTGGCAACCCACAGTACAGAGGTTGGGACATCTTGCAGAATATTGCTGCCAAACTGGACATGCTGTGAAATTAAGGATTAAATTTGACAGATAGTCTATAGTCTGAACAAGTAACAGTTTAACTACCAGTGTTTTTCACCAATAGTGTGCCAAAAGATTTTTTTTTTTTGTTTTAATAAGATGGATTAAAAGCAGAAATATGAGGCAGCTCTGGATGTGTGGATATTCTTTTCCGGTATGAGGGATGAAATGTGATTTGTGATCTAAAATTGGCACAAAAGAAGGAATCAGAGGATCATGGAATCAGAGAATTTGTGAGATGGAAGGGACCTATAATGTTCACCTGGTCCAGGTCCCTTGCTCAAGTAGGGTCATTTGGAGACATCTGACCATGGAATTCTATAAATAAATAGTTATTTGGGTTTTTGTTTTGTTTTGTTGTTTGCTTTTTTCTCATGTGAGAAATTGATTTTTTGTCCATTACCTTTTAAGTGCTTTTTGGCAAAATAATTAAAAGTCTAAATTTGCAACGATAATATGACATAATGAATTAACTGAGTAGGGTGAGATTTACTTTCATGCTTGATTTCTCAACCGTCCCTGTGATCTCAGGGCACACATCAAGCTTCTATGATTTGGAAACACATTTTTGTTCAGAAAATCTGAAGAGCAGTTGAAACCTGAATGCTTGTGCTCTCTTAAATCAAATCCTGAAAAAAAGAAAAAAGGAATATGAGCTTGGATACTGCTGCTAACAACACCCCCTTTTCCCCCCATCTTTTTCTTCTTCTTAATATAAAAATATACAGCCTAACAACTAAGAGATACCGAAAATCTCAGGCAGGTTGGATGAAGTGAGCAAGGCATTCAAGGCATTTCTGTTAGTAATATTGCTTGTGAACCTAAGAGCAAAAATCCAATTAAAATCAGTATCTTCCCTAGCAGGTGATAAAGTACTTGGACAAGTGTGACTTTCTCCAGAGGCAAGACTGCAAGTAATAAGAATGCTAGAAAAAGAAGATGCATGGTCCATCTTAATTTCTGTTTTCTCTATATTAATTTTTCTTTGTCTTTAAACAATCAGGATCTTATCTGGATTTCAGAGACCCACAGAAAATTCTCAAGTTAATTTCCACTCTTCTATGAGATGGTACTTACCAAGCATTGACACCATCTCCCATGGCATCCTTGCAGCTAAACCAAAGAAGTGTGGTCTGGAGGATTGGTTTGTGTGCTGGATGCAAACTGGGTGAAGGAAAGAAGTCAAGAGAGTTGTGGTCAGTGTCTAGTTGGAGGCCTGTATTCACAGGATTCCCTCAGGATTCAGCACTGGGATGAGGACTCTTCAATATGTCTGGATGAGGGCACAGTGGGCACTGTCAGCAAGTTTGCTGATGACACCAGGCTGAGGGAGCTGGGTATCATCAGCTTGGAAAAGAGGAGCTTGTGGGATAACTTCATTCATGTTTATAAAGATGTGAAGTGCAGTGTCAGGAGGATGGAGCCAGTTTCTGCTCAGTGATGTCCAATGATAGGACAAGGGGCAATGGGTGCAAGCTGGAGCAGAGGAGATTCCATGTGGATGTAAAGAAAAAAAAATTCCCTGTGAGGGTGACAGAACCCTGGAGCAGGCTGACTAGAGAAGTGGTGGAGTCTCCTTCTCTGGAGACATTCAAAACCCTCCCGGATGGTTCCCTGTGTGACCTGTCCTAGCCAATCTTACTCTGGCAGTGGAGCTGCATTCAATGATCTCTGGAGGTAGGTCGCTTCCAACCCCTAATATTCTGTGATTCTGTGATATTTACAGTCTTAGGAAACAAATTCAAACTTTCCTATTTATTTTACATCATACAAAACCTATTAATATAAATTGGGAAAAAACCCCTGAGTATATTGTTTGAAAAGTGTATTATTAAAAAGCTTCAATATTTTCCAAATAAAATAACTCACCTTCCCCTCACTGCTGCCAAACATTTTGTAAATAGTTAAAAAATATTTTTTTCTATGACACAAAATATATCCTGTTGTATTAATTATGATAGATTTTTGTGCCAACAAAATAAACACTGATGATAAAGGGGAAAAAAATATATTTTTAAAAAACCCACTGATAATGAAGGCAGAGGGGGGGAAAATATATTAACACAAACACATGCACAAATAAGCAAAAAAAAAACCCACCAAAAAATCCAAACAAACTAAAATTCAAGGAGAGTTATAATAAGAATCTTTAGATACTCAAAGCATCAGTGAGATAGGAGGGAAATCTGATGAGGACAGAACCTTGGAAGCCCAGAAAAGGCAAAATACCAAGAAATTACCTCCCATTTTGATGCAGCCCAGGAGAAGTATGACCAGCAGGATGAGTGATGTGATTTTCCCTCTCCACTTCAATTTCTGTTGAACTACACATTGAATTGACTCGGTGAACTATTTTAGGTCATTAATAATTCATCAAAAAGAGGTTATAAATTATTGTCACTCTGAATTTGATTGTCTCGTGGCAAATGTTCAATTTCATTTGAGGAGAAGCAGCATTCCTGATGAAGGGGCTAAATTCTTGGTCATCAAAATTCGTATTGTTTCCATCTACTTCATTTATTATTCAAATTGTTTGACCTTAAAGGAAGTACTGAGAATGCATGAGGTTCATCTTACTATTCATAAGATTTCAGAAATATAATGGCACAGAGCTCTTTCTGGGGAGCAGGAAATGAACAACGTGAAGATTCCACAGCAGAGAGTAGAATAGTGATTTCAGCCAAGAGTCAGCTGCGAATAACTAATCCCTGGATCAATCCAGAAATAAAGATGGGGATGCTCAGCAGAGTGAGAATAGACAAATTAGTGACAGGAGTAATGATTCAGCTACTGCACACTTTCATTGTAATCAAGGATTCTTGCATGGCTGAAGAAGAAATAGCAATCCAGAGAGCAGCACAGGAAATCCACTATTAATTGAAGAGAGGTCAGAAAAGGATGTAAAATCTCAAACAACTGAGGGCAGGAAATATAAATAGCATGAATGGAAATAGCATAATAGGGCAAATGAGCTCAAAAGGGAAAATTCAGTGTGAGACATGTTATAATGGAAAGAATGGAATGCACTGAGAAATGTAAAAGAACAACAGAATCTGCACTCTGTTGCCGATGTGCTGGTTCTGTGGTACACAGAAATGCTTTTTCCTGGTAAGATCAATAATTTAATATGGGCAACAACTGACAAGACAGGAAAAAAAATAACGTGGTGAGGGGGAGGAGCTGGGGGGAAGAAAAACAAAGCAAAGCAAAACACCACCACCACAAAAAGAGCCACAGGAGTTCATATCCTAAGAGTTATTCTGTAAGTAGTTATCATAAGTTTCTTCATTTACAGGTGAGGAGTTCAACAAAGTCCTTGCAGCTAAATACATCAAACAAGGTATTTTACTTTATTGATTCCCCAGTTGGGCAGCCTAAGAAAATGTAAAAGGTTGCTTAACAGAGAGAAAAAAAACATATTGTTTATAGGAAAAGAAAATGAAAGAATGAAGTCAATAGATGGATGAATCCTTAACACTGAGCTTGCTTGCCTACTTAGAAAGAACCTTGTGGAGCTTCGTAAGGCTAATGTTATGAATAATATAACATGGTTTTGCCACTCAGTGGTTTATTTCTATTCATATGTGTTTGTTAATGTGTGCAATCAGCTGTAATAATTACAAACAGGAACTTGCAAGGTGGTGTTCCGAAGAGGCACTGGATTTAGCATTTCAGACAGATTTGGAAGCCTGTTCACTTCTGTCTACTGCCACCAGCCATTCATTTTCACCCTGTACTGCAGTTACTTCCCTCATTGTTGCTCCTTAGTGAAAGAGGAAACAAAGAGGAAAGACACAAGAGCTAAAAGCCAACAGAAACAACAGAAAACTCCAAACAAGACAAACAGAAAAGAAGGCATTTGGATTAAAAATAACATTTTGGATAAACCACATCTACAGTTTCCTGAACGTCTCCAAGGATGGTGACTCCATCACTTCCCTGGGTAGCCTGTTTCAATGCCTGACCACTTTTTCAGCAAATATTTTTTTCTTAGTACCCAGCTTAAACCTCTCCTGCCATGACAAAGAGGGAGATTCAGACTGGAGACAAGGGGGGAAAAAATTACACAGAGTGTGGGAGAAGCCCCACCCCTGAAACAATTCCAGACCAGGCTGCTTGAGGCTCTAAGCAACCTGCTGAGTCTCAAACGGTGCCAGGGCAGTTTAGGCTGGATGTTAGGAAGAAGTTCTTAAATGAAAGAGTGATTGCCCATTGGAACGGGCTGCCTGGGCAGGTGGTGGAGTCACCATCCCTGGAGGTGTTTAAAAGGAGGCTGGATGAGGCACTTAGTGCCGTGGTTTATTTAATTAGAAGGGTTAGTTGATAGGTTGGACTTGATGATCTTAGAGGTCTTTTCCTACCTGGTTAATTCTGTGATTCTGTGCTCCAGCTGCAGATGTCCTTGCAGACTTCACAGGGGTTGGACTGGAGGAACTTTAAAGGTCCCTTTGCACCCAAAGCAATATGTGATTCTGTGATCCTGTGATCCTGTGATTTCTGTTCTCTGTCAGATAAAGCAACACTAAACATCAGGGTGTTTATTTTCAATTGGCAAATTATTTCCTTCATCTCTGAAGTCTACTATATGCAGATAAAAAGATTAATTCTTATTATTTTCAAAGTCTATACTGTATACAACAATATACAACATGTCAGTTGGCTTGATATTCTCAAGCATTCTTTAAAATCTACTAATGTATTATTGATGTCTTCTAGAGAGTTTCACAGATTAATTATATAGTATATATATAAAAAACCCCATCCTCTCTGAAACTATTGTCAAAACTACATTTAAATTTCTTGTCACATTTCTTAGAGTGGCAAGAAAAGGTAGTGACTGTTTGGAACACAAATGAGTTCAAGTAATTTTGTCTTTCCTCATTTTTTTTATCTTAAACTGTTGACATTTTAGAATATTGTAAATACTCTATTGAATTATTTTTCAAATTTAAAAAAAAATTCTTCCCATCACTTTTACTCATCACTTCTGGTTTTTTCCCTCATTGTTATTACACATCACCATAGAATCTTCCCTAATCTTAATATCTAATTTTTATTATATCTGTTCATGAAGACTGAAATGTTTCTTGAAAGAAATTATCATACTGAATTTATGCACGGAAAATATACGACATAGGCTGCAAATAGTTAATAAGGTCTGATGAACCTGAAAAATCTTTTGCAGGCTAAATGATTCTGTGGTCAGGCACTGGCACAGGGTGCCCAGGGAGGTGGTGGAGTCACCATCCTTGGAGGAGTTCAAGAAATGTATGGACATGGCACATTGGGATATGGTTTGATGTCTCTGGTAGTGTTGTGTTGAAGATTAGGGCTGGGTGGGCCACAGAGGAAACCAATCATGAGGCCAGCTGTTCTTTAGACCCTATACACAGTCACTCATCATTCCCCACTAAGAAGTATTTCATATAGCCCAGCTCTTTGTAGTGCTGGCATCTTCTGCCTCTGTATCCAACACGTTCTCTGGGGTGATGAGTCCAGAAATAGAGGTGGATTACACTTACCAGAGGACCCTCAGAAGGAAAAGAGGGCATCTGAGGTCTGGAGGTCACAGAAGTGAGAGAGAAGGGTAACTTAATCCAGCTGGGGAACAGCAGCTGTTGCCCCCAGATGCTGTTCTCTCTCCCATGGCAGCAAACAAGCCTGTGTTAAGAGTTTCCTCTAGGACTTCTCATCTTGTGGCATACAGAAGAGATAAACTGTTGAATTCACTTGAGCCCTGTAACCTGCACAGAGGGGTCAGACCCAGACAGAGAGGGTTTGAATGTGTGCGGCACTGAAGTGCACAGCCACTTGTGCCAGTGCTAAGCAAGTGCAAAAATGTTGTAAAGCAGAATAGTGCTAAAACCTGCAGCTGGCTGATGATGTTGTTTTTGAAAGACCACGGAGAACAGGAGAGACACTAAGCCAGTGGAGCAGCATTATCAAAACAAGGCAAAAGATTAAATATTGTCTCCCTGACAAAGTGTGTCTCGCCCTGCTTTCTTCCTACCTTCTACTGTTTGTTTTTTTCCTTCTCCCTTTCTCCACATCTCTCTCCTTCTCTGTCTGTCCCCCGTCCCCCCACCCCACCCCACCCCCACCCCCCCAATTTTAAAATTTGTAATACAGGTGCATCACTCAGTCCATGCCAATGCCAGGAACTAGTCCATGTGGAGATGTTATGAAAGAGTGATTCAGAGCTTCTGGGAAGTAAACAGATGCTCTTGGCCAGGTGCTCAGCTCAGTTAAGTTAGAGATTATCAGTCTACAGGGAAAGATGAGGGATTACAAACATGCAGGTGTTGGAGAATGCTGAATCCAGTATCCCAACAGATGTGAGACTGATGTTCCCAAGTCTAGCCAGCACTGAGGCTGAGCAAGGCAGGCACAACCCTTCCTTTATCCGTGCTTATCAATAGATAAATGATGGGAGGCAAAAGCATAGGGATGGATGCATTTCAGTGGTGCCCAGTGCCAGGACAAGGGGCAGTAGACACAAACTGGAACCCAGAAGGTTTCTTCTGAACAAGGATGAAGAAATTCTTTGGTGAGGGTGCTGGAGTACTGGATCAGGATGCCCAGAGTGTTTGTGGAATCTCATTCTCTGAAGAGATTTCAATCCCTCCTGGACATTGGGATCCTGGGCAGCCTGTTGTGTGTGACTCTGTTTTACCAGGGGGGATCTCCAGAGGTCCCTTCCAAATTCTACCATTCTGGAGTTCTGTGATTCTGACTTCAATGAATCTTTCATTGCCCTTCTGAATGGCATTTCCAATAAGAGGGCTTTTCAGTGCAAACCTGCTAGCAGTATGGATCATTTATGTGGGACACGAAGGATCTGGATGGTGGTATTTATAGCAAACAGGACAGAGACTTGAGCCCAGGATGCAAACACACCCTCTAATTATTACACTATTGCCTGTTCTGTAAGGCTGTGTATAGTTTAGGTTGTTGGAGGTTTTGTTCGTTGTTTGTTATTTTTTTTATTATTTCTTCATCGAAAGGCCCAGGTCCCAATTTAATGCAGACTGAAGATATTTTCAAACATCACTTTGTTCTCCATCTCTGTTCTTTTACAGCCAACTCAGCTAATAACTTCTAAAATTATAACAAATCCTCTTGTAGTTCAGCCAAATTAATGTTTATTCACGAGAGAGGAGAATTTTGCAGAGACAGGGACAGTAGGCAAACAGCCTTTTTGTTGTATTTATCAGAGTAGCTGCAGAGGTTCTTTCATGAACCCCTTCTAAAGGTCTGGATCTTTTTTCACAGTTGTTGGGGATTTTTTTTTTTTTTTGCTGTTTCCCCCGCCAAGAATAGTAAGGATTGGAAGTGACCTCTGTAGATCATCAAATCCAATCCACTTCTAATGCAGATACGTCTAGATCAGGTTGCCTAGGATCACATCATAGTGTGTTACAGGCTGTCCAGGACATGGTTGAGACCCTACCTACAGAAACATACAAGAGGTGAGTTGATGTGTGTCTGGGCAACGTGATCTAGTTGGACGTGCCCTGAGTTACTTCAAGGAGGTTGGACAAGGTGACCTTTGAGAGTACTTTCCAATCCAATGCAATCTGTGCATCTGTGTTTTGGTAGTCTCTAGAGAAAGAAAGTCCACAACTTCTCTGGGCAATTTGCTCCAGGGCTCCAGCACCTTCACATCAAATAAGTTTTTCATTAAATTTAGAAATCTGTGTTCTAGTTAGGGTCTGTTGCTCATTGTCCTGTCACTGGCAGCCACTGGAAAAAGTCCAGAGCCATCTTCATCACCTCCACTCTTTAGAGGTTGGTAACCTTTTATAAAAACTCTTCTCAGTCTTTTCCAAGATAAAGAGCCCTAGGTCTATCACCCTCTCATCATAAAAGAGATCATCTTTGTGCCTTCCATTGAACTCCCTCTGCTAGTTAGTTCCCTTTCTCTCTTGAACTTTGGAGCCTAGAACTGGACACAGCACTCAAGGTATGGCCTCACCAGGGCAAGAGAACATGCCTAGACCTGCTGTTTACACTCTTCTTAATGCACCCCAGGATACCATTAGCCTTCTTGGCCACAAGAGCACATTGCTGGCTCTTGCTAAACTTTTTGTCCACCGGCACTCCTAGGTCCTTGTCTGCAAATCTGCTCTTCAGCAGGTCGCCCCTCAGCTGTACTGGTTCTTCCCCAGGGGCAGGACCCTACACTTGGCCCTTGTTGAATAGAATAGAATAGAATAGAATAGAATAGAATAGAATAGAATAGAATAGAATAGAATAGAATAGAATAGAATAGAATAGAATAGAATAGAATAGAATAGAATAGGCCAGGTTGGAAGGGACCTCCAAGACCATCCAGTCCAACCTATCACCCAGCTCTATGCGATGGCACTAGGTGACCCATCCAGTCTTCTTGAACACCTCCAGGGACGGTGACTCCACCACATTCCTGGGCAGCCCATTCCAATGCAAACCACTCTCTCTGGGAAGAACTTCTTCCTAATACTCAGCCTATACCTCCCCTGGCACAACTTGAGATTGTGTCCCCATGTTCTATTGCTGGTTGCCTGGGAGAAGAGACCAACTCCCACCTGGCTACAACCTCCCCTTAGGTAGTTGTAGACAGCAATGAGGTCACCCCTGAGCCTTCTCTTCTCCAGGCTGAACAACTCCAGCTACCTCAGCCTCTCCTCGTAGGGCTTGTGCTCCAGGGCCTTCACCAGCTTTGTTGCCCTTCTCTGGACATGTTCCAGTATCTTAACATCTCTCTTGAATTGAGGCAACCAGAACTGGATACAGTTGAACTTCAGATGCACAAAAAGTAAAAATTTATACTATTAAGCACATAAATGGAATGTTCTCTCTCTTAACTGCACTGAATTGTTGAATAGAAAGAATCCCTCAGCTCTCTGTCACTTAGATCATTCCTGTAAGAACATCAGTTGACAGGATCTGACATGTCTTACGTTTTTCATGTTTTCATGAGGCTGTGAGGATCCATATGAAGATCACAGAAACATCAGCTAGACAGTTTGTATATAGAAGGGGCGAGGGAAGGGTGAGGCATGTTCTTAGAGAAAACAGAATCCCCCTAGGTAGGCAATAAAAATAACATGTTTGTGTAGTTCATGAACATCTAATTGGACTCCTTAGTCTTGCTTTTGTCAGTACTGGTCTAGCAACAACAATTATTAAGAAATCAAACACAGCATCCAGGTATTCAAATGAAAGCAAGGGACAAAAACACTATCCTAGTGTTCAGCTCACCTTTATAATAATGTAGTTTATTACTCTTTCGTTAGAACTGGATTTACCTTATTTTAACTTCTTTTTCCCAAATGCAATATTCAGGAAAGCAATACAAGCATTGTGATTTAATAGCTTTAGTACTTTGGTCATGGAATCATGGAACCGGTTTGGGTTGGAGGGCACATCCAAAGGTCATCTATTCCAACTACCCTGCAATCAACAGGGACATCCTCCATTAGAGCAGATTGCTCAGAGCCCTGTCAAACCTGATCTTGAATATCTGCAGGAATGGGGCCTCAACTCCCTCCCTGGGCAACTTGTTTCAGTTGGGGGGAAAAAAAAGAGAACAACACCCCCCCAAAAAAACCCCAAACAGTTTCATTGCTGTTTCAATATGTACTTGGATTTTTAAATATATTTTGTACAAATGTTTTGAAATAAAAATATATTATTTATATATTATTTTATGTTGTATGTCAATGGAGAAAAAATACTACTTGAAACTTATGTTCAAAAACTTCCAAAATACTAATTTTCTGTAATACATTAAAAGGACTATACACTGTCATTTATAAGAGTTATCAAGAAAGGTGCTTTTATTTATTTTTTTACTTTTTGATTTGTGAAATTGATTCAAAGGCCACAAATTGCTGTAAACTAAGCTATAAATAATCTAACCTATAGTCCATGTCCTCTAAACTTCAGTCATGATTTCATTATCCTGTTACAAACAGTTCTCTGCTTTGCATCCCCAG
>VWZI01015928.1:0-14003 GCA_013396835.1 Psilopogon haemacephalus | reverse complement strand
GAAGGGAAGGGGAAAAAGGAATGGAATAAAAAAAGCAAAATTAAATTAAATTAAATTACATTAAACTAAAGGAATTTTGTGAAAATATCCGCAGCCATTGAATCTTTTTGTTTGATAACATAATCAAAGCTAAGGTTCAAATAATCATATTAAATAATTGTTGCACCAACCAACCTTTCCCCTTCTGAGCCCCATGTCATTCTCATTGTCACTGTAATTTGCTGTGATGGACAATAGATGACACATAGGTTATTCCAACAAAAGAATTTGAGTTTTGCCACTAGCAAATTCAGTTCTGCTCTTGGTGAACACAGACATGCACGGAAAGCCATCATTAATAATTTCACTTATTGCACTGCTGCCAAGAAATAAATCTGAAGAGTCAACCCTACCCTTGAGAAACAGCCTGTGCCGAATGCACAGTGATGTTGGGGAATGAAGATGGAATGCAGTTGTTTACTCCTTTACTCCACTCTGCACTGCAGACCCTTAAAATCTAGTATTTATTTAAATAATTATTTCAATGTGTTATTTCAAAATGGTACTTTTTCTCCCTGTGTTCTGGTTGCTTCTTATGTATGGAACAGTACTTACAAATTCAATGTCTGTTAGGTTATTTTTCCTTTTCTTTTCTTTTCTTTTCTTTTCTTTTCTTTTCTTTTCTTTTCTTTTCTTTTCTTTTCTTTTCTTTTCTTTTCTTTTCTTTTTTCTTTTTTCTTTTTTCTTTTTTCTTTTTTTTTTTAATAGCTCACTACAGACCTTAGAAAGGCATTTAAGATAAGGAAAAGACCTCTAAGACCTTTTAGGGTTAGGGTCCAACCATCAATTGAACACCACCATGCCTGCTAAACCATGCCCAAAAGTAACACCTCCATGGATGGTGACTCCACCAACTCCCTGAGAAGTCTCGTCCAGTGCCTGACCACTCTTTCGGTCAAGAGATTTTTCCTAATATCCAATCTAAACCTCCCCACACAATTTCAGACCATAATAGATACACAGAAAAAGGAATAAAAAAGACTAAATCAAGCACTGCAAGATGAACCTCCAGCTGGGCTGTAAATTTCTTTTTTTGAGAGAATTGAAATGTAATAAAAAAAATAGTAGAACTAGGCAGGAATCCATTGCAGTCTTGTAGGACCTTTTAAGTTAATAGTGTTCATGAGCTGTCCTTGGCTGTGTAGTTCATACTTTCTTTTTTTTTTTTTTTTTTTTTTTTTCAGGTTTCTATAATGTTACAAGGGAAAAACCAAACCAAAGAAACCAAAATCTTCAGTTTTAGAATGTGGTAAAGGACTGGCAATTCTTCTGCAGGGACAATCACTAACATTGGCTTCTAGGTTGTCACTTAGAATCAAGTTTGCAAATATTCTTGATTGTCACTTCTGTGTTGGGACAGGCTGACACAGCCCCAGGACATGAAGACAACAATATGACTGTGTCTAAAAATAAAAATACAGCCACAGTATGCAAGTGGAAAAAAAGAGGGAAAGAAAGCAAATTTTGCTAAGCCATTCTCAGAAGAATTACTGCTGCAGACGAGACACCTGGTCCAAATGAAATCCTGCCTGTGGAAACACAAAAGGATACATAAAACAGCCACTGAGCAGCCAAATAGAGGGATGGGAAGGCAGCAGCAGCAGAAATGGCTCCTCAGCCTGCAGGAAGCCTGGAGAAGAAGGAGAATAAACCACCAAAGCACCATCCTGAAGCAAACGCTTCTGCTCTTGACTGAAGAATGTGATCTTGCTATGAGCTGGATAAGAAGTTCTAGCTGAGGTTTCAGGGGTGCTAGACTAGCTGTGCTATTTTAACACCCATGTTTAGCAGTAGGTTTTGGGAGCATCTGTAGTACTTCATCACTAAACACACTGTGAATAGACATATCTGTGCCCAGGTTAGCTGCAGTGCACTCGTTAAGTATCTCACTTAATTACTACAAGATGTTCACAATATACAGAGTTTATCAGAGTGAACCCTGTCCACAACTGACATAGTTACTAGTCTGTGTAAAATATGCTGGCATCAATTATGAGGAGCTGTCAATTGATATTTGTAGCCATCACAGCTTGAGGCAGACCTTGCTTGTGCTCTCAAGGACACCATACTATAGTCCTTTTAAGGCCACCTGGGTGCTACTTCTCACCGGGATCATTTTGGCCACCAGGTCAGATTTCCAGATTAGTCACCAGAAGAAGCTTCTTCCCCACAGGCTGCTCAGGGAGCCGGCTGAGTCACCTTCCTTGGAGGTGTTTGAGAGAGCAGAGAGGTGCTGAGGGACAGCATCAGCCTCACTAAAGTTAGGGAATGGTTCGACTCCCGACTAAAACAGTTCTGTCATTCCCTGAACTAAAAAATTTCCTTAACTGCTTCACTTCTCCCAAGACTGGTTTGACTCACATGGCTGAATAAATCCTTTAATAATTTTCATTAAAAAAAAAAAAATAAATCATTGTTTAAAAAAAAAATAAATTAAAATAGAGACACAAGCTAAGAAAACATGGACAGTCTTTGTATGATTCTCCCCATCTTGTTTGGTTTTTTTTCCACCTGTTATTGTTGTTCTGATATTGATTTTTTTCTTCATACCATATGGACATTATAATAAAAGATGAACCAATAAAATTTGTTTATTATATATAGCAGAAAGGAAATGAGAGCTCCTGACTATAGCTTACAAAAGGGATGGGAGGATATTAAATTCTATAGCAAGCTGTAGTTGCTCTCCCACTATTGTTAAGTGTGTGGCTAATTACCGTGGGATATTAAATCTTGGTGTCTATGAGCTTTTCACTTGAATCCTCCCCACTTTTAGGCAGCTTTGGGATTCATCACAGTATTTTAACAAAATAATGAAATAATGTACCATGGTTTCTTTGGACTTCTGGGTTTTTTTGTCTCTTTGTTTTGTTTTTTTCTTGGAACTCACTAGTAATGGGAATTAAAATGCACCAACATGATTCTTTATACTACTCTGGGTGGAAGATGCTGGTTACAGAATTTCTAACCTTGAGTTCACACTTGCCTAAGTAGAAAAAAACCCAGTTCTTGCCCTAAACTACATTTGGTTGCATAATTAACAAAATAAGACCCTCCACAACAATTAGAATGATAAAAATGAGGGATGTACCGGAAAGAAAATATTTGGAACTATGTTCATGGCCTTGAAAAACATAATGGAGACCAATTTAGGAACAGACTCTTTTAATTAGTGCTCAGTGACAGGACAATGAGACACAGGCACAAACTGGAACTTAAGAGGTTCCATGTGAATATGAGATAAACAATTCTTTGCTATAAGGGTTCTGAAGCCTTGGAGCATGTGGCTCAGCATTTGTAGAATCTCTTTCCATGAGTGATTCCAAAGTCACCTGAACATTGTGATCCTGTGAAACCTGGTGAGGGTGACTCTGCTTTATCAGAGGGATTGAAATGGGGGATCTCCAGAGATCACTTTTGCCTTCTTCCATGCTGGGATTCTATGGTTCTGTGAAATCCTCATCTTGGCTGCTGCAACATACAGTATAGGATACAAATCCATTCACAGTAAGTAGGACACTGCTCTTAGAGGGGGTAATGAAGACAAAGAAATAAAGCTCATGGTTGTTTTTAACTCTGTGATTTACAGGAGTCTTCCCATCATTGGGAGGTCACAGCTAATGTTGGAACCTTTGCTGTGAGGTCTGCTCTCAGATGAGCCTCTGGTGTCTGGCCCAGCTGACCTGAAGCCATGCAGAGTCATATTGTGCCTATGGTCTTTCCATTTCACCTATTTCTGCAATAATTAATTCTCTTCTAAATCAAAATCAAAACAACTCAGTAGAAAAAAAAATATTAGAAGCAATCAGGAAAAAGGCAGCCAAAATATTTGTCAGGTATAATAACACTGTGACAAAGTAATTGCTTTTTGTCTTCATCTGCCATTTAAAAAAATAACATAGTTTGCTGAAAAGTAAGCAGGACATTAGGCTGTCCCTCAGCAATTGTTTGTTTGGGTTTTTTTCTTCTGTAACTGATTTTAGACTTGCTTGAAAGAGATTACTTCAGCCTTTCACATCCCATTAAAATCCCTGGCAGGCATATGGCTGGTGTGTTTTATCATATTTACAAAACATGAGCAGGGTTTTTGACAATCCCTCAGCATTTTCTCACCAAACAACAAAAACACTGTAGTTAGGAAACAAGTGAAACCATACAGACAAATTATCTTTTGTTAGGTCTGCATGGTATGTGGAGTGGTGAGATGAGAAAGGTGTTGTGTTGTGGGGCTTTAAATGTTTGTTGGTTTTTTTTTTTTTCTGCTTTGTTTTCTCACTGACCTGGAAAGCACTGCTGGAATCACAGAGGCTTCTCCAGTCATGTGGCTAGAGAAAAAATTAATTGTATAAAAGCAAGGAATAATTCAACTGAGAGAAAGATTTCTCAGAAGGTCAATAGCATGCTAGGCTGCACCAAAAGAAGCATGGCCAGCAGATCGAGAGATGATTCTGCCCTTCTGCTCTGCTCTCATGAGACCTCATGTGGAGTGCTGTGTCCAGCTCTGGATGCCTCAACACAGGAAGGACATGGAGCTGTTGGAATGGGTCCAGAGGAGGGCTACAAAAAATGATTGGAGGGTTGGAGCACATCTCCTGTGAGGATAGGCTGAGGAAGCTGGGGTTGTTCATCCAGGGAAGGCTTAGATTAAATATCAGGAAAAAATATCTCCTTCTAGAAGGATCAGGCATTGGAAAAGGTTGCCCAGGAAGGTGGTGGACTCACCATCCCTGGAGGTGTTCAAAGGACATGTAGACATGACACTTTGGGACATGGCTTAATGGCTATGGTGGTGTTGGGTTGATGGTTGAACTCAACAATCTTAGAGGCCTTTTCCAACCAAAACAATTCTGACTCTCTTGTTCTTTATTTCTATTCTTTAACCTTTCTTCAGAGGACCAGTCTTGCAGATTTTTGTCTATATTGCCTTTGTCTAAATGCTGTTGTCTTCATCAGTAAAAATTAGAAGTGCCATCTGTGTGTTGGTGTCATGTGGTAGGACTGTCCAGACTCATAACACACTCCTATTCATCTAGTTCAATCACATTAATCAACTGTGAAAACGTTCAAGGAAGGCAAACCCACTTTTTCCCAATAGGAAACTAATGCTTAATAAGGAGTGCAGGGCAGAAGCCTTTCATTGATCGGTGCTGAACAGCAGTTACTGAGAAAACAATTAGTCCTCTCCAAAGCAAGGGGTCATTTGACATAAAGAAGTGATGGGGAAAAAATGCAGGGGAAGTCAAAGATGTAATTGGCAAATGGATCCACTATGTGAAATTGTTTAGCGTTGTAAATGACTTTGGTAAAATAATTCACTGAGTTGGAACCAATGCATGACAGTGATAAAGGATGACAGTGTGTTGCACGTGCTTTGTCAAGTCACTGTCACACTTAGAAACTCCTGAATGAGGAGACTGCATCTGCCACAGCCTCACAGGCAGGAAATGGGGGAAGAAAATCTTGCATCATCAAACAAAAGAGGGATCTAGAAACACAGGAGGGTCTGATACCTGGGTCAGGGCAGCCCCAAGCATAAATATAGGCTGGGTGAGGAGTGGTTTAAGAGAAATCTGGAGGAGAAGGCTTTGGTTGTGTTTGCTGATGACAAACTCACCACTCCAGAAGGCTTTGGTTGTGTTTGCTGATGACAAACTCACCATGAGCCAGCAGTGGTCACTGGCAGCCCAGAAAGCAGTTGTGTGCTGGGCTGCATCCAAAGCAGTGAGAGCAACAGGACGGGGAGGGGATTCTGCCCCTCTGCTCTGCTCTGCTCTGCTCTGCCTTGTTGAGACACCACCTGGAGCACTGCATCCAGTTCTGGTGCCCCCAGCAAACAGGGATATGGAGCTGAAGGAGCAGGGCCAGAGGAGGGCCATGAAGATGATCAGAGGGCTGGAGAATCTCCCCTGAAGGAACAGGCTGAGAGAGCTGGGGCTGTTCTGTCTGAGGAAGAGAAAGCTCTGCAGAAACCTTAGAGTAGTCTTACAGTACCTACAAGAAAGCCAGGAAGGGACATTATACAGGGGACTTGCAATTATAGAATGAGGGGCAATGAACTGAATCTTGAGGATGGAAAATTTAGAATGGAGATTAGGAATAAATTCTTTCCATTGAAGGTGGTGAGGTATTGGAACAAGTTTCCCCGGAATGCCATGAATCAGCCTCCCTCAAAAGTTCAATGCCAGATTGAATGAGGCTCGATCTACCTGGGCTAGTGGGAAGTGTCTTCGCCAGTAGCAGGGAGGTTGGAACTAGATGGTCTTTAAGATGATTTCAAACCCAAACCATTCTATGAATCTATGAAATAGTTTTCTTTAGGTTTGAGAGACATGAACTGAGATATCAGAGCCCAGGTAAGCTTGTGCTGTGGTCTGCTCAATGAGCAAAAAATACATTTGCTCTTTCCTGACATAGGGAATTTGCTTTTAAACTTTAAACATATTTGATTAAAAGAAGAAAAAAAATACAAAGAACAAAGAAAAGGGGGAGAAAAAAAGGAAACAGGAAAAAAGAAAAAAAGAAAATAAAACCAAACTTGTAAAACATTTCTGTTTTCCCATGACAAATGCAAGATTCATTTGTATGAGATCTTCCCTAGTTGTGTCCAGTCTCCAGAAGTACTTGTTCAAAGGGCAATCACTTCTCAAAGGCGAACAGCAGTGAAAACTTTACTTGCTCTTTACATAGCTCAACTTTAACTTCTTTCTGTAGTTCCTCCAGAATATTAACAGATACTTTGCAAGTGAATGAATTTATTATCATATTCAGAGCTTAAGAGTTTTCCTGTACAGGTGCTATAAATTATAACCCATACTTCCAGTTTAATTTAGGAGTATAGCTAGCTTATCTAGGCTGACTACAGGAAGGACAGCCATATCTCAAAAGGCTGTCTAGAAAATGGTGCAAAATCCCCTATGACCTTGATTTTTTTGCAATGATCTAAATAAATCTCTAAATTAAAACAAGTGAAACACAATCTCAAACTCCACAAAAGCAGATACAGAAAGATATCTTTAATGAGTTTCAAAATTAAACTGACCTTTATTAGAAAACAAATATAATTTGCTGTATTTTCTACAGCTACCCAACTGAGTTTCCCGGGAAGCAGAGCTGTGAGGTAGATGCAGAAGTCACTAATGTTGTAACATGACCTTGCTGCTAACTGCATCTTCCCTGAACTCTGGCATCAATGATCTGTTGAAATAACAAGCTGAAGAGAAGCAAACACCACTATTACATTTTCATTTTAGCATTTACATGGCTATTACAGGTGGTCAGATGACTGCAGTTCATGCACAGATTTGATTTCCAGAAGTCTAATTATGATTCAATTAACCCTGACATAGCTACAACGGTTTTATCCCAAATAAATCTAAGCAGATATCAGAGACAATTATGTTCCTACCAGCGCTATAATGGGAAAAGACAGAATGGTTTGAGGACCATAGTGATGATTTATCCTTCAAACATCTTTAAATTGTGTATAGCTACCAGGAGGATTCCTTTATACAGAGTCACATGGAAAAGACAAGGGGTGATGGGGATAAGTTGCTGATGGGAAGATTTCCATTGGACCCCAGAAGAAATTTTTCCCCATGAAAACACTTGGACATTGGAATGGTCTCCTAAGGGAAGCAATGGATTCCCCTATACTGATCAATTTTAAGAGTTAGCTTGACAGGGTGCCAGGCCAGCTCATTTCAATTCTATTGTTACCAAGAAAGGTGGGACCAGGTGATCATTGGGGTCCTTTCCACTTTGGCATTCTGTGATTCTGTGATACTTTAATATTTATTTGGTTTGAGGAGCAGTTTCATCTTTCTCAGAATTTTTTTAAAGGCTATAAAAAAATCCAGAAAACAAATGCTTTATTCGTATTTTAACTACAAAAAAAATCCAAAAGCAAGAACAAAAAGCCAAAACAAAGTAAGGAAAAAAAAAAAAACCTAACCCAAACGAAAAAACAACCTCAAATGCAAATTTGCAGCAGCCTGACAGATAAGACACTTCTGAAAAATACAGTCTGGCTCAGAGGCTTGTGCCTTTTCGTTTGGCTCCAATTGAACTTCCCCCTCATTAAACAATAATCTTTATGGTGAATTCCAATAAAGATGAGGACAAAAAAAAGAAGATTCTGAAAAGAATGCATAAGTAATTCTGGTTGCCTAGCTGTGTCAATGAATTCCTATTTGTTTTGCCACTGAAGGGTGAATGCAACCCTTTGAGCAAATGGGAATTCATTATTCCAGTGACTGAGAAATGATCCACTTAAGGAACCTAATTGGTTCTACAACAGTGATTTCTTTCAAAGCAGCATTTCCGGAAGAAACAACAAAAAGGAGACAGCTCTTTGACTAGCACAGGGTCTACAGGGTACATTTGCCTTCCCATGTTTCAGCTTTTAAAAGAAAATGTCACACGCAGCCAGGACAAAGGAACAGAGAGCTAGTGTTTGAAAAGGTACAGAAATGTAGCAGGTCTCTCACTTCTCTCTGGAGCGGCGAAGCTGAATTTCAATAAATATTAGTGCATGCTCATTACACTTGAACTGTCAGTAAGAAAGAAAATACTTTGCTGACCACAGTTTCAATTCCTTTCAAGAGTGATCATTAGTAGCCAAAAGCTAGTTGAGTATTTCGCTATGCAAATGAAAGGCAAATCAACCTTATTTGCCAGTAAGTGTTAGAGAAGAGGTGAATTAATATGCCCAGTCTGCTGAAGCAAAGAGAATAGTGCCGTTTATTTTTAACCTAATGAATTAGAATATGCACAAAAAGAAACTCAGACACACAGGTAGCTACAGACAGTTCTCATTTAGCTCTCATTTACATCTCAATAGTTATGCTCGGAGAATAAAGATCATGTACTGATTGTTGCATTTAAATGCAGAATCTGAAGAGGGTTGTTTTTGGTTTTGGTTTTTGCTGTTGTTTGGTGTTTTTTTTTTCTGGAGGCAAGGTGCAGGTCAGAAACAGATCTGATTGAGGTTAATGGATGGATAGCTGTTTATTTCCAAATGAGCTTCAGAACAGGTCCCCATAGAACAACTTCAAATTCGGACTGAAATCTGAGGGAAAACTCCCAGTTTTGTGCAGACTTAAGGTTATTTTTAAAATTAGAATGGGTAATTTTAAAAAAAATTATGCATTATTTACACACCACTTTCAATGTGTGTCCAGTTCCTGAAGGATATAATTGATAATAAATCCTCAGATTGAAACAGAAATCTGTCCAGCCCTGTCATTCGTTGTGCATGCTACCAGTGTTGTCAAATGCCTAAAGCACCAAAAATCATTTCTGTTTTCACAGTGCTTCCACCTGTGGCATCAGAGAGCAGTTTGGGTGGGTGGAACCGAGAACAGTTCAGATCAATTAGTATCATAAGGTCTACAAATTTTATGGTAGATGAGATAGCATTTTATATTCTGTGACACACACACTCATGTCTGAGGCATCAATCAAGGCCCTCTTCCTCTGGTCCCATTTAGACCAGCACCACACACAGAGAAAACTCTTGTCTGGGACACTCATATCCCACCTGTTAAGCGCAGCAGCTCCATCATTTTGCACAGTGCTTCCACCTTGAGTGCAAACATCCAAACAGTTTTACAGACTGGATGAGTTATTTCAACTGCTTCCCACCCCAAGCAGCCATTCCTTTCATATTGTCTTACATTTTGAACTAGTTTGTCAGTATAAGCAACCAGTGGCTTTGCTCGTCTCACAGCTGATCCACTTCTGTCCACTTTCTCAATATTTACATTCCTTCAGAAGTTTCTCCTACCCACTGGTCTCCTCCCTGAATGTGTTACAAGTGCAAAGTTTGTCCACTGCTGATATCACTTCCAAAGCAGATAGTTAGAGATGGGCAGGGCAGGTGTTATGAAGGTTTTATCTGGGTGATATTCAGAGAATCATAGAGTAGCTTGGGTTACAAGGAATCTCTAAAGGTCATCAAATCCAGTCCATCTGCAATGAGCAGGGGCATCAGGTTGCCCTACGCTATGGAAACTCAAAACATGAAATACTGTTAAAAATGCATTCTTACTTAATAAATAATGTTAATGATAAATAGACAAATAAATGAAATTAATAATGATAAATATTTCACAACCCTGATATTGGCTTACACCCATTTAGTGTTTAAGTGACACAGAAAAAAAAAAGACAGCACTGATTCATTAGGTGTAACAGTGGCTGATGATGGCACTGTCCCTTTTATGGGAATTAAATTGAAGTAAACAATTGAAACTACACCACAAGTCCCTCCTGGCCACTCTGTTAAGTGAGAAACACTAAGTATCATCTGTCCATCATGAAAACCCAGGCAGCTGTGCACAATTAAGCTTTCAAACAAACTGAAGTGAAATCACATGACAGTGCAAACACATTATGCAGTCATTAGCACGCTTACTCCACAGAAATGTAATAAAGCTGCCCTGATTAGCATGCTTTGCTGCATTAAAACTCTTTTTATTTAACACTGTTTCACAGAGCAATGAGCAGTTGTACCAAAAAAACCCCACCAAAAAAATTCACAGAAGACATTCAGCTTAGCGAGAGCTGTGCACAAAGTAAGCCTCTGAAGAGTGCATAACCTAGTCTTCAACTCTTAGTAATCATGTTAGAAACTTAAAAGAGAAGCATTTTTCAAAAGGATCAACCTTCTGGGAGAGTGGTTGAAACTTATTAATTGGTTATGCTCCAGAAACACCATAGATTATTTCTGTTTACATTTGAAGAAGATTTCGATTTACAAATTATGTCTTTTGTCTTCCTTCTCAAGGAGGCAACACATCTTCAGCCTCCATGGAAATAGTCTTGCCCTAGTGTGAGCTACAGCAGAACTGATTCCCAGCTCTGTCTCTCCTCAGTGAGACACTTTCTGAAGTTTGCAAAGGGGAGAATTCCTGCCAAGGGAAAGGACTTTTGACAATAGTTTGCAATAATAGGACAAGAGGGAATGTATAAAAGCTTGAGGAGGGCAGGTTTATACTGAAGATTAGGAAGAAATTCTTTATAGTGAGGGTGATGAGACACTGGAACAGGTTGCCCAGGGAGGTTGTGGCTGCTTGCTCCCTGGAGGTGTTCAAGGCCAGGTCGGTTGAGGCCTTGAGCAACCTGGTCTAGCAGATGTCCCTGACCATAGCAGGGTGGTTGGAACTAGATAACCTTTAATGTCCCTTCCAACACAAACCATTTTATGAATCTAGATTGGCTTTTAAATACTTAAGTTCCAAGGTGATAATTTTCCAGTGTTAGGTAAATGCAATTGGAAACAATCACAGAAATAGAGATGCTCTATAAAAGAGAGTTTGAAGAGGAAGACATTTCCCTTTTGTCAGTATTGGCTACAGACAGTTCTTAGGTGCTGATGTGGTCCATAAACATGGCTAAAACTCTTGTCAAGAAAAAGTTGTTTATAAATATAGAGCCTGTCATTCTACTGAGCTTCTCATGCTTATTAGGATCATTAATTATCACATCCCCTCCTAGAAACTGAAACTTGCACAGATGTGATTATTTCTGACATACACAACCTGTTGATCCCTGTTCTGCAGAGACATTAATTATAAGGAAATGTCATAACAAGTCCAACTGCTGATACAGCTTATGCAGATTTCCTTCATGTGCTCTCCAAAGGACAGAGAATTCCCTTCCTCTTCCCTGGTTTGTTGTGCTAGGTGAAGGCACTACACAAAGAGAGCTTTCCATATAGAGATTTATCTTGTAAACTCAAACATAAAATCTTTGAATCACTTCAGTTAGAAAGGACCTTTAAGTTTGAGTGGCTGAACTCAATGATCTCAAAAGTCTCTTCCAATCTGAACAGTTCCATGATTCTGTGGTTGTATGGTTCTGTGGGTCTGTCATTCTATGATCATAAAGGCCAACCATTATCTAAATCTACCAAGTCTGGTGTCACTCAGCACCACATCTTGGTGTCATCCGCAGCAAGCTGTGTTATCTGTTTGACACACTGGAGAGGGAACATGTCACTCAGAAGGTCTTGGACAAACCTGAGAAGTGGGCCCAAGACAACCTCCTGAAGTTCAACAAGGCCAAGTGCACCATATTACACCTTGGTCAGGGCAATCCCAAGCACAAATATAGCCTTAATGAGGAGTGGCTCTGGAGAAATTCCAAACCCACATGGACATTGTGAACCTGGAAAGCTGCTGTTAGTGACCTTGCTTTAGCAAAGAAGTTGGTCTTGATGACCTGCAGAGGTTACATCCAAATCCCACCATGCTGGGATTCTGTGATTATGTGACTACAATAATGATATCAATAATAATAATAATGATGATTATGTTTGTAACAACAACAATAATAGTAATTCTGTATTTTTGAAGTATTGTGATAGGATTTCACAGGTTTTTTTGCTTTCAAATTGCCAGTTTCAATGTTTATTGCACTGTGAAGTCAAAGATATTACTAGAAGTCAGTGATTTAACACTTTTATTAGCACCATCCAATAGTATATGTTTACCTTATACACATATGTATAGAATTAATAGAGCTGAAAGGTTTTATCAAACTTCTTAAAATGTTCTCCAGCGTGTTTTATAAAGCACATCAAAAGAAAATACAGTACAAAGTTTTTATGTGAACAGAACTCATACCTGACTGATCTAACTCAGGCATGATGCATCAACTGAAAATTTGGTGTATTCGAAACAGTGAGATGCTTATTGCTGTGTTCAAACTGACATAGAAGGAGATAATTTTTTTTAACCCCCATTGGCAACCATGCCACCATGTCACTGCATATCATCCATGCTGGGATTTAGTTTTGTGCCCCTAAGAGAAAATTTGTCTCTTTTATGACAAAACAGTAAAACAGAGAAATCAGCTGGCAGAATAGCTGACCTACATGGCAAGCAGGCTAACTAAATTCGAATCAACTCTTCACTGGGACTCAATGCCAAGACATGCATTTAGCTCTGCTCACCCTTGTAGAATTTCTGGTAGCTTGCAGCTGGAATTATAGGACCACACAATTTCTGTCTCGTTGCGCTGATAATCCCCAGAGGTGCTAACGACTTCTGTATTTTTATGCATCCTAGTAAAAAATATTTTTGCCTGGATTTCTCACTCTCTCTTAACTTGCACTTGAGGTAACCTGTTGGCATTCAGGAGAGGAATAATATTTTATTCTTAAACCACTTGCTAGCTTACATCATGAAGATCTGTAAAACAACGGATAAATAGATAATTTTGTAATGTTTTCTGAAGTGATAAATGCCAAATGGAGAACAAAATCATTCTTAGTGAGGCCAGACTGAGGATAATGATTCATTTTCATAGAGAAAAGCAGGAAATGGATATTTGTCCATTTTCCCAAGGACAACTTGAAAATGCCCAATAATTTAAGAAGTTACAACAATGAAGGGGGGAGGGGAGGGGGGAACCAGACAAGTAGTTTATGCAATATCATTCAAATAATTGTGAAAGAGCCTTTTCTGTGTACTGTTCACTGTCATTTGGGAATGGAGCAGGACATAAGGAAATTACAATGTGCAGAGGCAAGATTTTTTTCTACCAATCTAGAGACCCAGTCATAGTTTCACAGGCTCATAGAATGGTTTGGGTTGAAAGTAACCTCCAAAAGTCATCTAGTCCAATCCCCTGCAGTCAGCAGCAACGTCTTCTACTAGATCAGGTTGACCAGATCCCTGTCGAGCCTCACCTTGAATATTTCCAGGGATGGGGCTTCAGTCACTTCCCTGGGCTATCTGCTGCAGTGTTTCACCTTCCTCATGGTGCAGAATTTGTTCCTAACATCCAATGTAAATCTTCTCTTCTCTAATTTCAAAACATTGCCACTCATTCTATCAACGCAGGCCTTTGGAAACAGTTCCCCTGCAGCCTTCTTGCAGGCCCCCTTCAGGTACTGGTAGATCCAGGTTGAACACCCCCATCTCCCTCAGCCTGTCCTCATAGCAGAGGTGCTCCAGCCC
>VWZI01015927.1:726690-763524 GCA_013396835.1 Psilopogon haemacephalus | reverse complement strand
GCCATCTGGGACCTGTGTGGCCATATGCCTGAAGAACTTAACCTCTGCCACGACATAGCTCTCTGTCCATATTGTGTGTGGGGTGTTGGTATCCTCTGCAGTCTGGCTGCTGAGGAAGATATCTGTATCTGTATCGCCTTGCTGCACCCCAAACAGCATCTCAACAAAGTCATTATAGGACAAAGAACAATTACTTTTTGCTCTAAATTGTTTCCTAAGTGAAATTTCAGCTACATAGTCACCTCTAAGAAAAATTCTGATGTTCATGGCCAGTTCTTTCCAACAAAGAATAACTGAATTTAAAGAAAAGAACTCTTAACTACATTATAATTTAAATTTCTGTTGTAAATGTTACGGACAAAATGTGTTTGAATGGTGCATAACAATTCATTGAAGAGAAACATGAGTGACTCTTGGGATTCATGCCCAATAGCAGCCTTCACTCCTTTTATTTTGTTCAGCAGTGGCAATTTCCTAATTCTATTAGAATCTAGTGTAGTCTTCAAAGTTGAAGATCAGTGCCAATAGGGATGTGACTTGGCTTCAGCTTATGAAGTTCTATTGGATTTTTGAAAATGCTGTGAATCTGTGTAGTGTTTATAATTAGTGTTGCTCCTGTTCATGCACTTCTTTATGGAACTGCTTTAGAATATCCTTGTGCTGTGTTTGGTTATGGGCAGAGTGCTCATTGTGGCATCATGTGTTTTTGACAGCCCCCATGATATGCCCTGTTTTGTTCTACTTAATTGAGAGGTGGGTAATTTATAGCCTCTGGGTCACCTGGGGCTTGCAATTTTGTTTTCACAGAGCCTGTGAAAGATGATCATTGTATTCTGGATATTCATATTAGTGGAAGGTCTACCAAAGACATTTGAGATGCCTTGTCTGGACGAGGAAATGCATCATCATCCTAATCAAATGTAGTATTCAAAGGAGTAATAATGGCAGGAAAATAAAAATTTTGTTTTGTGCACTGCTGTGTTTAGACGTGGACCGGGAATTTCCAAGTGTAATCTCCACGGTAATTTAAAACAGCTTTCTTTTTGCTATGGGACTAGAAATCTGCCCTTAAAGAGACTTTCGAGATGTCCTTGAAGCTATTAGCTGGTACTATAATGATAAACGATAATGACTATGATGGCCATTAGGTTGTATTGCTGTAGCTATATCTCCGGGAATGTTCCTCCTGTGGACTAGATCTGCTGTCACTGCTACCTGGTAAGGGAGCAAGGAGTTTAGCAGAAATGCCTCTCTAAATTTTCATGGCACGTGAACTTCCTGCAGATATAAAAGGTGCCCAAACAATCTATGGCAGGATTTATCCCCAGTGCCATGAAAGGATAAAGAAATGCCAATTAGTTCCCGAAGTCAATACTGGAAGAGAAGGACCACAGATATGTGTTTACCCCCTTGAAAGCATGTGTGGGAACAGCAGCACCACAAGGAACAAATAATGAGACACTTCACCCTTACTTTGCTTACCCCCACATCAAGCTTTGGTCAGAATGATATCAGCTATTCACTTACCCTCTCACTTTTAATCTGTTTTCTTTACTTTCTCCCCACAGTCCTCCCTCCTGGCAAACCTACTTAGGGGAAGCAGCCTCCTCTGCACAGTCTCCTGTGTGAGTTTCAGATCATGGCAGAGAAGTAGGAAAAGGCTCTCAGGACTGATACATGGCATCTTCCCCCTCAATGATCCCATTAGAAGGTATTTTTTTTGAGCAAGAATTGTTGTAAGGACCAGAAGCATTCAGTTCAGTCCTTGATCTCAGAGAAGGAATGGAGTTTTTTTCTCCCCCCAGCAATTTCTAATTGTAGTGGCAGTTACAACTTCAACAGATGGTTGGGATCACAGAAAAATCTCTGAAGAAATTAAAACATTGCAGGTTGTTGAAAGAGATAACTGTCACTAGCAGATGAGCATTAAGACAGACTTAATCGAGTTTCTTTTCCTAGCATCTGTCAAAACACTTGTTTTGTCTATTACAACAGTTCTGGAAGTTTCTAAATCTCCTGACTTCATTAATTTTCCTGTTCTGAAACCCCTGGAAAAACTGGCACCTTCCTTTCCCATGCTGGTCTTGTATTTTCCACAGCAGTGCAGCATTCTCTGTTTGTGAGTTGCAAAACAGAGTGCTGTTACTGTCTGGACTCAGGGCCTGAAGACAGAAAATTTGGTGCATTGCAAATCAGCTTTAAATTCCATTTTGTTAGCAGGTAGCACCCTTGTACTGGAAGTTATAAATAATTCCACTAAATATCAAGAATGCTATGAATTACAAGCTTTTCATCAGAATAACATGTAGGATCAATAGAAACAGAAGGTGTCTAGATAAGCACATTTCATAATTACTTCTTAGATCTACATAAATCAATTTGCTAGCACACTTCAGGAAAGAAAGTTAATTTTTTTAAGACATATTAAAATAATGGTTTCTTGATGGAAGGTTACATCCCAGCTCCCTTTTAATAATACCTCTTAAGAAAATTTAATTTCAGCTTCAAAAGGAGCTACATTAAAGATCAATCCTGTATAAATGAATATGACACATTTATGTTTCATTATTTTATTTTATTCCCTCCCCCAGAGGAAATGAATCAATCATTTTGTTACTCTTCAGTTCATCTTGCTGTTTCTTGTGGAAAGCTATCTCCTCGAAATAATCAAGCCTCTTTGACAACCAGTTAATAAACAGACACTTAAATATTCTTTTCTTGCAGCCTAATAGGCAGGCAATGAGGTTGAAAGACATTGCATAGTGCACATCATACTCGAACCTTTCCTCAGATTAATCTAATAAAGCCTTAAGCTCTCTGCTACTTTAAAGGATATTAATTTCAACTGCCTAATTCATCAGTTAAAAAACAAGATATGAAAATTCAGCAATTTCAATGCAAAGGTTCTTGTGTTGATAAATTTGACCATTCTTTCTCAAAATAAGTCCCATTTGGTTGGGTTTGAAGTTGGGAAATGTCACTGTTCAAGCTGCAACTGGGTAGGTTTAGACTATATATTACGATTTTTTTTTCCCCAGCAAGAGTGGTCAGGCATTGGAATGGGCTGCCCAGGGAGGTGGTGGAGTCATCAACCCTGGATGTGTTTAAAAGTGGTTTTGATGTGGTGCTTTGGAATATGGCTTAGGATGCACCTTGTAGAGTAGGATTGTTGGTTGGACTTGGTGATCCTGAGGGTCTTTTCCAGCCTGAATGTTTTTGTGATTCAGTGATTCTGTATCACTTCCCATGGAAGTGGTCATGGGTGAGACTAATTTTTCTGATGAATCTTATCCTGTTATTTCAGCAACCTGTCTTGTTAGGAGGTGGTAGGGTAAAATTGGAGAAGAACAAATAGTACATGTCATGAACCTAATGAAGTCCAACCAGGGCAGGTGTAGAGCCCTACCCATGGTGAGGAATAAGCCCATGCATCAGTACAGGATAGGGGTTGACCTACTGAAAAATAGCTCTATGAAGTAGTACCAACAAGTTTACCATGAGCCAGCAGTGTGCCCTTGTGGCCAAGAAGGCAAATGGTATTCCGGGGTATGTTAAGAAGAGTGTGGCAAGCAGGTTGAGGGAGGTTCTTCCTCCTCTCTACTGTGCTCTGATGAGGCCACACCTAGAGTATTGTTTTTACACACTCCCACTTCTTAGGGAGTGTCAATATGCTGATAAAATGAAGATGGAAAGTATTGCTAATGCAGTTGCTCAGACTATCCTGCAGAAAGAATTCAAGGGCTAGAGTCCTAATGTTGAGATGGAATTCAAAATGTTCATATATATATATATGAAATGTACGTTAGTCTTCATCTGTCTTCCTGCCTGTATTGCATATTAATTGCTTAGGGTAGGGAAATAGGAATCTTATTAAATCTCCCCACAGGTATCTGGATATGGTTTACACCTAATATTTGCGGGTACATATAAACTAGTTCTAAAAGTAATAGTTCAGACCATTCCTCTTCCACTCATGCCTCTTGGCAACATATTGTCCTGAGTCTCTCTGACATCACCTATGGCATTAAGAAATTATTAAGTTAAAACAGAGATTGGCAGGAAAAGCAATGTGATCCTGCCTGTGGGGTTATTTGTTCAGCATTATTACTCCAGTGAAGGTTGGCAAGCAATTGGATTAGAGCTATTTCCAGTCAACCAAAGCTGAGGTAAAGTTTATGAATCGCTATGAGCTCCGTGGTTTTTTTTAAAGGCTTCTTGCAGGAAACTGCAAGATAGAGATAGGAATAGTTAAAACTTGTAGTTAAGTTACATAAAAGTGGGCACAGTGAGGTTGCTCCAAATCTTAAAAGATTATCTTTGAATTATCATTCAAAAACTTCATTATCATGCAGCAACAGCAATAAATACCTGACAGTCCCAGGCACCCAAGACCATAGGATCAGTTTGGAAAGCTTAGTGATTGTTTCAGAAACCCAGGGTGTTGCTCAAACAACAAGACTGTTCCTCCTCTTGATAGTCTCCTTTTATAGAGAAGTCATATTTTTGTGGACTGAGGTGTTTTGTTTTTTTTTTATTTTTAGTGGTTGGTTTGCTTGGGGTTCTTTTTTTTTCCCCTTTTGCAGTGAGCAGAAATGTACTACTGTTTTAGTCAGATTTAAGAGTGTAGAAAGGCCATTAATTTCCCCATGGACTGTAGCTCAGTGGAACAAGCAGTGAGCCTGATTTTCAAAGGCTTCATCACTAGTATTGGCTGCCTGCAAGCACTAGTTAAAATCAGTGCTCTTTCTTGTCATCTGTATCATAAAAAGAAAGGCAGTACAGAGAGAATTGCAACTGTTCTCTGCAGGTGTGGAAATAACGAAACTGTGCACTACCCTTCCTAAAAAGGGACATTTTCTCCATGGATTCAGCTCCCACCATGCTGATCAGTGGGCAGTATGTGATAATGACATGTCCTGTGGAAACTATAAAGCCAGAGCAATTACAGAACAAAGAATTTAATGACACTTCATGTCAGTCTTTACTGGCATTTCTTTTTAGAGCACAAGGCTTTTTTTCTTTTTTTTCCCCCTTTCCTCCTGTTCGAGCTCTGCAGAATATGTGATGCTTTATTTCACTGGCATTCAAAGCAAAGCAACAAACATCATGATGCCTTCACAAGAGGTGGGAAATGGTGGCCACTCTAGTACGTGTATTTTGAGGAGGTCATTTTCAGACAGAAAGCTAAGTCTGTATTCATGAAACATTATTTTGCTTCTCTCCTGCCATCTAATATTTTCCATATTCCATGTGGAAAATGAACTCTCAAATAGCTCCTGCTGANGCCAGAGAGGAATAAATTTGGTTAAGACTTGCTGGCACCAGTGTGTTTTGAAAATATTTTGGCTGAGCAGGTCTCAGCCTCCTGAAGACTTGAAAGATGGAAGAAAAAACTCAATTTGGACTCTGAGACATTTGTGTACCAGAAATTTTGGGTAGGTGGAAAGAGAAGGAGGAGGCAGAGACAGAATATAATTAATAAAGTTAAAAAAAAAATAGTAAGGTGATAAGCACTCAGCTCTAAGGCACTGAACCCGAGAATTCTCTACCAGGATAAAAATCTGAAAGCCAGTGAGTGAGTTCCTCCTCCCAAACTCTTTTTATGTCAGGAAAGCCCATCCATTTTTCATCAGCAACTGCAGGCATCTATTTGTCAGGAATGATTTAGTCTTATTGAAAGACATGCTGAGGCACGGGTCTCAGATTGTAACTGTTGGCATACCAAGATGTGACAGAATATGAAACTCTACAGCTGATGCTGATTTAACACAATATCTGCTGTGCTGATTAGAAAAAGAAAATAAACACCTGGATATGTGTCTTCCTGCACAGCCAGAAAAAGGCTATTCAGCTGCTGTGTGGGATGGCTATTCCCAGCGGGGTGGTGAGGCAGGCTGGATAAGAGCGTGGTGTGATCTTGCTTGGAATTGCAGCCCCTCTGGGGACAGAGAGTACCTGAGGAAGGAAACTCTCCGATTCATTTGATGCTTCATTGACTTGAGACCCAGGGGGAAAAGCATGATTCCTTACTTGTTACTGATGATTTGGATTATTTTAAACCTTGTGGTCTCTCAGCTCGCTGGTTTCTGAAGTAGCAAGCAAAGGTAATATGTGTACACCTGTGTATGCTCCTGTGTATACATTTATGTGTGTGTATATGCATATCTCCACCTATAAACGTGTGTATATGCATACACATTTGTATTCCCATTTTTGTTTAGACTTGCAGGATAGAGACTGTTGCCTTCTATGAATCTACCATCAGCATTTTTAACACAATGGGTTTCTTTTGCACAAGGTCCTTTGAAAGTCCGTGTGGCCTTTAATGCTGTTCTGAAATACAGATGACTGCTTTGAGATGCTTTCATTAAAATTGATTCTTGAGGATGCTGTCAAGCAAAGGCCAGTATCAATGGTATTCTCAGTGGGTGGAAAGAGGACTCAATTCTCCAGCTCTGTTCAGTAGGTAAGTGTTTATTACAGTTGTGATAGCATCTAGAAAATTTGGATCTTCTGATTACCTGCACCTTAGCTTCATCTCGGAACATGTTCATCCATAGCCTAATGAGGATGAACCAAGCAACCACTTAGTCCTGGATTTTTGTCCAGAGGCAGAATAATGGTTTTATGGAAAAGGTACATCCACCCTGTCTGCCTAGTCCAGGTCTAAGCCACATTTTTTGCTGTCTGACCTCCCTTTTATATGGTTCCTTTTCTCTTAAGTAGGGCCATGGTACTGTCATGATCTCTGTACTTAGACAGAAGCACTAATCTGCTGAGTTCAGTCATGGGTCTTCCTGGAAGTGAATAGGTCATGGAGACTAGAAACCTGACAGGGCAAATAAAATTTCTTTTAAGGTTAACACTGCTTTTAGCAGGTCATCCATTTCTTTGAGAGAAAACTTCAGACCCTGCCACTTCCCAGAATAAAAGTGCATTCCTGTGTCCTCACTGAGTGACACCATGTTTCTTTGGCTCCTGAAGATCAAGGCCAGAGATGAGACACTTAAGGCAGCTATGAGGTGCACATCCCCATGGCCCTCTCTGCCTGGGCATCATTCACCAGCAAATACAGGCATTTGCTAATAACTGGGCTCTCAGATAGACATTAAGCCTGACAAAGGTAAATTATCCTTTTCAACTAACTTCTACAGAAGAGTAATACTTCTTGGTGCAAAAAGCTGCTGTTGGTAGATGGATGAATCACAGTCAGTCCCCCAGGCTTGATGCTGATAAGGGGGCTGCTATTACACAGATTGCAGGACTTCTTTTAGCCTTAAGAACATTGGTGCATCTGATTTGGGACTAAACTTTACCTTGAGCATGAAGCCATAATCAGAATGTGTCTGCAGTGCTTAGCTGTGGCAATGGGTCCTTCTGAAATCACAGGAATGTTTCCACAAATAAAGGTGATGCAGCTTATACTTTGAGTGCAACCTGTTGAGAAAGCAACAACTTTCTACAGCTAGAATATGAGGAGCTAACCTTACCAATCTGTTTCCAGTGTTAGAAGAGCCATCATATGCTTGAAGCAATGATATGCTACAGAATCCATTTCCCTGGATTAAAATATGGTACATAACCACTGAAGCAGATAAATAGAAACATAGTGATTTTGAAGAAAGATGTCTTTTTAACAAAACAGATTATTGCTTTTTCCAATAAACCAACTTATTAGCTATAATTTTCTAGTTTCGATCAAAACCGTCACAATAATTCCACTTCATCTCTTCATCCTAAACCAAATCTTTCCATGAAAGAAAATATCTTCAGGAATTTTTGATAACAAAAACTACCTTTGGATGTAATTTTAATAATTAAAAGATCCTAGTATTTGCTCAAATAGCTCTAAGGAATTTCCTTTCTGTATCAATATCCACACTAGTGATATTGGTAGTAGTACAAGGAAAGCAGTAGTCAGATTTCAGTCCAAAGGGAAAATTCTGTATCTAGAAGTCACAAGGCAACAGTCAAGTGTAAGTCAAGGAAAATTTTTGCCCAATGTGAAGCAACATGGAAAAAGAATAGTTCAGTCCAACTGAACTATTTAGTCTGAGTTTCAACATATGCCTAAATATTTACTTTTTTTAACTGCACGTCCAAAAGAGTTTGGAAATAAAAGTAAGTGTGCAGTGTCCTTGATAAGACGCATTACACCTGTAACACACTCAGGAAGCTTCCTGCATTACTGCTTCACTTATTCTGCCTTTTTAATATTGGGTAGTGCATTTCAGCTCTGATATGCTGTGCCCTGGAGAGATTAGAAAGACATAAATTGTCTATGTTATCCTTTGCAACAAATTGTGTCTCATCAAAATTCTAATTTTACAATATGATTATCACAGACAGAGGTGGCAGCTTGAAAGTCAGCTCTTCCTTGCTGCCGAGCTATCACTAGCAAAAATGAGCTAAAGGTCTCCTTTATCTCCTCTGAGCTCAGCACCTGAGTTCTGGCAGACCAGCCTCTTGTGAAGATGAGCACAGTTCTGTTTACTCTGGGGGGTTTATTATGTCCATCACTGCAATGGAAATTATTAGGTTGTGAAAGATCAGAGCAATACAGTTTTCATTCAAGCTTGGACTGGATGGGGAAGAGGACTGCATCCAGTAGTTTTCACTCCTGTAAGGCTGCATTCTTCTGCAGAGAAAAAAATGTGCTGTAGTTACATATTTTTTTTCAATAGCAAGTGAAAAATGACTTGCAAGTGAGATGAGTGCATTGACATTATCCCTGTTTCTTGCAGCATTGTGTTTGTGTTAAGGAAAAAAAAAAAAAGAAAAAAGAAAAAAGGTGTAAGGATATCAAGGTGTGATTCATTATCTCAGCCAGGAAATCATAAAGAAAAAGTGCACCTATCTAAACTAGCTCTGAATAACATTTCATAATTGCAGTTGTTGTAATTGCAATTTCTTCCTTGCAATTGTTTCATCTGTTTTTACTGATGGGAAATGGTGTTAAGGAGATTTTTTTGTTTCCTATTTTTCCCTTTGAAAAAAAGTGATAATATGAAATCTCCTACTGGTAAAACATCAAATATAGATAGCTTTCCTTCAATAGATAAAAAACATCCATGGTATGCTTGGTGGCCAGTCACTAGTGGTGTCCCCCAGGGATCAGTGCTGGGCTTAGTCCTGTTTGATATCTTTATTGATGACCTGGATGAGGGGATTGAGTCCAGCATCAGTAAGTTTGCAGATGACACCAAGTTGGGAGCAAGTCTCAACCTATTAGAGGGTAGGAAGGCTTTGCAGAAGGACCTGGACAGGCTGGATAGATGGGCCCAGTCCAACACCATGAGTTTGAACAAGTCCAAGTGCCTGGTTTTGCCCTTTGGCCACAACAACCCCATGCAGTGCTACAGGCTGGGGACAGAGTGGCTGAAGAGCAGCTAGGAAGAGAGGGACCTGGGGGTACTGGTTGACAGGTGACTGAATATGAACCAGCAGTGTATCCAGGTGGCCAAAAAGGCCAATGGCATCCTGGCCTGTATCAGGAATAGCGTGACCAGCAGGACCAGGGAGGTCATTCTGCCCCTGTACTCAGTGCTGGTTAGGCCACACCTTGAGTACTGTATCCAGTTCTGGGTCCCTCAATTTAAGAAAGATGTTGAGGTGCTTGAACGTGTTCAAAAAAGGGCACCAAGGCTGGTGAGGAGTCTGAAGCACAGCCCTATGAGGAAAAGCTGAGATGGCTGGGGTTGTTCAGCCTGAAGAAGAGGAGGCTCAGGGGAGGCTTTATTGCTCTCTACAACTACCTGAAAGGAGGTTGTAGCCAGATGGGGTTGGTCTCTTCTCCCAGGCAACTAGGGACAGAACAAGAGGACACAGTTTCAAGCTGCTCCAGGGGAGGTTTAGGCTGGATGTTAGGCAGAAGTTCTTCAGAGAAAGAGTAATTGGCCATTGGAATGGGCTGCCCAGGAAGGTGGTGAAGTGCCCATCCCTGGCAGTGTTTAAAAAAAGACTGGACATGGCACTTGATGCCATGGTTTAGTTTATTAGATGATGTTGAGCAATAAGTCAGACTTAATGATCTTGAAGGTGTTCTCCAACCTGATTGTTTCTGTGTGATTCTGTGATTATGCTGACAGTAACAATTCTATGAAACACATATTGAGAATTATAATGCAGTGCCTTTAGTTTACATGACATGATATAGATAATTAACTGCATTATCACTATGGGGTTTGATGTTCTGTGAATGTAATGCAGTAATGACTAAGATAATTCCAGTACTAGTATAAAAAAAAAAACAACATAAGAATATTTGCATTGGGTCAGGCAAAGTCCAAGCCATTTTCTTGGTTGTTAACAGCGGATGATGCTGGGTGCTTTTGAAAATATTTGTGATAGGACCCTCTGTTTTCTGATATCACTGAACTAGAGGTTATATCCTGATTAAAAAAAAGTAATGAGTATCAGTGAGCTTATATCTTACTTAACTTCCACTTTAACCAGGCAATATTTTGACCATCTACAAAACACTGTAAAAAGATCCACTACTTAGTTATGTGTTGGGAAATGTTCCTCTTTTTTGAGTTTTATAAGCTCTGGCACCCAATAATAATAATACTGTGAGTCTTCTGCTCTTAGACTGTGAAAATCATCAGTTCTCATCTCTTTACATAATATGTGCTTTCTGCAGAATTAGCTGTATACTCATGATCTCTGTTATCTGTCTCAGAAGCTGAAAACTTCCATGTTCTCTGCTGTCTCCTTGCATGGTTGTCATGCTAACTTCCCTGACAAGGTTGTCATTCTGCTTTATGTTCTTTTGAGTGTGCCCCTTTTGGTGTACTATGAGAAGAGCTCCTTTCAGGAGGCAGGGATGATCTATGCTGTGGCTTAATAGGGTTTTTCCTTTAGTTCTTCTTAATAATTACTCTATATTTTCATCACTGATTTGGTGTTTTCAGGGAAATCATAGAATCAGCCAGGGTTGGAAGGGACCACAAGGATCATCTATCTCCAAACACTCTGCCATGGGCAGGGACACCTTACCGTAGATCAGGCTGGACACAGCCTCATCCAGCCTGGCCTTAAACACCTCCAGGGATGTGGCCCCAAACACCTCCCTGGGCAACCCATTCCAGGCTCTCACCAGTCTCATGGTGAAGAACTGTCCACATGTACTCTATAATCTTTCTACTGAATTCTGAACTATTTCCATTTAGACAAGTCAGTCTTGTTACTTGCTTGCCATGCTCTTTTATTCACTCTCTACTAGAAGTTACTTCATGTTGGTTTTGCTTCACTAATTATTATTATTTTTATACTCTATGAATTACTTGGAAGTTTAAAAAACGAAAAAAAATCTCTACCACTAAAAATCAAAACATGGGGGCTGACAGAAATGAGGAGGTCAATATTATAGAATCATAGAATGATTTAGGTTGGAAGACACCTCAAAGATCATCCAGTTCCAACCTCCGCCATAGGCAGGGACACCTCCCACTAGAAAGGTCACTGACAGCCTCATCCAACCTGGCATTGAACACCTTCAGGGAGGGAGCAGACATAACCTCCTTGGGCAACCCGTTCCAGTGTCTCACCACCCTCACTGTAAAAACTTTCCTCCTAACATCTCATTTAAATCTCCCCTCTGCCAGTTTAAACCCTGTCATTACAAGACCTTGTGAACAGTCCCTCCCCAGCCTTCCTGTAGGCCCCCTTCAGATACTGGAAGGCTACTATAAAGTCTCTTGGAAACTTTCTCTTCTCTAGGCTGAAAAGCCCCAACTCTCTCAGCCTGTCCTCGTAGCAGAGATGCTCCAGCCCTCTGATCATCTTTGTGGCCCTCCTCTGCATGCACAGAGATTGTCAAAAGCCAGGACCAGGTTAGAAACCATCTGCTCCTTCCCCCAGCAGCCTGTGGAGCCAGGAAAGGAACTCTAAAGTCCCAGTAGTGGCCAGCAGCCAGACCGACCAGAAGGGCAATAGACGGAATTCCCTACAAGTATTTTGAGTACTGTCTCAATTTATTGCTGGCCTCGCAAGTCAAGAAATAATATTTGTGAGTGAGTACCTTAAACTTTGCATTTACCTAGCTTCTGCTTAAGCAGAAAGGTCTTGAATCCATCTAGTGCCCAAGCGGATAGCTAACCACAATGAACTCTTCAAGTTAATTGATTTCAATTGGATTTAATCAGATATATATTGATAGTTAATTGATACTAGATCTAGATAATGTTTATGTAATGCATTCCATGACTATTACAATGAAACCAGTTTATTATTAAAATTAGTGGTGAAGGGTGGAAAATATCAAAATTAATAAACACTATTAGTTCATTTTGCATTAATTAATCAAACCCTCATTCCATCACACATCCTTAATGTAGGGCTCAGTGCTGAAAGTTGTAAGCACTCTTAATAAAAACTGAAAATCAGAGGTAAATCCATCCTCACGATGCTATCTGCACGCAATGTGAAGCAATGACATCTGCTTCTCAGGACTTTTTAGACATTTTTTCTTCCCCCCCAGTATTATTTCAGATGCAACAGAAACATAACTTCCAAAGACAGGAAATGTGATTAATGTACACAGATTTGCTAGGCCAAGTACAGTTTCATTTTCCACTTCCAAACGCAAATTTAAAATACTTAGAGACGGATAGCCACATTAGACATATGTGACAGACAGACAGATAATTAGTGATAATGACTGCCAGTGTAACAATGAACAATTTAGCCAGCCACTGTGTGACAGCGTTGCAGATGAAGTCGCAAACTTGCTTCAGAAAAGTATTCTTGTTTCCCCTCTCCTGCCTCCACCGTTGCCCTCCAGCTTAGAACCAATAGGCATGAAATGAAATTATGTTCCTTGTCTGAAACGAAACCAAAGCGGCTTCATCCTTGAAGTTACTCAGAAGTAAACATTGAAGATTTAAACTATGTTTACCTTGAGAACTGGAAGTAGTTAACACAATTTAAAGACTTGAAATAGAAACCAAAATTAAATGTACTGCTTAAAGGATTAGAAAATCATCTTCTTGTACAGACAGCATAAACAAGCAAATCTTATTAGCTCTTAATGTAATTAGCTGAACCCAACAGTCTATGGATAAAACCTTTCTGTTCACTTCTCAAAAAAAAAAAAAAAAAAAAAGGACAATCTTGGGAGGATTTAGAACTTGACATTTTGCATGAATTTCTAATGAGGCAAAATTCATTGAACTGACTAAATGAAATTCTTCCTATTATCTAATCCGCATAACTGCTCGCCCAGAAGAGATGAAAGCTTTACCTACTTCCACACTGAGAAAAAAAAAAAATCACCAAAAAAAAGAACAAAAAATTTGTAACCACAGCATGACCTAATTTTTCCCCCCCTTCTACTAAGCTACATAATATCTGAAATTGAATTACTTTATTTCTCATTCAGGGCAGTACAACCTTGGGAGTATTTTCAAGCTAGGATAAACACACCAGGGACCTGATCCAAAGGCCACTGAAGTTAATTTCCAAAGATTTCAAGTGAGTTTGCATCAGAAACACATTTTGTGGTGCTTCCTCACTGGAAAGACAGATTTATTCATTAATTGTTACCCAGAGATTTATTTGAAGAGGATGGTGTGGGTTATGAAATTATAAACAAGCAGATAGATGTGATTTTTAAGTGACTGGATAATCACAGCTAGGCTAATGCAGAAATTGGGTTTCTCCTCCCATATAAAATTGTAGTGTTTTGATTCGTGTTTTTATCTTAATTGGGAAGAAATGACAAAGCATGGAACCTCTTTTCCTGGAACAAAATAATTTGAACATAATTCCATTCAGAAATGTTTGATTTTTGTTTGGAGCTGGTCCAAAAACAAACTGTCTTAACTGTAGCAGTGCAATGTGTGGGGAAATCTCAGCGACTGTGACTCTTCATGAGACAGGTAGTATGGCCATAAAATCAGTTTCATGAAGGAGAGTGTGAGGAGCATTTATGTGCAATGCTCTTTTCCATTAGCTTAGGAAATTTCACCCAAATTAAAACACTGTTTTGTTTCCATTTGGCTTCCCTGCCCAAGGGGAAAATTGAAAATAGTTGTAACTAATAGCATCGTCCAAATTGAAACAGCAGTTTTGCAGAAGCCAGGATTTGCACTGAACTAGTTGTTCCTATAAGCATTAGGCTTAACAAGATCTGTTTTCCTGAGATTTTTATTTGAGTGCATATCCTACTACATCCTGAACATCCACACATCCTCCACAAGCCAATAGCTTTGCCTCCCTTTAAACTATGCGAATGCTCCTGGTTTCCATGCAAAAAAACCTATTTGTACAGAACATTTGTATGGATATGCAGGCCTAATATTCTTGACCCCCAAGAATATTCTTGACCCACACCCTATAGAACTGCTGAGTGTAATAGTCCTATGTCCCATCAAATTAAGTTCGAGCTGACCAGCTGATCAAAATTAGGAACAGAAGCAGCAGATGCTCTGTCATACAGTCTTCATAATCCTGTAACCCTTATCAGGTTTGGGGAACTGAAGTAAAAAACCAGATTTTGCTGCAAAATGTCTAATCCATCAAGATAGGATTATCCACCCTCATGCACTGTCTTCCAGGATATACACATTACTCATTGGGAAATACTAAAGAGAAGAGCAGCACTGTAACTCAGAAAAATGCTGAAGCAAAGGTCATTGTCTTAAGCAGCAGAGTGGACTGGAAACTGCATGAGCTCAAATTGCAGAGGGACCAACAGTCATTTTGTTTAACTAGACTGTTGCTGAACTACCATTGCCTAATGCATTGCTCTTATGAAGTGCTTGGAGTAAGAGTGAGACAAGGACCACTCTTATTTTATGGGACTGGGATATATTATCCACCAGCACATAAAAACATCATATTTCAGGGAGTCAACAAGTAGCCCAAGCATTGTGTGAACATTTATGTGAGAGAAACACATTTTGCCTTTACAGTTCAGTCTTGTATATTTGACTGTGGAGAGTGAATGTAAAATGAACAAACTCTTCAAATTTACTCCTGCTTCCAGTGTCTTATTCCTCCTTATAAAGTGGGGCTGGACTTGAATCAGCCTAAAGTGGTTAATTCTGAATCTCTGCAGAAGCAGGAAGAAAAACAAAACACAAAATACCCCAAAGCACGCAACCAAGAAAAAAACCCAAACCAAACCAAAAAAAGAAACAAACAACCCACAAAAAACTAAACAGTAAATTCCTCTTCTCACAGTGATGAAGTGGTGACAACATAGGAGACATAGCTGGTGGTGAATTAATGCCAACAGCCCCAACACATCCAACTAAACCTCCTGGACTGACCCACATTGGAAGCATGCACTGGTAGTGGAGTAGTCAGTGGAGGTGGTTTTGCCTTAGCAGGAAGGTAGATGTGGGAAATAAGGAAAGGAGAGACTAGAAATTAAGCTTGGAACAAGCAGCTAAACAGGGAATTTGTGGACATTGCAATATCTCTTGCAAGGTGGGAGAAAGGGTAGGCAGAGCTGTGACTGGGAGGAGTTGTTTAGCATCACAGCTACAACACAGTGATCATTTGAGTCCAAGGAATGATGTAACTGCCCTGCTGCCATCATTCCCTTGGAGTCTGTAGAAGTCTGTGACATGAGCCCAAATACAAGGACTGAAACCAGAGAAGAGCACCTACTGTTCCCAGGTTTGCTGCCTGACATGTATTTAGGCTGAGACACTTGCATAACAATTAGAAACTTGCTTAATTGCTATGCAGAGCTGAGATCCTCACTCAAGAGTGGAAATGTGTTACACTTTACCCCATCACAACAACTAAATTCAGTCCATAAAGTGGAGATCTGAACAGACTTGACACAGTTATTGCATGGTGGTGAATGTTTCCCTCTCATTTAATGATACTGTTGAGTTTCCTAACGTTGATCTTAAAATTGTCATAATAAGGAGCCTCCTGCTATGACTCACTGCAGATTATTAGGTACTCTGTACACATGTTACAGAGCAATCCATACAGTGCTGACTGAGTGAGATAAAGCATACAATGCATCCAGGATACAACCCTATGGCTTGTCATTGACTCAAATTTGCCATGGCTAGGGACAGCTGCTTTTTCTTCCAGTGAAAACCAGTCTCATCAAATAAAAGAACTATTAAAAAAGATTCTATCCTAATGAGTAATGACTAATTAAAAGCATTCCTACGAGGGTATAATTCCAGTTGCTAATTTAGCAGTGAAGTAATTTTACGCTATGTGGCCACTATTGTGTCAGAACAGTACTTCCACAGCTAAAGGAAATAAATACATATACTTCAAAAAGGCAGGACTCTTCCCCAGATGAAATGGTGCTGGTTTTTAAGTAACATTACAAATTGGATTCCAATAGGAAGAGCACAGAGGGGTAAAAGAGAATAAAGAAATCAAACAGAGTCCTATAGTGTAGAAATCTTTACACATTTTGAGGCGCAGAAAATCAGAAAAGACGCAGTAGCTGCAAACATATAAATCCTCATAATGATTTTGCTCTGAGTAAAAGCAGGGGAAAAAAGCATGCACAGGTATTCTTCTCTATGTGTGTAGCCAAATATTGACCTGAGCAATTATACCTGACTGCCCATCAGAAATTTTCCTTTGGGGTCCTGCAGAAACACATCTGATCTTAGCAACAGTGAAATCATAGAATCGTAGAATGGTTTAGGTTGGAAGAGACCTCAAAGATCATCCAGTTCCAACCCCCCACCATAGGCAGGGACAACTCCCACTAGAACAGGTTGCTCAAGGCCTCATCCAACCTGGCCTTGAACACCTCCAGGGAGAGAGCAGCCACAACCTCCCTGGGCAACCTGTTCCAGTGTCTCATCACCCTCACTGTAAAAAACTTCCTCCTAACATCCAGTTTAAATCTCCCCTCTGCCAGTTTAAACCCATTCCCCCTCGTCCTGTTATTACAAGACCTTGTGAATAGTCCCTCCCCAGCCTTCATGTAGGCCCCCTTCAGCTACTGGATGGCCACTCCAAGGTCTCCTTGAAGCCTTCTCTTCTCCAGGCTGAAGAGCCCCAACTCTCATAGCCAGTCCTCATAGCAGAGATGCTCCAGCCCTCTGAGCATCTTTATGGCTCTCTTATGGACTCTCTTCAACAGTTCCATGTCCTTCTTGTGTTAGGAACTCCACAACTGTTCACAGTATTCCAGGTGGGGTCTCACTGTCACTGCATATCACCAAATGCATAGTGTCTGATAGGTGATTTTCTTACACAGGATAAAGTAGCAAATCTCATCAGGTAATTTCTGCCCTCTCCCACCCCACAGAAACATGGTGCTGCCAGGTTAGTAAAAACACTGAGCCTTGATTTAGAGTATCTGCATTGTTCCATGGTAAATTGTGCAAATCATTTAGTTATCATGAGTATTAAAAAAAATTGTCTGGCTTCCGCTGCCAATCTCCATCTTCTCACTGTATCTTAGAACTCTGTCAGGTATGAGAAATATCTCTCTGTATCTGGCTCAAATTCTTGGGTACTTGCTGTATGACCTGGCACTCAGATATACCAAAACCACACACTGGGAGGGTTGACTTACAGGCCAGAAGGCTGTGCTCTCATCCACTCACACCTAGAGAGTTGGCCAGGGAAAAATCCAGTGAAATTCAGTAGGAAAAGTGTAAAATCCTGCATCTTGGGAAGAAGAATAACCCCATGGGCCAGTGCAAACTGGGGGCTTATCTGTTGGAGAAGAGCTCTGGCAAAAAGGATCTGGGGGTGTCACTGAAGATCTGTGTCCTGGCTTGCATAATTTGTAACAGGAGTCCTGAGGGACAACAGGATGACTATGAGCCAGCAATGTGCCCTTGTGGCCCAGAAGGCCAATGGTTTCCTGTGGTGCCTCAAGAAGAGTGTGGCAAGCAGGTCGAGGGAGGTTATTCCCCACCCTACTCTGCCCTAGTGAGGCCACATCTGGAATATTTTGTGCAGTTCTGGGCTCTCCAGTTCAAGGACAGGGACTTGCTTGAGAGGGTACAGAAAAGGCCTGCAAAGATGATTAGGGGACTAAAATATCTCTCTGTAGGAATTCCTTTGTTAGCCTTTGTTCAGAATACTGAGAGACTGGTGCAAGGATGTTTTGAGTTTACTGAAATGAAAGCTATGGGTACATGGTGCCACTGAGCTGGTGGAAAACTACTGCTAGGACACAGAAAGAAAAGTGTGAAGGACTGAAAATACATAAGAGCAGAACCTCTGGAGATGTTTTGTATTAGAGATAGCTACTGTCTCTGAACCGAGTAAAAAGAATGTAAACATTGCCTGAATATGCATTTGCATTTTAGTAAGCTGTTACTAGCCAATAGCTTGTTATACACAACTGTGCTAACCAATTGCTATTGACATAATGTAAAAGGCTTTGGATTTTAGGGCATATAAGTTAGTACTTTGCACTCAGTAAGCGGACACCTTGCTTGTATCAGGCAGCGTCTGCCTCTCCATCGCTGTCATCTCTCTTGTGAGGAAAGACTTAGAGAATTGTGGATTTTTAGTCTGAAAAGAGAAGACTGAAGGGGGAATCTCATGAATGCCTATAAATACTCAAAGAGTGGGTGTCAGGAGGATAGCAACAGTCATTTTTCAGTGGTACCCAATGACAGCACAAAGGATAACAGGCACAAACTTGAACACAAAAAGTTCAGTGTAAACGTGAGGAGGAACTTCTTTAATTTAAGGGTGACAGAGCACTGAAACAGCCTGTCAGGACAGGTGGTGGAATCTCCATCTCTGGAGACACTCAAGATTCCACTGAATGTGTTCTTGTGTGACCTTCTTTAGGTGAACCTGACTCAGCAGAGCAGTTGGACTGTCTACAGAGGTCCCTTGCAACCTCTACCATCCTGTGATTCTGTGATTCATATTTCTGCTCTATGATTTCAGGACTGTTCCCCTTTGTTTCCTTCTGCATATAAAGACAGTAATTTTTCACTACTTCCCAGAGTTGTTATGGAAACATTTCTAGAATTAATCTGGCTTTATATATTAATGAGATTCATAAAATAATCTGATCAGAGATGCATTAAGGAATGTTTCAGATTCAAACAAGTAGTTATTACTGTTTATACTGTATTATGTACAAATTCTTTAAGCTGTAGTTTGTTCATAGCCTCCTTGAACTGGCTTAACACTGGAAAGCAGCTGGAGAGCTACAAATTATTGTATCTTCAATGGAGCAGAACATCATGGCTAAGGACACCCTTAAGACCTGTGTCTTGTCTGAACTACACTGAAAACGGAACAAATTTGGGTGTTCCATACTCTGATCTAAAACTCTCTCCCAAATCCTAGAAACCTTCCTGCACAAACTAAAATCCTTGCACAAAGTTTTACCTTCAGTGGCTTTGCTTACTCTGACAGCTAGAGAATAGTTTCTAGCAGATATTCCCAAGCAGCTGTATCCATAGACATTCATCTCACAGGGAGAATCTGAACAAAAACTAAGGGGACTTAAAAATTGCAAACCCCCAGATTTTTATTCCTATAACAGTAACTCATGGGAAAAGGAGAAAAATCTACTCTTGAATAGTGGTTTGTATTTTTTTTTAACAATATTCACATTTTTGCCAAGCTCATACTGTATTGTAAGAGGATTCTCATGTTATCAGAATCGAATAATTCACATCCTTGTTCAGCACAAGTAGTGACGAGTACTGTCTATAAATCCCTTTGGATTACCACATGGCTTTGAGCATGCCATAAATCTTTTCCCCTATCCCATCACCTCCTAATCTGCTAAAAGTCTTCCAAAAGATCAGAAACATTAAGATGTCATTTTATAATGGAGGAATTATAGCCTAATTTAACAAACCTTGTCCTGAGGTCTATAAACTAGGACTCAGAAGTGAGAAAGAAATCCTGTGCTGAATTCAATTGCTCTTTGGGATTTGTTGCTGTGAGAGCTCATTCATTGGCTGACTAGCTGCCAGCCTTGCAAACTGCCTGATTTCCCTTGCCAGGTTTGAGCTGTACTGTTCCAATAACTGCTGTTTCTTTTCTCACTGCATTTTGGGGTTGTTTTGGTCCCACCAATCAGCTGGAAGTATAGACCTTCCTTTCTATTAAAAAAAAACCAAAAAACCCTAATTCCTTATGTAGGTTAAGATTTGTCCTTTCTCTGTATGTTTCAATATCCAAAAGTTGTGGACAAAGATTTGTAATTCTGAAAATGACTGTTAAACCATCAGCAAACAGCCTTCTGAGAAATTTGTAAATCTGACACAATCTCCAATGCTAAGTTACTTGGGCAAGAGGTGGTACCTCAGCTCACACAAATGTATGCATGACATACAGTGCTGACAAGTCCCAGGCTTATTTCATAGAATCATAGAATCAGTCAGGGTTGGAAGGGACCACAAGGATCATCTAGTTCCAACCACCCTGCCATGCCCAGGGACACCCTACCCTAGATCAGGCTGCCCACAGCCTCTGCCAGCCTGGCCTTAAACACCTCTAGGGATGGGGCCCCAACCACCTCCCTGAGCAACCCATTCCAGGACCTCACCACTCCCATGCTGAAGAACTTCTTCTTCACGTCCAGTCTGAATCTCCCCACCTCCAGCTTTGCTCCATTGCCGCTAGTCCTGTCACTACCTGGTAGCCTAAAAAGTCCCTCCCCAGCATTCTTATAGGCCCTCTTCAGATGCTTGAAGGCCATAATAAAGTCACCTGGGAGCCTCCTTTTCTCCAGACTGAACAGACTCAACTCTTTCAGTCTGTCCTCATAGCAGAGGTGATGCAGCCCTCTGATCATCCTCGTGGTCCTTCTCTGGACACACTCCAGCATGTCCACATCCCTCTTGTAACAAGGGCTCTAGAACTGGATGCAGTAGTCCAGGTGGGGTCTCAGCAGAGCAGAGTAGAGGGGGAGAATCACCTCCCTTTCCCTGTTGGCCACACTTCTCCTGATGCAGCCTAGGATCTGGTTGGCTTTCTGGGCTGCAAGTGCACACTGCTGGCTCATGTTGAGCTTCTCATCCACCAGCACCCCCAAGTCCCTCTCTGCAGGGCTGCTCTCCAGCCAGTCACTGCCCAGCCTGGATTTGTGCTTGGGATTGCCCTGACCCAGATACAGGACTTAGCTCTCCTTACAAATAACTACCTGGACTCATAGAGTCTTCTATACCTTATGATTTTTGTTCAGTCTTCAGCACTGTCCACCTTTCCTTTTCATTAGGGTGAGTTGGATGGATGAGAGTGTAATTGCATCAGTGGCTATGAAGGGGGCTAACAAGTTCCTGGCTGCTCTAACATCTCTTTCTCAAGCACAACACTTTGGTGTACACTGACATATCCAGACTGCAATTGGTCAGGTTTCCATGGAAATTATGGAAGTTCATAGATCATAGAATGGTTAAGGTTGGAGGGGACCTCAAAGATCATCCAGTTCCAACCCCCCACCCTAGGCAGGGACATCTCCCAGTAGAACAGGTCACTCAAGGCCTCATCCAACCTGGCCTTGAACACCTCCATGGAGGGAGCAGCCACAGCCTCCCTGGTTGACCCATTCCAGTGTCTCACTGGATCAGCCATAGCTTCTTGTCAAGTCTGATTTCATGCCATTTACAGGTGGCAAAAAAATAATGACTCTTTTTTTCTTCTATCTCTGTTCTCCTGTTTGGCATCACCTTCACCATTCTAGAGGCTAAAAGAAACATGACCTCATGAAGAAGGTCACACATACACAGCAGTAGTACTGTTCACCATATGAGAGGATGACTATGTTCAGCCCTTAGCATCAGTACCATGGAGGAAGCTCTTTAAATTGCCTTTGTTTAACAATGTTAGTTTTTGTTGTTTGTTTGGTTTTTTTTTCCTGAAAAATGGGAGAATTGCTCATGCTTAAAGCTTGCATAACTTTAAGCTATGGTAGGAGTCATATATTATCAGTCCCCTCCCAGATATGAGCTATTGCATTTGACTAGCTGACCTCCTGTGAGAAAACAGCAAATTATTACACGAGCCAATGACACATGGCACAGCAAGTTTCTCCCGTTAATCTCTTCTAAATTTCCCAGCCATTAATTCCACTGAATAACCTCTTTATTATGGTATCATATTTCCTTAAATTTATTACAAAAAGTTCTAGAAGCAAAGCAGCAAATGAAATCACAGTTCCAGCCTAAAAGTGGAAGTGCTTTTTTTCCTGTAATCTCATTTCTGTTCAGGTTTCTCTGCCCTGTTCAGGTTCTGAATTAAGCATTTCATTAGTTTACACTCACTTTAAGGAGAGAAAATAAGAAAGAGTAGTTAGAGAAATAGTTCAGGTGCTAAGGATCCTTGCAGTAATTCTTCTCTGTCCTACCATTTTTAGTGTGTTTTGTGATGTGCCAAAACCCTTCATAAGACTAAGGCAAATGGGTTTAGTCCCATATGATCCATTCAGAGATGTTTTCTCTCTATCTTACCAATGTCAGGGCACTTGCATCCTGATGACATAATGTGCTGGTTTTGGCTGGGATAGAGATAATGTTTTTCATAGTAGCTAGTAGGGGGTTATGGCTTGGATTTGTGCCAGAAATGCTGATAATTCTGGGATATTTTAACTGTTGCTGAGCAATGCTTAGACAGAGTCAAGGCATTTTCTGCATCCCACACCACTCTACCAGCATGTAGACTGGAGGTGCACAAGAGCCAATAGAGCTGATGTGCTGGATTGAACTAATTGGAGGATTTGAATGAGAAATTAAACCATAGGCTGAGAAAGGAAAACACTGATGATGCAACTTCACTCATAGGTTTACTGAAAAAAAGAAAAAAAAAATGTAAGAGTTGTAACCCAAACATAGATAAGTCAGTTCACTTTGTGCCGTGGCTGCTGCTGCATGTCTCTCTCTCCCTGCTTTCATAGCTGGATCTGAATAATTTCACTAACCTTTTTCCTGCTGCTAACCCCCCTGGCCAATCTACCTTTGCTTATCTGCTGCATAAGACAGATGGTGAGATANAAAAAGAAAAAAAAAATGTAAGAGTTGTAACCCAAACATAGATAAGTCAGTTCACTTTGTGCCGTGGCTGCTGCTGCATGTCTCTCTCTCCCTGCTTTCATAGCTGGATCTGAATAATTTCACTAACCTTTTTCCTGCTGCTAACCCCCCTGGCCAATCTACCTTTGCTTATCTGCTGCATAAGACAGATGGTGAGATAAGATTGGGAAGGGGGGAAGGTGGTAGGGTGGTTTGAAACCCCTTTTAGGGATTCTGATCTCTGGGAGGGCTGTGGTGTTTCTGTATTGCCTTTTTTTACTGTATATATCTGTAAATATTTGTTATATGTTGTAAACATCTGCTTGTATACTGTGCAAAGCTGTAAATATAAAGCTTAATTTATTATCTTCCAGATGACTGAGTCCTGGGTTATTTCAAAGTGGGAGGCAGGAAACTGCCAAACCACTACAGCTGACTAAACGGATCTCCCATGCCATATAATGTTATGCTCATCTTATAGATCTAAGAAGGAAGGGGAGGACACTCAGAGTGATGACATTTGTCTGTTACGAGTAATGGAGCCCTGCTCTTCCAAAGATGTCTGTTGATAGGAAGTGGTGAAAGAATTCCTTGGTTTGCTTTGTGTGAGTAAACCTTTGAAATAACTCAGGCTAGGACTCAGTCGGCTGGAAGTTAAGGAATGAAACTGTATATTTACAGCTTTGCACAATATACAAGCAGATATTTACAATGTATCACATATATTTACAAATATATACAGTAAAAAAGGTAATACAGAAACACCACACTCCTCTCAGAGATTAAAATCCCTAAGAAGGGTAACCAATCACCCCTACCACCTTCCCCCCTCTTCCTCAATGTTATCTTACCATCTGTTTCATGCAGCAGATAGGCAAAGGTAGATTGGCCAAGGGGATTAGCAGTAGGAAAGAAGTTAGTGGAATTATTCAGATTCAGCTATGAAAGGCAAGTAGAAAGAGCCATGCAGGAGCAGCCACAGACCAAAGCAGTCCAAAGCAGTCTGACTTATCTATATTTGGGTTAAAACTCTTAAACAATTTTTTTTTCTTTCTCAGTAAAGCTATGAGTGAAGTAGCATCATCAGTGCTTTCCTCTCTCAGCCTATAGTCTAATTTCTCATTCAAATCCTCCAATTAGCTCAAACCAGCACACCATCACACCAGGGGGAAGTGAGTGAGCTACTGTATGGCTCTTGTCTGCTGGCTGGGGTTAGAAAATGACACATACCTTTCCTGCAACACTTTGGGCTGTATGACAGTTCTGCACTGGAGCACAAACCAGTATACAAAATAAAAGCAAAGCATCATAGTATTTACTGCATATTATCAAAGCAGGCAATGTAAATCAGAAACAGGTATTGCAATTGCAAGTCTACATGAGGGGGAGAAAGTGTGATATATGATGCTGCACTCACACTCAGGACAAACTGCTAATAGCCACAAGCAGCTGGAACCACCTTCTCTGCTGTGAGAAGCTTGGTGGCATTAATGGAAGTCTTATTAAAACAGCACAGATAGGTGGCATGATGAATTTGTTGTCTTTTACCTATCTCCTTTTGATTCCATCACTTCCCTCCTTCTCTCAAGAGCTGCGATTGGGAATTGTTAATGCATGAGAGATTCATTCACTGAATGATGTCATAATTATTTTTACTATATTCTGACAGGGGAATTTAATTGAAGTTTATGGATCTAGTCACTATATTCTCCTGCCATTTGGCTCCTATTTCTCTGTGCTCATGCTTCTATTGTTGGCGTCTAGGCAATTAATAAGAAATACCATGGATATTATTAATTCAGCATAATCAGTGCAGCTGTCTGGCACTGCTCGATTAGGAGCTGGATACACGAAGAAAAAGTTCTTCTTTTTTCATGTAATAAAATGTTTCTATATGTATATATAACTGTGATATAAACATTGCCATCAATAGGTGGTTTCATGAAATTCTATTGAAGTGCCACCTTAACATAGGCTTATTTTGCCCAGTATCTGGGGTCATATTTATGAGCTTAACTCTTAGGAATTATTTCCACAGTCTCATAGGCATATATGGGGCTCAGATCTGTTTTCCACTATAATTTATCCTCAGCAACAAGCTTGAAAGACTTTCAACCCCTGTGCACAAGTAGGACTTACAGTTGTGATGGATTCATGCACTTAACTTTAAGCATAAAAGTTGTTTTATTTCCTTCAAAAACCACTTCTATATTTTCCCTATTTCTGCAAATACTGTGTAAATTAAAACATCTGTTGGAGGGCACATACTTTCCCTTGCATGTATCTGGCCTTCCATCACTACCACCCTTAGTCCTCCAGATATCCACTGCTGCATTAGATGGACATGTCCAATTGAATAACTTCTTCAGAGATGTTTTAACTTCTGGTATCTTTTCCACCTCACACTTTGTTCCTGCATTTCAGCGTCAGAATAATTCTTGTCTATTGTACTGGAGTGGAAAATAACTTAAGGGTAACAGCAAAGTAATAAAGACACATTCAAACAAAAGCTCAAATGAGTTAAGCCAAGCGCAATGAAAAATTAGCATTTGCACTCAATTTCTAATTTTTTTTAGCAAACACTACTCACAATTCCTTGTCAACAATGAGATATTGACTTCCAGTGGAGGACTGCCCATTTGGGTTCTTGGGTTACCTCTGACAAACTTCCTGAGATCTTTTAAGGCAAGTGAAGCAATTTATTTTAGCCGTGTCTGAAGGTTATTTATGCTATCCTGGATGACTTCAAACAACATCACATTAAAAATGCATGTGTGAACCTAGTCAGGTCTTTTCAGGTTTTATAAAACACTTCTCAGAAGTTGACAAGAGCACAACTGCTCAGGAAGGCAAAGTTAAAATGGATCAAATATACAGAGTAACTGAGTGAAATGTTGTGTCTTCTAATGAACAAAGGGCAAATCTAGAGCTGACCTTAGCTATAATACCTGAATCTGTCCTATAAACCATGAACTATTTACTATAATCATAAAACCATAAAACATCCTACCAGAGCAGTAGGAAATGCAGGGTTACTGTTGTGTGTAGGTGAAAGCCAAAAATAGGCCACGGGTTCCAGATATCTTGAGGACTGGTGGGAATTGTAGAGCATGGGAGGCATCCAAGGATATGACATGCATCCCAGGTGAATACCTGTTGCCACCTGCTGAACATCGCAGCAACAGTGCAATAGTAGGTAGGCAGACAACTCAAGGCACATATTAGGGGCCCATGAGGCTGGCTGGCAATTGTGAAGGTCTTTAAGTTGGAAATGGAAGGAGTTATCTGTTTCATTTTCTTCTCTACATTACAATAGTCAGTCAAGTAATCTTGTAAAAGTTCCTGGAAGCCACTCATCTTAATTTTCACACTAGGCTCTAGGTCTTGAGAAATCTGATTTTCTAGTTATATTCTGGATTTCATCTTGGGCAGAAGTATCACAAGGAACGAGCAAGGTCGCAGTTCAGTTGTCCAGAACCAAATATCAGCAAATGGTAATCAAGCTGAATAACCTGGCTTTCCACAGTGGAATAAACTTACTGTTTCAAAGAAGTTCGGCTTTGGTCTGTATCTGAACTAGAGGCCTTCAGTTACAGTTAGTTATTACTGAAAGTAGTGTGACTTAGTCTGTTACAAATGATCGCTTCGCTGCTTCACTGGAAAATCTTTAAATTGCTGTTGAAACCCTTTTGCTTCCCTCTTGCCCGACAGAAGACAGCAGTAGTGCAGCATAAAATGTCAAATGAACTCCAGGCTCCTGTAGTAAAAATAGCATTGTAAGAGATGATGGCAATGCTGAACTCTCCTTTCAGATATGTCAGAAAGGGACGACAAAGACAATATTCCTCTCTCATTACATCTCATCAGGTCACACAGTACTTGGCTTACAGGCTCTTTCTGATAGGAGTGAACCATCTCCACCACAGAAACCTGAGTTTTGATTATGAAGAAATGTGACATACTGTCACAGGGGTAGGTAACCCGAGAGCACTAGAGTCTTCCAACTCAGCTGTGCTGCTGGGACATTTCTCTCCTTGATGGTCTTTGTTCTCTTTCTGATATTTCAAGCTTTATGATTTCTACTTTGCTATTGAATATTTGGTTTGCTTTTTTTCTCTCTGAGTCAAAAATATTTGACACCTGAAAAGAAAAAAAAAAGCAACACAAAAACCAAATGTCCATTCTGACAGCATTTTTCTTCCCCTTTTGGTGGCACTTACTATAGGAGGAGATGAAAGCAAGGCTATTCACCCCTGGGATGAGCTTTCAATTTAGTATATTACATGACAGGAGTACCAGCAGGTTGTGCATGAGGTAACATTCAGCAGCGAGATCTGGAAGAATATGGCCCTTCCAGGGAATCAATTTCTCACCTTGTGCTTCTTCACAGGACTGAGAGTGGAAGAGTGAGTTTGAGAGCGGAGCTAAGGAGTAGGTGTTCGTGGCTCAGAAATTCCCCTAATCTTCAGTTCTCTCTACCGTGACCTTTCTCTGACCTGGACCACTGAAGCAAGATCCCTGGAAGCCAAAGACCAAGTGCTTTTGAAGAGCACAGCAACAACAGACTTAGTCCTCGTGGACTGGCTGCCTGCTTTCCCCTGCTTCACTCAAGATTCAAAGGATAAAAGCCAAAAGCAATGTTTGCAAGCAAAATGAGGGAGGGGAGCCTCTCCCGAAACCGTTACTTCTCTGTGGGTGAAGTAAAACGTTATAGTAAGGGCAGGCAGCATTTTGCTCAGGGTATAGTGAAAATTCGTGGCAGACAACATTCACAGCACAGCTTACTGACAAGCTTTAAACAAATGCATCTAAAAAACAAGGACAAGAGCTTGTAATACCCTTCTTAGCAGCGTGAAGAGTAGAATCTGATCCTCTTTTCGCAGCAGGAATTTGTACAGGGTTTTGTTTAATTATTGTCAGGAGCTTCAGGATTGGTTTTTTTTTTTCCAGAGAATTAGCAAAAGAAATGTCACAGCTGGGGAGTCACATTGAGAATTCAATGAGGTTCCTTCCATCTCTCTAACCTTGAAGAAGTACATTTGTCATAATGAATATAGAAGAGCTGAGAAAAGATTAGATGACAAGAGGTAGGAAAAACAGATTTCTTTTTCCTGTGGAAACAGCCATAGATCTATAACGTTGTTTTTGATTAGTATTTGAGCAGCTTCCTAAAACAGAGTATTAGACCTTCTCTGTCCATTAGCCATAAAGAGGAATTCAGTGTGCAAAAAAATGTACATAGAAAACTCTCTAAGATTGAGCATGGGGCATATGGAACAATATGAGGGATGTCATAACAAAGAATGACTATAAGAAAAATATGCCCAATGTGGAGTTTTCAAATATTTCCTCCAGTGCTGGTTTTAATGTGAAATTGATTTTTTTTTCCTCATGACTTACATAAAATGACTGCAAGTCATGCAAAAAAAGTTTCATTTTTCTGTTTATAAAAAAAATAAAATCTCTTCTCCTTAAAAAATTACTTCTCCAGATTGGTTTTTTTAAATGTTTATTGTCCATATTTTTTTTTAATTTAAAATGTTTAATGAAAACAAAAAAAAAAGTTCTTGGACACATCTAGCAGAATGAAATGCAGGTCACGCTAAAAAGTTTAAATTTTCTGTTTAAAAAAAAAAAAATTCTGTAGCAAAATCCTGATTTATAGAACTTCTTCCATCAAAATTTATTTTGTCTCAAATTTTCCAGCGAGCTTCCTTGCTCGGGCTGATGATTTAGACTTTTACCTATGCCTTGCTCAGCAGTTGTAAGGTGGTAAATTAACTGTGAGTTCCTCTTGGAGAAGGTCCCACCACTAGATTGTCTCTGACACTACTTTGTTAGGAAGATATTTTCAACCAGAAACCTAAGTGGCATAAATCAGGGTAACTGCTGTTTGGATGCTGCTAATGAATTCAACTGAACCATAAGAACTCGGTCCTGCTGTCACACACTACGCTTCTTGCTTTAAATTCTTCACAGAAAGCTGTTTTGACTTGCTTCTGTTTTGCAGAAACAATAACATTGACTCAGTGCCCTGACCGGAAAATTTTGGTGCATTTATCCTAAATCCTTGGTCTCCCAACTGTAGTACAGATGTAAGCAATGTATCCACAGCACGTGAAGTCATTTCCTGGGATCCTCTTTCTTATCAATTTTTGCATGTATTTGACATTTGGAATACTCTTCTCCCAGATGCAGAAGGGAAGTGTGTGCTTAGAATGTAAGTAGCTGGGATAACGTTCATACTCACTCAGAGCAAACTCCTCATTGCTATCTGTGTCCTTCTTGTGGGCCAAGATTTTAACAATACTAAATGACCTTTCAGAATCACTTTAGTGGTCTTTTGTAGCTCTAGATTACTTTCTGCTTCCCTTTGATTTCACAGAATCACAGAATCATGAGGTGGCTTTCGAAACACCACCTGGAGTACTGTGTACAGTTCTGGAGACCCCAAAAAAATAAGAATGTGGAGTGAGTCGAAGGGAGGGCCACAAAGATGATCAGAGAGCTGGAGCACCTCTGCTATGAGGACAGGCTGAGAGAGTTGGGACTCTGCAGCCTGCGGAAGACAAGGCTTTAAGTAGAACATGTAGTGGCCTTCCGGTATCTGAAAGGGGCCTACAGAAAGGCTGGGGAGGGACTATTCACAAGGTCTTGTAATGACATGGTGAGGGTAATGGGTTTAAACTGGCAGAGGAGAGATTTAAACAGGATGTTAGGAGGAAGTTCTTTACAGTGAAGGTGGTGAAACACTGGCACAGGTTGCCCAGGGAGGTTCTGGTTGCTCCCTCCCTGGAGGCATTCAAAGCTAGGTTAGATGAGGTTTTGAGTGACCTGTTCCAGTGGGAACTGACCCTGCCTATGGTGGGTGGTGGGAACTGGATGATCTTTGAGGTCCCTTCCAACCTAAACCATTCTCACGTTGAGAAGCTCAACATGAGCCAGCAGTGTGCACTTGCAGCCCAGAAAGCCAACCAGATCCTAGGCTGCATCAGAAGTGTGGCCAGAAGGTTGGGGAGGTGATTCTCCTCCTCTACTCCGCGCTGGTGAGACTCCACCTGGAGTACGGCATCCGGTTCTGGAACCCCTGTTACAAGAGGAATTTGGACATGCTGGAGTGTATCCAGAGAAGGGCCATGAGGATGATCAGAGGGCTGCAGCACCTCTGCTGTAAGGACAGACTGAAAGAGTTGGGACTCAGTTTGGAGAAGAGGAGGCTCCCAGGTGACCTTATTGTGGCCTTCCAGTATCTGAAGGGGGCCTACAAGAATGCTGGGGAGGGACTTATTAGGCTATCAGGTAGTGACAGGACTAGGGGAAATGGAGCAAAGCTGGAGGTGGGGAGATTCAGACTGGATGTGAAGAGGAAGTTCTTCAGCATGTGAGTGGTGAGATCCTGGAATGGGTTGCCCAGGGCGGTGGTTGGAGCCACACCCTTGGAGGTGTTTGCAGCCAGGCTGGCAGAGGCTGTGGGCAGCCTGATCTAGGGTAGGGTGTCCCTGGGCATGGCAGGGGGGTTGGAACTAGATGATTCTTGTGGTCCCTTCCAACCCTGACTGATTCTATGATTCTATGAATCACAGAATGTCAGGGGCTGGAAGTGACCTCAAAAGGTCATCTAGTCCAACTCCCACCTTTATATTTCACCTTTTCTCTCCCATGCTACCATATTTCTAGACACTATTCTATAAACATGATACTCACTGCAGTGGAAATTTAAATATTTGTATGTTGCCCCTGTGTGGTAAGGATTCAAAAAGAAATGTGAGGTGAAACCCATCCTTAGACACCCTCAACAACCGACAGACAGAAATTAGTATTTCCACAGGATGCCTCATTATACCCTTGCCTTGTTCAAGACAAAAGGAACAAATTACTCTGTAGGGATTCCTACTACTCTTGCTGACTATTCAGAGTGGCAGTGAAGGCAGAGGAGGGAAACAAAACTGGGGAAGGGCCTGGAGAATAAATCTTATGAGGAGCGACTGAGGGAGCTGAGGATGGTTAATTTGAAAAAGAGGAGGCTGAGGAGAGACCACATCACTGCCTACAGCTACCTGAAAGGACATTTTGGCGAGGTTGGTGCTGGTCCCTTCTCACAGGTAAATAGAACATGAGGGAATGGTCTTAAGCTGCAACTGGGTAGGCTTAGAATGGTCTCAAGCTGTGACTGTGTAGGTTTAGACTAGATATTAGGGAAAAAAATTCCCAGAAAGAGTGGTCAGGCATTGGAATGGGCTGTCAAGGAAGGTGGTGGAGTCATCAGCCCTGGATATGTTTAAAAGTTGTTCAGATTTGATGCTTGGAGATTTGTTTTCAGGTGAAACTTGTAGAGCAGGGTTATTGGTTGGACTTGGTGATCCTGAGGGTCTTATCCAACCCGAATGTTTCTGTGATTCTGTGAGTGTATGAATGATTAACTTCTAGCCATCGTTAGATGAACCAAATCCTCACATGAACTTATCCTCTGCACTGTTTCCATGTCAAACAACTTAGTCTTAAGTGAGTCCCAGAACAGGATAGAAGTGTTTTCTTCATGTGCTTACCTCTCCTAATTGAGCGTAGAAGTCCAGCTCTCTGTTCAGACTAGATGCTCATTGTTTTCATGGCTGAGCTCAAATGAGATGAATTGTGTCTGAAGAGATACACAGAATCACACAAGCCCATCATAGCAATGTAATTGAACCAACAAATGTATCTCTTAAATGGTTTCAGGCACTGGACCATGACTTACACAGCCTTGTACCTTTTGTTTCTGCAGTGCTGAAGCAAAGGAAGGAAGAGGGAAACCTTGCGGTACTGACAGTTATGTGAGAAGAAAGTCAGATAAATACTCTGGATAAAAAAAATTGATATTGACAATTGCCTTGAAAGGCCACTCAGCCTTTCATGAAACTTGGTGTTAGAGTCTCCAGCCAGGCAGGGCAGCAGAGTGCAAAGTGCTGATAACTTCAGTGCTCTGCAGTGGTAAATGGGAACACATTGAGTAGTTTCTCCCTACAGCCCTGCACATCTCAGCACTGTAGAGCTGAAAATACATTATCTTGGGGATTTAATGGCTCCCTCACTTTATAATGCTAGTGAACCCAGTTATTTCAGCTCTGTTCCTGCTACTTTACTTATTGTTCTCCAAAGTATTATTCATTCATGGCTTTCTACAGACCTATAATGCAGTCTCATAAAGCATTTTGGGAGGATAGGGATTTGATTAGGGTGATGCATTTGAAATGTCAGAGGTCTCTCCACCTCATCTGGAAGATATGGATAGAGTTGATACATGTGCTCTGTGATAATGGGAACAGCATTATTCTTACAACATTTTTATAAACTACCTCTGTTTATTCTTTTCCTCCCTCTCTCCCTTTATTTTTCTCTTTGCTGGAATAAACACTAGAACAATACAGAGAAATAAATAAGGAAATAGAGTTGACTTGGGTCCCCTAATCTAGTTCTTTTGTATTATTTTTTCTGCTTATTTACATAATCTTTTCCCAAAACATTCCTCTAATAAGACTGCACAAATGTCCACACACATTTTCTGGAGCATTTGTTGATCTGCATAGTCAAAATTCTAGATTCCTCAGGAGGCAGTGGTACTTTTTTTTTCTGTTTCCTCTGAATAGCCAAATTTTTGCTGCAAAGTAAAGTATCAAACCAGAAGAACTGGCCTAGTTCAGCTGGAAAAGGCTTCACTCTGGAATTTCTGGGGAGAGTATATATGGGATGACTGCAGTCTCAGAGATGAAAGCCAATTGTTGTCACAGCTACTTTGCCAAATCAAAGGGAGGTTTTTTTGGGGGGGTTTTATTGTATCAAGAAAAGCTCTAAGAAGCTTCATGTTTTATTTTCTCATTTGAATTTCCAAGGGTAATCCAGAGCCCACCTGATGGCTTTGAAACTTCTACTACAACAGTCTGATCTGTAGGACCAAAGCTGCACCTATATTTAGACTCCCAATTCCCTCTGATTTTTAAATGCCTACACACCAGCAAGGACCTGGGCTTAATAGTCTAGCACTAATTCTCTTAGTAGGTTATGAGGCTCGTTTGTCTTTCATGCACCTGCCAGTTGCTCTAGGATTCCTGCAATTCCTTGGCAAGGTTACATCTGGGCTTCAGCAGCTCGTGGCTCTGCAGAAAGGGCAGTCAGAGGATGCCAGTGTGAAGGCTGGGAGTCTTGCTTCTCTGTGTTGTTTGGTATCACAAAGTACCATTACTGACTTCTTTAAAAAGAAGATGTGAGGCAAGCTGGTTTGTCTTCATACTCTTTCTTCCTCCCAGCTCCAGGGAGTATTTCCCAGTAACAGAACCTTTTTATGTCATCTTGAAGGCTTGAGATAGCTCAGCAGAAGCAGGCTTCACACAGGGTCAAATGTAATGGGGGGAGTTCAGTAAATGTCAGTTGATGTTCAGCTTTATGTTGCTGATACAACTGCTAGCCAATAGCACTTTTTTAATGCTCAGCATTCCCCATAACACTGTGACCTGCTTTTCTGAGTAATTTCTCTGGTGCTATGGGAAAGAAACCTTAATTATGATCTGGTTTAGTAAATTTGTCACATCAACTCTCCACTTTGGAATGCTGATCATAGTACAACAGAATTGTAAGAGATGGGCTACAGACTGACCAGATACAGACTGGTTTTCAGCTACATTACCCAGTTTCATCAGTGTGGGTCACAAGAGAAGTGAAAGGCTTAGGAGAAACAACCTTTTACTCAGGGAGTCACCTTTCATTCTAGACTTGTATATGAGGGAGCCTCCATCACTAGCAGGAGCCTTGGAAGGGATGGACACTTAAAGGCGAAGTAACATTTAACATGTGTTTTAGAAAAGGGGCATTTTAGGCCACTATTATGAGGGAGCTGGAATCAATACTGCTGAAGCAGATGTGATTGAAAAGTATTGTTCACTTTATTAGGGACAGATCGATGCTTTTATACTGCTCATCCAGAAGCACGCCAATTGGCTGGTGCAATCGAGGGCAAACCCATTCATAGAATCACAGAATGGTTTAGGTTGGAAGAGACCTCAAAGATCATCCAGTTCCAAACCCCTGCCACAGGCAGGGACACCTCCCACTAGGTCAGGACACTCAACACCTATTCCAGCCTGGCCTTGAACACCTCCAGGGAGGGAGCAGCCACAACCTCCCTGGGCAACCTGTGCCAATGTCTCACCACCCTCACTGTGAAGAACTTCCTCCTAACATCCCGTTTAAATCTCCCCTCATTATTAATCATTCATTAATATTCTTGACAACTTGCTCTCCCAGACCTGATGTTTCTCCATCTCTGACTCTCTGGGGGTGTTAACTACTGCCATGGGAACCAGAGGCCTAGCCAAATGTCTCTGCTCTACCAGTGAGATCCAAGGTTGGCTGCCTTCTATCTCACCCCAACAGGCCACTAGGTGAGCAATAAGTCATTGTGTGTCCTCGCTTTGAAAGGAAGCTTCTTGTCTGTTACTGTGGCTAAAAGCATAATGTGTTGCAGCTGGAAGCTGTAATTTGTTTGATAATCAAACAGATACAGTCATTCTTTCATCTTGCTCAGGAGTTCCTTATAAACATTTGCAAAGCTGTCTTGTTAACCTTCCTCAGGCTCTTTCCTAATCCTGTCTTCTTGAGCTTTAAACAACAAGAATGTAAAAGATTTAGTTCCTAGATTTTCATAAGCAGCCTCTTTCAGTACATCACAGTGAATCTTGGTTTACAGCTAATGTTTATTGCCAGGGCTATAATAAAACATTTGGGCAATGATGGTAACATTTATCCCTCTCCACCTGCTCCTTCTGCCTTTCTCCTCTTCCCCTGCCTTCTTTTATTAGCTTAGCTGCAAACACCTGTTGTGAGAGGGATCTATAAAGCCTGGGGAAAAGAAAATTGTTTTTCCTTACTTGCTGTTGTGTTTTGTGGCTGAGGCTGTGTTGTATCCTGGTCCTTTTGGGGCTGAGACTTCCCTTTCTATAATTCTTCTGGATGCCGTGCAATGTTCTGGAGGTTAGAAGGTGGTGTTCAGTTTTGTGCTGTTTTTTTCAGGAAAGAACTTCAATTGCTTTATGCAGACGTGACCTTTGGGTGTGATGAGGAAGGTATGATCTCACTTTCTTTTGTTTATCCTAAAGACTGCCCTGAAGGATGCTTCTTGTCTTGTGTAGCTGTTACAGATCAGTGAGCTGTGTTCTTCTAAGGTTCAGCATTTCAAATATTGGGGTTCTGTAATGCAGTAGAACAAGATGGCAAAGGAAGCAATCACATTATCTCTCCGGAGAACAGGGCGGTGACAGCTGCCCTATATTTAACTACTGAAATACAAAGACTCAGATCGAGGGAGGTTCTCCTCTGCTTTGTCCTGGTGAGACTCCATTTTGAGTACTGCATTATTTTAGGCTCCCCAGTTTAAGAGGGACAGGGATCTGCTCAAGAGAGTCCAGCAGTGGACTGAGAGGATGATTAGGGGACTGGAATACTGCATTATGAGGAGAGGCTGAAGGACCTGGGGCTTTTTAGTCTGGAGAATAGAAGACTGAGAGGGGATTTAAAAAAAATGTTTATAAATATTTGAGGGCTGGGTGTTAGGAGTTGGGGGGGACAGGCTCTGCTCACTTGTTACATGTGATAAGACAAGGAGCAATGAACATAAACCGCAGCACAGGAGGTTCTACCTCAGCACAAGGGAGAACTTCTTTACTGTAGAGGTCACAGAGCACTGGAACGGGCTTCCCAGAGGGGTTGTGGAGTCTCCTTCTCTGGAGACTTTCAAGGACCATCCAGATGTGTTCCTCTGTCACCTGAGATAGATTGAATGGTCCTGCTCTGGCAGAGGGTTTGGACTTGATGATCTCTTTGGGTTCCTTCCAACCCCTAACACCCTGTGATCCTGTAAAACATATATAAATTTGCAATGTTACTTTTAAATGGATTTTGACCTGTTCCTTGCCCTTGCTTTGGCCAGCCTTCCAAGATAGTAAGAACACTCTACTAATATGTGGCACGTATGCTATCAGTCTTTTCCCCCTCAAGATTCGCTTAATGTAGCAAAAAAATTAGGTAAATATAAATATGTTAGGAGCTTAAATAGTAGCGTTATTTTAGCCGAGAGCATGTGATCACATAGGCAAACAAAGCCTCTCAGGAGAAGGGATTTTGCTGTTAAACTGGCTGGCACATGTGAAGAAAAGCCCCAAATATTTGGATGCACAAGCATTTCTCCAGGCCTTCTAGAAACTCAGGTGCTGGTTTTGATAAAATGTTCCTTAATCCTTGTTCTGTATTCCTTTCTTTGTTCATTTGTTGGTTTCCCTTTGGGGCAGATGCTATCTCTTGGCACTGCATCTTACAAATAGCTTATCGCTATAGTGATGCTCGAGGCAGCAAGGAGATGGACAGAACAAAAAGCTTGTACTTTCAAAAGTAGTGGTTTGCTTGGATTTCCACCCACTTGCCTACTAGTTACCTAGGCTGCCTTAACATGCAGGGGCTTCTGGAGGTTCGTTTTTAAGGTGTGTGTGGGGGGGGTGTATCTGATGCTAAAACCAGAGAAGATTTTAAACTAGGTGTGGGGCTGCCAGGATGGTCCAGAAAAATTTTCAAGGCTGGTGACAGAGAACATTTGCACTTCTCCATTCAATCTGAACTTACAGTGCTTCTCCAGGTAACAGCAGCCCTGGAGCTTTCACTTTGCCTGCTTGGTACATTAGGTGCAGTTTGAATGTGTGCTTTCCCCCTGCTAAAGCCCGTAAAATTGAGCAGCAGCATGCAATGTGCAGTAAATATCCAGTAGCCACTTCTGAAGTACCTGCTGGCCAATTTAATACATAGTGAACAGATAGGAAATGGAAAAGTGGTGCTGCTTCTGTATTTTAAAAGTGAATTTGGCTTTTTTTTTTTTTTT
>VWZI01015927.1:668391-726674 GCA_013396835.1 Psilopogon haemacephalus | reverse complement strand
AAGTGAATTTTTTTTTTTTTTTTTTTTTTTTTTTTTTTTTTATTGGTGTGACAGCACTGCAATTATTTCTGTAGCATGGGATCTTTGGGGAGGCTTAGTTACATAGAATTTGCTAATGGAAAACAAATATAAAATGCAGTGAAGGGAGGTGACATAGTGACAAATGAAGGATATTTCCTTTGGAAGGCTTCTATACTCTTTTTTTATCGGGTGACTCCTTGATCAACCTCCATATCTTGCCATTTGATCCTGACTTTGGGAAAAGAAATATCTTTAGGTGGCAGTATCCAGAGGTTCATTCAAGAACACTTTGAAACAGAGGACCCTTAAAGTTTGATGACCATATGTTTTTATCTGTTTATCAATGATGTTTGAATCTGTTTTTTGCCTCCAGAGTGGAGGTATAAAGACAGCTACAATCTGGGCTTAATAGTGAGTCTAAGACAATTTGCAAGGAACAGTTGGGAGTAAAAGAAGACTTTTAAAACTGTGTGTATACTGCATTCTTGTATTAGCACTGGGGTGATGGATTACTGTGGCCACAGGTTTACTTCAGGAGAGTGTTAGAAGGTTATCATGCACAACCCATAGTGATGCAATCTGATAGGGTCTCCAATTTCCCTTAACTATAAGGAGCAAAAGAAAGCTAAGAACTTCCGTTGAGAAAGGTACCTTTTTTAAATGTAAGTAGCTTGACAAAGATATCAGAGTAAGCCCTACAGAACATGCACACAAATAGGTATGGAGTGGTTTTAGCACAGCAAAGAAATGGGTTAGGTTGGAAAAGAAACAGCTAGTTGAAGAAAAGCGAGGGTTGGAAGGGACCTTAAAGGTCACATAGCTCCAACCTCCCTGCCATGGGCAATGACAGCTTCCACCAGACCAGGTTGCTCAGGACCTCATCCAGCTTGGCCTTTAACACCTTCAGGGAGGTGGTGGAATCCACAACCACTCTGGACAAACTGTAAATAATTTCTTTCTAATATCTAGTCTAAATCTACCTTCCTCAAGCTAAAAGCAATTCCCTCTCATCCTATTACAAAAAAAAAGCCCTTTAAAAGGTCCCTTTCCAACTTTCTTTTAGGCCTCTTTCAGGTACTGGAAGGCTGCTATAAGGTCTCACTGGAGCCTTCTTTATTCCAGGCTGAACAGCTCCAGCTCTCTCAGCCTGTCCCCATAGCAGAGGTTCTCCAGCTGTTACAAATTATGCAAAATTAATAATCTATATTAATTTTGATATCCAGGCAAAGACTGTTAATAACTATGAAATTGTTTATTAACATTAAATCTCACCAGAAAACATATTTACAATGTTCGAAACACAGGGTTTGGATACTTATACACACAGGGAACAGGCGAAACTGGAGCACTTTAAGAAATAAGTAGCAAATGCAAACATTTAACTTAAAACTGGAAAGAGGTTCTTAGTTTCAAATATACCTCTTGCCCACCAGGGAACTTCAGAGGCTCCATTCTGCTGCTAAGGCAGAAAGGCGCAATAAAATTTGGTTACAGAATTTCTTAGAGAGAGGCTTTGAAATATTTACTCACAAAATAGTATTCCACAGTACACAAAGCTTGAAGGGGATTCTGTCAGTGTCTTGAAGGTCACTGGAAACAGAACATGTGGCAGGACAGAGCAGGCAAATCAAATCAAAAGCAGAAGTCTCTTGATTGCCTGAATTTAATGGCTGCCATGGCCATACAAACTCACCAATCAGAATGGTGTTTTGCCAAACCTGACTATATTAGGTGAAGTCAAGAGCTTGTTTTCCTTTATTTGGGAGGAAGAAGTCTAGGCAAGTCTTGAACCCTCAAAGTAGGTGTCTCCAAGCCTTTTGTCTTCTTCCTGCTCTCTGCTTCCTCCCCCCAGCAGAAGGAAGGGACCATGGGATCATGCATCTTCCATGACACCAGCACTCTGATTGTCTTTGTGGCCCTCATCAGGCTCCACTCCATCAGTTTGATGTCCCTTTTATGTTGGGGGCACCAGAACTGGACACAGTACTCCATGTCTTATGAGAGCAGAGCAGAGTAAAGGGGGAGAATCACCTCCCTCGTTCTGATAGTCATGATTCTTTTGATGCAGCCTGGGATACAGTTGGCTTTCTGGGCTGCAAGCACACATTGCTGGCTCACGTTCAGTTTTTCATCAACTGACACACTTAAGACCTTCTCCTTGAGACTGGTCTCTAGCCTCTCCTCACTCAGCCTCTATTTGCTTTCTGTGGTCTTCCCTCCTTGACATTGTGAGCTGCATAGTATGGATGTCCCTCATACCCCGATTTGGGAGAGCATTTGTGTTTGTAACAAAACACAAATCATGCAGGAAGCTAATTGTAATATCTAACTTAGATGTAAGACAATTAGTTGCTGAAAGAAGAGAATACAGTGGTTTGGATTCTGTCATGATGTTTTTCTCAGCCTGCCTTCAAGTGAGTCAGCAGATATGAAATATAAGCATGGGCAAAAGCGTAACAAATTCTAGAGAGAATTCATAAATGACAAGGTAATTAATAATGATTTTGTTGCTGATCCCCTTAAAATTGGAGGGGTTTTGTCTGTGTGCTACTGTGCATCTAAACTGGGCCGGTTTGTGTGTTCAGATCCCATGCATCCCACATACCAGAGTAGGCAGCCCATTAAATTTGACTGTAAAGAATGGGTCACTTGTTTTGGACTTTTTGCTTAACTAACACAAACCAATTACAAACATGGAACAAAACTTACTCTGCTTGAAATCTTCCTTATTTTTTCCTCCCTCTCTTACGTTCTTGAAATCCATTTGACTCCCTGTGTATTATTCAAGTAGCAACAGTAGAAACAGAAAGGAAACTAAGCAACTGTCACTTTTCCAGCAGAGCATGAAGGAAAATGTCACAGAACCAGCATCAAACCTGATAAATGCATTAGCCTGATTACATCTTTTCCACGGGGATAATGGAAAATGATGCTAGTGTAATAGGAATAAAAATAATTTAGGTCTGATTCAAAGACAGATACATCTCTGGATGCTCGGAAGTAAGTGTAATAGGTATATCTTCAGGAGGAAAAAAAGGAGATTTTGATCATGTATATTTTTATTAAAAGTATCCATTTCCCATTTAAAAAACCTAGGTGCTCAAAAGCTCTAATTTTTCATTTTGCTCATGCTTCCATGGATACTATGTGCTGCAGCATCACATGTAGCTAAGCTCTCACAGCTGAGAGGGCAGTAAATGTTGGGAGAGTCATCCTGTTGGCCAGGGTGATGGAGGTCCAATATACCAGCTTGTGAGAACTAACTACAGCTGCCTCCAGTTTATAGCAAGCTCCAGCTTTGTAGAAGACTGTGACTAAATAAGGGTCCAGAATATCAGGTCTCTGCACCTTGAAAAGACCTACAACAGAGATATGAGGAAGTGATAGCTTTGAGTTCACTGTAAATCCAGTGCTCACAGCTTTTGGTGTGCTTTGTGATAAATATGTCTCCTTAAAGCTTGTAGACCTCTGTTCATGGTTGCCAACCAAGGGTTTGCTTTTGCACATCTCTGCCCATCAGCAATTGGAAGTTAGAAAATAGTCTCCTGGACTTGGAGAATAGTGGTGTTTGGATTTCTTCAGGCACTTTGGGGCCAGCAAACTTAATGTACCGTCTCTTGCAGCTATAAAGCTGCATAGATTTATTCAGCTTCCTAAATGGCCGTATAGGTAGGAGGAAGATCCTAATGATGTATGACAAGGCTTTCATTACAAAATAATTTCATTTGCTTCATGTGTGTTAAAGCACCTTATAACTGCTCTGGAAACTTGAAAATAGGTTTTAAGCGGGTTTTAAATTAAAACAGATGGAGGGATAGGTTATTTCAAGTGTGGAGGTTCTTTATAGCTCTAATCTCAAAAGCTCTGATTTTTTTAATTTTTTTTTTTTTTTCCCCCCAGCTGATGCAATCCCTTATGCCAGGAGAGGAGAAAACACTTGCATTAAATACAGATTGTAGTTGTACTTACATGTAGTACACAGAAGGCATAATTAAGCAAAGATATTATAGAAGAATATAATACTTGGCTGTAGTACAGTTTTCTTCAGCATCTCTCAAAATAGTTGAAGGAGGCAAGTGTAGCTGCTACATTTGCTGAACTAAAGAAAAAGGAGAGATGCAGAGATCTGCAAAGCTCATGTTGGAAATAAGTAGTAGCATCAAGAACAGAACTGAGTTATTGTGGCAGGGTGCACCCAAATCCCTGCCCCACAGAAGGTTTGAATGGGGCACAAAACTGTTTTCCTTCCCCCCGACCACCACCTCTGGAGCCGGGGATTTGTGCGTTTCAAGACTGAATTTTTCCAGTCAGATGCTTTAGAGGGATGGAAGTGATGACATGGCAGTAGTTTCATTTTGACTAAGTAATCTTACAGATATCTACCAGTTACATTTCTACATCCAAGCTCTGTGTGCTGTACCAGAACATTACAACAGAAATAAGTAAGCCTCAATCAGTTGTTTTAGGGTACTCTGTCATGCCCTCTAAGTAGTCACAGAGGCTGTGGTGCTGTGGTTCCAAACCAAACTGAACCTCAGCTTCACTGAAAATGAGGGGGAATGATTCTGCTACACAGGTGCTTGAAGAACAATCCAGGACAGACCTAGGAATGTTTCAGTTATAATGAAGCTGGCAAGTTGCTGCATCATCAGTCTCATGATTACTGGAGTGCTATCCTTGCTTAATTAAAAATAGCACTCAACAAGCAGTACTTATCTTCCAGTGAGCTGACACCAGGCTGCTCCAGCAATCCTAAATAGGTTTATTTAAATGGTAGCTTTGATGGCATCGCTCCCTCTGGTGGCTTTCTTGCAGTGAGATTAGTTCCCATTTCTCCAAGAATGTGGAAAAAAGGGCTTTTGAGCCTTTGAAAGAGCTGTGGGGATCCACAGCAGAGATCACAGAAGCATTGAAGCATGGAAAAGACCTTCAGGATCACCAAGTCCAACTGATATCCCTACTCTACAAGGTTCACCCTAAACCAATCATTATCCCCAAGCACCACATTAAAATGACTTTTAAACACATCCAGGCTTGGTGATTCAACCACCAACCTGGGCAGCCAATTCCAAGGTCTGACCACTCTTTCCCTGAACATTTTTTTCCCCCTAATGTCTAGTCTAAAGGTACCCAGTCACAGCTTGAGGCCATTCCCTCTTGTTCTATCACTAGTTACCTCTGAGAAGAGACCAGCACCAAAAGATGTAAAAAAGGATATTCCAGTCATAAAGTGCAAGGAGAAAGAGAGGGAATGAGTTTGGTTTGGGTGCTTTATCAATCTTGGGCCTTCACTGACATGAGGGGTATTGATGATATACTTTGGGGAAGAGAGAGGGAATTCACAACCTGCTGTGAACGTGCAAAGAGAAGGGGGCTCACTGCAGCCTCACTTCACAGAATCACAGAATGGTCCAGGCTGGAAGAGACCTCAAAGATCATCCAGTTCCAACCCCCTGCCACAGGCAGGGACACCTCCCACTAGATCAGGACGCTCAAGACCTCATCGAGCCTGGCCTTGAACACATCCAGGGAGGGAGCAGCCACAACCTCCCTGGGCAACCTGTTCCAGTGCCTCACCACCCTCACTGTGAAGAATTTCTTCCTAACATCCCGTTCAAATCTCCCCTCCACCAATTTGAACCCATTCCCCCTTGTTCTGTCATTACAAGACTTCGAATCTCTGGAAGTGGCTGTTCTTTTTCTTCCTCATAAACCCACATTGGTTATTCTTAGATAAAAACAGATGGACCTGCTTGTGGTATTTCTAAAGAATGCTGCTTAAATGCTCTATTCATCTACTTTCTATGTCTGTCTTAAACCTTTATGCTTGCATTCACTTCTGTACACCGCCACTCCTTTTGATCTATTGTGAGTTCATTTATGGTCTCATCTTTTCAGCAGTAATTATGAAGTTTACACTGGTGGAGTTAGGCTTTGCAGGTATCTTATCAAAATGCTCGCTGCTCTAACAGTCTGGAAATGAGTCTATTTACACAGCAGTCTAACAGAAAAATCATATTTTTATAATCCTATTCCCCAAATCGTGTCAGGTTATGTTCTATTTCTTAATTAACAAAAAAAAAACCCCTACATTACACTGCATGAGTAAAACCAAGCTATCAACTTACCCATAATTCATTTGTCACAGTGCTCTCTAGGAGGCCTGGTAAATGAAGAGGTTGTCTGTTACTCTTCTGTTTGCTTTACATGATTTAGTCTAATTGAAAAATTCCTAAATGCCACCTTAGTGATATGTGTGCTTTCAAGATTTCTTGTATATAAGTATCATATTCCCAGGTGAAAATGGCAGCAGCATGGTCTAGGCTTTGGAAGTAGCCTCAAGTATACTAAAACTTCAGTTGAGAGCTGTTCTGGTCATCAGAGAGAGAGGGGAGAGAAAAAAAAAAAAAAAAAAGGGAACAAAAGATGCTGTAGGATGTTAATTTGTCACAGGTAAAAAACACCAAGTGGCTGGCATTCAGTCTAACTCCAAATATATTTTTTGCAAGTTGTAGGTGGTTTTTTTTGTGAATTAAATTTAGGAAGAGCAGCACAGAGCCTGGTTTGATCATGTAATCTGTGTTAGAGCTGAGATTTCAGTTCAGAGCTCCTGAAAGAAAAGGTATGAGACCCTGGGGTGTATTAAAAGGGCTGTGGTAGTAGGTCAAGAGAGGTTCTCCTGCCCCTCTGCTCTGCCCAGGTGTGGCTGCATCTGGAGTACTGTGTCCAGTTCTGGGCCACCCAGTTCAAGAGGGACATAGAACTGCTTGAGAGATTCCAGCACTGAGGTGATTAAGGGAGTTGATCATCTGTCTTACATGGAGAGACTGAAGGAGCTGGGGCTCTTCAGCTTGGAGAAGAGGGGACTGAGAGGTTTATATCAATGTTTATAAATATGCAAAGGGTGAGTGCCGGGGGGATGGAGCCAGGCTCTGCTCAGTGATGCCCAATGCCGGGACAAGGGGGCAATGGGTGGAAGCTGAGGCATAGGAAGATTCTTATAAACATGAGGAGGAATTCTTTCCCTGTGATGGTGACAGAACACTGGAACAGGCTGCCCAGGGGGGTTGCAGAATCTCCCCCTCTGGAGATCTTCAAAACCCACCTAGACATGTTCCTGTGTTATCTTGCTCTGCAGAGAGGTTGGACTGGATGAGCTTTTTAGGCCCCTTCCAGCTCCTGACACTCTGTGATTCTGATACTGCACTAAAATCATAACATGGTGCAGCTGGGGCTTGATTTGAGGCTAGGACAAACACTCATAGACGAGCTGTAATTTTCTCTGAGATCATTTGTGTCTTGGGTGATGTGATTGGCAGGATGTCCCTCTTCTCTCAGCAAATCAAAAAGTAAAATATTTTTCTTGTCAAACAAAATGAGTAGATTTTGAATGAAAAGATTGATGGCTTCTTTTGTTGAGTTTTGGGTTGGATTTTTCTGTTGTTGTTGGTTAGTTGGTTAGCTTGTTCGGTTTTGAGTTTTTTTGAGACATTGCTTCATTAAAAAACAAAATCACTTAGGACAAAATAAACTGCATTTATGAAATTAAATGTTAGATTAACATGAGAGCAGCTTTCCCTCTCAGATGAGTCAGTGAACTGGTTAGTCATGCCTGTTTCTCCACACTTTAGGCTATTGAAACAACTGTTTTCAGGTTTTGTTTGGTTTTTTCACTTTGCTTTTTATTTTGCAGCAGAGTAAGTTTGCCACTTTTGAATTCATAGCATCTTTTCATTAAATTGAAGCTAATTCCATTAAAATAAAAAAATAATTGTAGAATTATAAAAATAGAATTTAGCAAATCCACAGTGGGACTTTCAGAGTTTCATGCATTTGACCCATCTATTGCTGGAAAGAGTAGTTCCTGCTTGACTTAGGATGCAGAAGCTGAAGTCCCCCCAATGACATTGAAGTAAATCAAAGGAATCCTTGAAATGCTGGCAGGGAAAGTTGAGTATCTTTTCATGCCAAATGAAAGCCCAGCTCAAAGAGAGTCGTGGAAATGAGTAGTTCATATTCTGAAGGCAACATATATTTACAGAAAATGAAATCTTGGTTAAAACACTTTTTTTTTTGAATCATGTTGAAGTGCTCATTGTAAACTTGAAAGGTCTTCTTTGATTTACTTGGCTCAGTTTCTGAACGTTTGTTGGGCTTTTTTTTTTTGCCTTCTGCTAATGGCAACCCATCGATCATTAAAGCCATAATCAGAGTTTTGCAGAAGGCCACAGGCATCATTTTCAATCATTTAAACTTTGCCCACTTGCCTCTATATCTTATGAATCATGGAGTTTAGTGCCAAAGGATTTTTTTCCCCTTAAAAAAAAAAAAGAAGGCAACTATTGATTACAGCTTTCTCATTACACCTGTCCTACTTATCACCAATTAACCATTTCATGCCTCAGCAGAGAAATGGCTGGCTGATGGCCTGTGAGAAACAGTCATATCCCATTCTGACCTAATCTCCAACAAAGTCATTTCTGTCAGAACCTCAAAAAAATATTTGGATGACTAAATGCCTGCCTGGGCTTCATTAAGAGAAGTGTGGCCAGCAGGGCAAGGGAAGGGATTATCTCCCTTTACTCTGCTTTCCTCAGACCCCAACTGGAGTACTGTGTGCAGTTCTGGAGCTCCCAACAAAAGAAGGACATGGAACTGTTGGAGGGAGTCCAGAGGAGGGCCACGAAGATGCTTAGAGGGCTGGAGCAGCTCTGCTATGACAACAGGCTGCTAGAGTTGGGGCTCTGCAGCCTGAAGAAGAGAAGGCTTCAAGGAGACCTTATAGTAGCCTTCCAGTATCTGAAAAGGGCCTACAGGAGGGCTGGGGAGGGACTATTCACAAAGTCTTGTTATGACAGGACAAGGGGTAATGGGTTTAAACTGTCAGAGGGGAGATTTAAATGGGATGTTAGGAGGAAGTTTTTTACAGTGAGGATGGTGAGACACTGGCACAGGTTGCCCAGGGAGGTTGTAGCTGCTCCCTCCTTGGAGGTGTTCAAGGCCAGGTTGGATGACACCTTGGGCAACCTGTTCTAGTGTGACATGTCCCTCCCTATGGCAGGGGGTTGGAACAGGATGATCTTTGAAGACCCTTCCAACTTAAACCATTCTATGATTCTATATTGGCTTAAACTATGGGTGTAGTAGCAGACTTTGGTATCTGCACACTACAGCCAGAGGAAATGTGACGTGCTTTGTAAAATCATCTCCCACCAACATGGTGAGGAATATTTGTGCCAGATTTTCCTATTAGCTTCATTAGATATAATGCCAATGTTTTGCTCACACCTCTGTGCAGTATAAACGCATGCCTGGGAAACTACAATTATCATCTTTGTTCATAGGTCAACGTAACTGCATTCTACTACAGCTTCCAGATTTGTTGCAAAGGCACAGTTAAGCCATCACTGGCTGTTTGCATGTGGTGATTATGCAGAGGTTGCCCAGGGAGGTTGTGGCTGCTCCCTCCCAGCAGTGCTCAAGGCCAGGCTGGACGAGACCTTGAGCAACCTGTTTTAGTAGGAGGTGTCCCTGCCTATGACAGGGGTTTGGAACTAGATGATCTTTGAGATTCCTTCCAACCTAAACCATTTTATGATTCTACTGCTCGTGACAGTGAAGTTATCAGCCCTCCTTAATCAGAAACAACACAGTTATAACAACACTATCAGATGAGACTGGATCTGTCTCAGGTGACTGATATCAGAGTAGTCCATCCAAATGACCATGCATGAGAAAAATTAGCTTTTGAATGTGCTGGGTAGTTTAGTTGGGTAATAGTGATCCAGCAAACAGGGCTGAACCAGATTTAGGAGGAAGTGTTTCCTGTGATCAAATGGGGGCTGATTTTAACTTTTCTCTGAACAGGAAAATGTGAACCCAAAGTGGACTGATTATTGCTAAGCGGTGGTCACTGTATGGACAGTTTTAGTGGTTGCATTTTTTCCAGTTTTATTGCTGGTTTGGAAGAGTGGTGTCTTGGAACTAGACAAATTATATTCCTCAGAAAAAAATGAAGATATCTCTGATTAATACACAGAAAACCAGGGGGAAATATATCATTCTGTATTCTCCATCCACTGTCATTTTCATCTGTCTAAAGGCTTCCTTCATCTTCTAGCTGTGAGTCAAGCCCCTAGATGAGTTATCTTCCAAATGTCTAAAAGCACAAGGTATTTCCAGAGGGTTTGCTTCCCTTCTGCAGAACATGAAATAGCTTTGCTGACCCCTACAGGTTACAAACTCAGTAAAATTCCTCCTTTGTGGTCCAGACCCATGGCAGGGAAATTCTACCTGTACCTTGAACAACTACCACCTTCTGGTCTTGACCCTGGCCAAAGAAGTCACTGTATAGAAGGACTGTTTGAATTATAAAATAATTATGTACAATAGGAGGCCAGCAGAAGTAGGGGCAGTACAGGAGCTATTTTTAGTATTTTATGCCAAATAATTTCTATTCAGATCCTGAAATATAAGACACTGTTTAAACACTACGAATAGAGAAGGCTTTTTAGATTGTGATTTAATTCCCCCAGTCCTATGAGGACAGTAAGTTTCTGCTCTGAAACATAAAACTTGATCTTGTTTGTATCTGGTTACTCAAGTAAGATCACAAAGCTTTTTAAACTTCATTAATTAAAATGAATATCCAAAAATCAGTTACGTAGTCCTAGGTATTTTAACCAAATTTTATCTTTGCAATAAGTAGTGTCTCTTGTCGCTGTCTTTTTAAACTACAGTCTTAAAATGATTACCCCAAATGCTTCTTTTCAACTGATATCTCTTTAAAGACTTTGGATCAGATGGCCTTTGCACTACTGAAATGAGAAAGTAAGGCAGGCAGCTAAGCCATGGCTGCTGCAGGGGTTTTTTTTCCTGTTCTTTTGTTGGTAGGTGTAGAATTATGATTGCACAGGTAGGATAACAGCTGTGTGTGTCAGGGTGATCGGTCACACAATCAAATGGAGGATCATTCTTTACTATAAATGCATTAAAAGAAAATCAGTCATAGCTTTGGCTTTCAACAGAGCAGCAGGCTGAGTTCTATTCATAACAAATCAGCTCATGCTTTGGGGGAGACTACAAATCACTCCCACAGCATTATTCATTGGATTGTCCTTTGAATACCTCCGAGGAAGATTTCATTTTAATTCTTATCTGTTCTCTCTGTTAAGCTAACAGCAGAGTAGGGGAGGAGCAGTCTCCCTGCAAGTACAGCTTGGTTTCTTTTTTTGGGGGGGTGGGTGGATGTTTTTAGTAAGCAGGTTTCCATATTTCCTGTTCATGGCAGGCAAGCATTGGAACTTGAATGCACAGCAGATTATCCAGGTTTAAGTGTATTGAATTTATTGTGATTTGGCTGAAAATCCCTGCTTTCTAGCACTGTGAATTTGACTAGTAGTACTAGGAGTATGGCGGTGCATAGAATTCCTCACTGAGCTAGGACCAGTTGCACCAAGACCTAGACAGCATTCTGTAGAAAATAGTAATAAATATTCAGTAGGAAACTGAAATAGCCAAGTCTCAGTTGATGCCTTAGAGAGAATCATGAGAGTTTCAAAATTCCCCCCAAAGCCATGGTTGCTTAGAAACCTGTAGGTCTCCACCTTGAGCAAGCAAAAGGATTGTATTCATTTACATCTCATAACCAAAGAGACTGAATTTCCTCACCTCCTCTGCCTGCTCTAAAACCTCAGCAGAAGAGTGCTGCTGTGTCTGGGCCAGCTGTAAGCTTAGAGGAACTGAGGAGGTAGGTGGAGATTTTGCTTGCTGCATGTAGCACCAGGTTGCTGTAGGAGAGGTTTTCCTAGACAGCAGGATGGGATGCTGAGAAGCTGGAGACTCCACTGCTGCAATGCGGCTTTGGAAATCCCAGCTTGCTACCGTTATGAACTATGCAAAATTAATAATCTTTATTAAATTTGATATCCAAGAGAAGATTGTTAATAACTATGAAAATTGTTTGTTAGCATTAAAATTCGCCAGAAAAACCTAGCCTTCCAGTATCTGAAATGGGCCTACAGGAGGGCTGGGGAGGGACTATTCATAAGGTCTTGTGTGTTGGTTTGAGCTAATTGGAGAATTTGAGTGAGAAATTAGACTATTGGCTGAGAGAGAGGTAAACAGTGAGTCACTTCACCGAGTTTTGCTGAGAAGGAAAAAACGTTGTTTTGGGAACAGTTTTTAAAACAATCAGATTAGCCAGTCTGCTTGGGTCTGTGTCTGGCTGTGGCTGCTTGNTCTCTTGGGGATTTTGGTCTCCGTGAGGGGTGTGGTGTCTGTATTACCTTTTTTACTGTATGTATCTGTAAATATTTGTTATATCTTGTAAATATGTGCTTGTATATTTGCATTGCTGTAAATATAAGGCTTCATTTATTAACTTCCAGTGTTTTTCCTGAGTTTTAGCCGGCATTTATAAAGGTGGGGGGGCAGGTAACTGCAAACCCACTACATCTTGTAGGGGACGAAGGGTAATGGGTTTAAACTGTCATAGGGGAGATTTAAGCAGGATATTAGGAGGAAATTCTTTACAGTGAGAGTAGTGAAACACTGGCACAGATTGCCCAGGGAGGTTGTGGCTGATCCCTCCCTGGAGAGGTGTTCAAGGCCAGGCTGGATGAAGCCTTGGGCAACCTGTTCTAGTGGGAGGTGTCCTTGCCTATGACAGGGGCTTGGAACTGGATGATCTTTGAGGTCTCTTCCAACCTAAACCATTCTATGATTCTATGCACTGTTTGGATATTCATATACACATGGAACAGACAAAACTTAGAACACTTTAAAAAATAAGTAGCAAATGCAAGCATCAAACTTAAAACTGGAAAGAGGTTCTTAGTTTCAATTATACCTCTGTCTCACCAGGGGAATTGAGAGGCTCCTTTCTGCTGCTAAGGCAGAAAGGCACAATACAATCTAGTTACAGAATTTCTTAGAGAGAGGCTTTGAATATTTACTCACAAAATAGTATCAGACAGTACCCAAAACTTAAAGGGAATTCTGTTGGTGTCCTGAAAGGCAAAACAGAGCATAATGTGGCAGGGCAGAGCAGGCACAGTAAAAGTAAAGGCAAAAGCAAAAAATAAAGCTTATGGCAGAAGCCTGTTTATTGTTTTGCCCAAAAGTAACGGCCCCCTTGGCCACACCAAGTCACCAATCAGTATGGTATTTTGCCAAACCTGACCATATTAAGTGAAGTCAGGAGCTTGCTTTCCCTTATTTAGGAGGAACAAGTCTGGGCAAGTCAAGGTGGGTGGACCCTCAAGGTGGGTGTCTCCAAGCCTTTTGTCTTTTCCCTGCATTCTGCTTCCCTCCCCCCCCTGCCTCGCCCCCCAGTAGAGGGAAGGGACCATGTGGTCATGCCTGGGCAAGCCAGGACATGGATCTTCCACAACAGCTGCTGAGTGGGACTGAGATGTCATGCTGAATGTGGCCTCTCACCATCTTGATCACCTTACTCTCTGGCTGCACAGCTCTCGGTGTCTCTAACTCCAATTCTTCATCTCAGCCCTCCTTCCTTCTCCTTCCTTTCTGTTCCTTGGGACAGGAAGAGGCTGGCATTAGCTTGTAGACTAGAGGGATAATGCTCACTTTTGCTTCAACTGCTGAGAAAACTTGAGGTGACTCTCTGTACCCTACACTATTCACTGGATGTAACCTCCACAGATTTGAGCACCTCTCCAGGTGGACCCAGAAGTGAATACATCAAGTTATGAATTGCAGTGGCTCAGAGGTGAACACACTGTTCATCTTGCTGCCTCAGTTAAGAGGAAGATTAAGTCTGGTAGAAAGATGGAATAGGAAACAGTCAGTGCTTGCCTCTTGTGTTGTTTCAGAGTGACTCTGGAAGCTGCAAGTCAAAATTCAATGTGGCATCAGCTGCTTTGCAAAAGACTTTGTGCCAAGTCATTACATGGGATCTCTCTCACTGCTTACTTAAGCCATGCATCTAATGAACTTTCCAGGTCTTGACCTCAGGTTATGGAGTAGCCCTCAAGAGACAACCTGGTCCCTGTGATAGGGACACTTGCTCCCTGTGATAGGACAAAGAGCAAGGATATAAGCTGCAGCACAGGAGGTTCCACCTTGACATGAGGGGAAACTACTGTAAGGGTCACAGAGCACTAGAACAGGCTTCCCAGAAGGGTCATGGAGTCTCCTTCTTGTGAGACTTTCAAGGCCCATCCGGTTGCATTTCTATGTGACCTAAGACAGATTGTATGGTCCTGCTCTGGCACAGGGGTTGGACTCAATGATCTCTTTGGGTTCCTTCCAGCCCCTAACATCCTGTGATCATTTGTTTCACCAAATCTGCTGACTGAAAAGCCTCTTTTCATTCTACAATCTGTAGAAACCTCCACAAATGAAGGTGTTTGAATGCATTGTTCCATCAAGCATCTGTGAAATGAAAGGTGGGAAATAAATATCTCCTTTGTTCAGCACTTTTGTCATGTAACCAACCTTTTCCAAGCAGTTCAAATAACTACTACAGTGAAGATCACGTGCATTTTAGATTAATGACATGGCACAGACAGCAAATGAAATGAGTAAAACAATAAGCACCTAATGCAAGAGCATCTTGCCCATCAAGTAAGTGCTGTCTGCATGGGGAGTGCATCTGCAGCTTTTTCTCATTAATTCTCTTTATAGCCACAATGAGTATGAAGATAGAGCAAGACCATTGTTGACTGACATAAAGAAGTTACGGGTTCAATTATTCAGCACTGCCCCCTGTGAACTTCTGGAACTTGAACTTTATGGAGTATAACTGGTAATGTTAACATAAACACCTTGTGAAAAATGCACAAGAAATGATCTCAACGAATCATCAAAACAGGGAATTTTATTCTAGGTGGTTCCTGACTCACCAGGAGAAATAGTAGTCTTTATCAGACTACCACTGCAAGTTGAAAAAGTTTCTTAACAAAGGAAGACAGTTAAATGTCAAACCACCTCAAAAGGTCAGCATGTTGAAACAGCAAATACAAATTTAGATTTGGAAGCATTCAACTTTTTGACAAGACTGTTCTGTTATTCCAGATGTATTATTAGCAGTTATGAGCTTTGTACAGGTACTTTTAAATTTTTATACCCACATATATATACATATAGAAGAAAAGAAAGAGAAGTTTATTTGGTAGTAATAGCAGGGTATATAAAATGGTGATGGTTAATAATGTTTCAAAGAGCAAAAATGTGACATTCTGCTTTACCACAGCATTAGATCAACATCTTTTCCTTTACAGAGCCAACTGATAATCTCCAACAGAAGGTCTTATAAGCCCTCCCGGTGTTCACTGCCATTGAAAGCAGAGATGTTACAATAGCTTAGTGGAAGAGTCTTTCCCCCACATGTTTAGAACTAAAAGACAAATGGAGTAAACCAAAGGTTAACCTTCTCTATGCACTTTTCCTACTGAGCAAACATGAAATGCCTCATGATATCAAAATGCCCAGATAGCAGTGTGATAGAAATATGAGGTTGCTAGTTAATAGAATAGAATAAGCCAGGTTGGAAGAAACCTCCAAGCTCATCCAGTCCAATGGCACTAAGTGCTCCATCCAGTCTTTTCTTGAACACCTCCAGGGAGGGCAACACCACCACCTCCCTGAGCAGCCCATTCCAGTGCCAATCACTCTCTCTGTGAAGAACTTCTTCCAGGCTATACCTCCCCTGGCACAACTTGAGATTGTGTCCCCTTGTTCTGTTGCTGGTTGCCTGGGAGAAGAGACCAACTCCCACCTGGCTAAACTGCACTTGGTAGCCTGTATTGTTTTATTGATAGTATTCTTTTATTGCACCACCGGGGTACACTGGGCTCTTTCCCAAAGTGTGCAACACCAAATCCAGGGATACCTGAGCTTTTATAGCATATAAACATACATAGTCACCAATTTTCCCAGAAATCACTTTCCTGTCCCTGCTTATGCTTGGTGCTCATGCATTATTCATAGTGATTTTAATTTCATTGTCACTTGAGAGTTATAGAATCATAGAATGGTTTAGGTTGGAAGAGACCTCAAAGATCATCCAGTTCCAACATTCTGCCATAGGCAGGGACACCTCCCACTAGAACAGGTCGCTTAAGGCTTCATCCAACCTGGTCTTGAACACCTCCAAGGAGGGAGCAGACACAATCTTCCTGGGCAACCCATTCCAGTGTCTCACCACTCTCACTGGAAAGAACTTCCTTCTAACATTCTGTTTAAATCTCCCTTCTGCCAGTTTAAACCCATTACCCCTTGTCCTGTCATTACAAGACCTTGTGAATAGTCCCTCCCCATCCCTCCTGTAGGCCCCCTTCAGATACTGGAAGGCTACTATAAGGTCTCCTCGAAGCCTTCTCTTCTCCAGGCTGAAAAGCCCCAACTCTCTCAACCTGTTCTCATAGCAGAGGTGCTCCAGCCCTCTCAGTATCTTTGTAGCCCTCCTCTGGACTCGTTCCAACATTTCCACGTTGTTTTTGTGGTGAGGTTATCTGTTGTCAGTGGTGCTTTAACACCTCTAAATGGCTGGCGATTGTATCTTCTCTGGTGACTCTGCCTTCTCCCACACTTGTCTTCAGATGTGAGCCCCAACCTGCTTGCCTCATCAGTTGGCAGTGCCTGCTGCTCTCCTTGAGTCCTCTCGTCAAGCAAAGCAGTATCAGATAGCAACCAGCTCCATAAGGTCTGCCTGTTTTGCAGGGGCTGAGCCTTGTGAAATTCAATTATCTGCACAAATGCCTTTGCAACCACACATTTACAAAATCCAACAGCTTTCTGGAAAAAAAAAAAAATTACCAGCATGTTCTAACTTTCCCTCTTTCATTAGTTTGTGTCAGAATTGCTTCTCCATTGAATCTTCAGTGGTTTCCACGAAACATCTGGGAATCTCTGAATTTCTTTCCTCAGGCATTGAAGGAAAATTGATCACCTACTGTTTTAACAGAACAAATCTAATGTTGCAATTAGTTAAAAATCTTTCAGAGGAAAGAAGTGAAACAAATGGATTGAAAGCACCTTGGCATCTAGAGGAGTTAACAAACTTGCTTCCCCTAATTGAATTCTGGATCAAGCAGATTGTAACCTTTCTTCTAGCACCTGGTGGAAATATTGTCGCATTGTCCTTCCTTCAAGATCAAAACACCAACCTTCTGCTGCATGACTTAGCAGTGAGTAACAAGAGGATGGATTTATTAAACCAGAGGAGCTGGACTGACTTCTGAATTCTGTTGTCAAGGTGCTCCTTCAGATGTGCAGCTGGGAGTGGGAGAAGGTGTTGGAGGAAGAAAGGAAGTGAGTGTGTGTGTGTGGGGGGGTAGTGATTTTCTTAGTGACGAGAATCAGAATTGATTTACTGCCTGTATGATGGGCACAGATGACTTGGAAATGGGGTAAGAGAAATCTGAAGAGATTCTGAGCAGGTTGGTGGAGGGAAAAGGCAAAAATGCTAATTGCTGATAAGAATGAGAGGAAAATCTTCGTAGGCAAAGAAGCTCCATGTGCTTAAACTATATAACTTCTTAAAATACAGCTGCCTCTGCCTCTAGCATCAAGGGCAGAGACTTTCTAGGAGCTGATAAAATCCCAGTGGTGCCTCCAGACAGTAGCTGATGTTTCCAGGTCCAAAAGTCCTTTTATTTTTGCTGGGAGGACTTTGCCCTCCACCTAATTAAGAAATTGACCACAGCCAAACTCAGGGAGTCCTGCTACGGAGAGAGTTGAGTTCTCTCCACGCAGAAGCATCCTGGCCGTCATATCTTCTCATCTTAGTAATGGTTCCTTGTTTAAGGACTCCTCATTCCCTCTTGGTGATTGTGTATGTACATATCCATACAAACACACTCCAACAAAGCTCCTCATAGAGATGTTGTCATTGAAGTTCATATCCTGCTAAGTATATTCATTATCGTACGAAAGCATTGAGGGTACTTCTTTGTGTGGTGAAATGAATAACTACTTTTTTTTTTGTCCAGAAACTCAAAGGATAAAATCAGCTCTGATAAAACATAATTGAGGGGGAAGGGAAGAGTTGCTACTGAAACCAATGGAAAATTCCCATGGGAGGTTTTCCTCTTCTGAGTGTGTGCACATTTTGGTTCATCCTTCCAATAGTGCAACAGTATATCCACAACTGACATCCAAATCTGTAATTTTATGGTGCCAGAAGGAGAACAGATTAATTGCAATAAATCCACAGTTTTCAAGTGTCTGTTGCTGTTTTGGGAGTGCCTCCATGACAGGTACATGGCTAGTAGTACTTGTCAAAAAGATCTCTTCTCCCACACATGGAGGTGTTATGAGTACGAAGGAGTCATCTTTGTAACAGTGAAAGAGCACAATTGCCCTTTCAGTCCACCAGCATTCAGTCATGGTTCATTCATTTAAATGCATCATAACTTAGAGAAGAAACGGAGCTCTTAGGAGCCTGCCTCTAACAGTCTCAAATACCTCTATAAATGGTTTCAGCCACTACAGATCACTATTTTGCCAAGGCTACTGAAAAAAAGTGGAGTTACCTGAAATAATTCCCATCTTTGCCCAGATTGTGAGTAACCCCACACAGATGGACTTGCAGCTTTAGCTGCATTAATGAGGACAGTCCCTAACAGGGAAGGTAGGGGGTACCCAAAGGCTGCTGGGCTGTCCTGATTAAGAGCCTAGGGATCCATACTAGGCTTCTGTGAAATCTGGCACAGCAGGAAGGCTGCCAGATCACACACAGAGAAAATCTAAATGCTCTGCAGGACTTGATCATTAGCAATTGTAATGGATCTTGTTGGACACAGACTGAGTTTTCTTCTCTGATGTTTGTTGTAGTTGCCTACAGCTAGGTACTGTTGTCTATTTAAATGAAGTTGCCTCCATTTTGCTATCCCTTTGTGGCAAAATAATTTGAACCTTCTTTGTCTTCCATAGTTTTCTAAACTTAGTGGTCCAGGAGATGCATAGGACAGGTAAGCTGCTTTGGATTCAGTGATAACACAAAACTGTCCCTGGAGACAATGTGTAGGAGTTAGAAAGCTGATTAACCTAAAAAGTTAGATTTGCCTATTTGCTTTTCTCTTTTTTTTTGATGAGTAACAAAAAGGACATAGCACTGGAGATGCATGGTCAGATCTTCCCTATCCCTGTCTCAAAAGTTCATAGGGGTAAGGCTGCCCAAATGCATTTTTTTTTGTTTTTTTTTGCTGCTAGTTAACAACTGTCTGAGTTTTGTATATGTGCTGCCCAAACAGTACCAATCCAGGGCTTAAAAGAGTAACAGAAAAATGGAAATCAAACCAATTCTGAGAGGATCTCTTCACCCATTTCACTGAAACATGCCTGGCACTTTTCTTTTAGCAAAGTTGTAGCAGCAAGCTGAGGTGCTTATATATCTCTTAAGTCTCATACATGTTTAAAACAAACAAGCCCACTCCAACAAAGCACCTCATAGAGATGTTGTCATTGAAGTTCATATCCTGCAAAGTATATTCCTTACCTTACAAAAGCACTGAGGGTGCTTCTTTGTGTGCTGAAATGAATAACTGGGTTTGTTGGTTTTTTTTTTTGGCCAATACCCACACCAGAAACACAAAGGATAAAACCAGCTCTGATAAATCATAATTGAGGGGGAGGGGAAGGGTTACTATTGAAACAAATGGAAAAAAAAACAACAATTCTTCTGTACGACACAAAATGCTCTGTTCAATCTGGAATACCTTTTGCTATGCTCTTAAGGAAAGCAAAGAAAATTATGGACAGTATTAAGAATCCGTTGGGAGTTCTCTGACCTGCTAACCCTGTGGATAGTACAACCACATCACAATCTCTATTCCTGGGTTTGATACCTCCCCATCCCCTGCTGTAAGTACTATAGGCAGGAGGCTATCAAATCTGAGAAGTTTTTATTTATGGTAGAGAACCTACTTCTGAGTTCTATTTGAAAACCCAGGGCCTGGCAAAGATTTCTCCTAAATAAAACAGGAAGAACTCACCACTGATAGAGGTGGTGTGAAAAATCTTATCCTTAAAATGCAGTGTTTTCTGTATCTCTTATGCCTTTACAATTTTACATTTCAAATTCTTATCAATGATTGTCTTGCACACCTGAGCTATTGAGGGCTAGACCTATATGTTATAATACATTTCTGGAACCAGACAAGGTCCCAGATCTTTCCCAGATAGGCATCCCACGTTTCTTTCAGCACATTCTGTAGCTGCATATGACATGGTGCTAAGCAATTCTCCTTTTCTTTTGAAGTGAAATTTTTCTCCTTTCAAGAGTATTCCCACTTGAATCATAGAATGGTTAAGTTGGAAGGGATCTCAAAGATCATCCAGTTCCAACCCCCTGCCATAGAAGGAGAGAAGAGGGAGCTTTTCTGAGCTAAACTTCAAAGCCAGATACATGGTGTCTTACAACCAATACCAGATATTGGCTTGCCATGTTTACCAACTGATAAATTTAAGACCAAACCTACCACTGTAACAGTGATTTGGAGGAATTGCTGAGTCATAATTTAAAAGACACATAGATGTGATACTGTTTACTGGTGGACTTGGCAGTGTCAAGTTTGTGGTTGGAGTCAAGGGTCTTTTCCAACCCAGTTCTGGTTTCAGTAATTTTTTTTTTTTTTTTCCCCTCGGTGTCAGATCCTTCCAGTATCTGAAGGGGGCCTACAGAAAAGCTGGGGAGGGACTTTTAAGTCTATCAGGTAGTCACAGCACTAGGGGGAATGGAGCAAAGCTGGAGGTGGGGAGATTTGGATTGGATGTGAGGAGGACTTTCTTCACCATGAGAGTGATGAGGCCCTGGAATGGGTTGCCCAGGGAGGTGGTTGGGGCCACTTCCCTGGAGGTGTTTGCAGCCAGGCTGGATGAGGCTGTGGGCAGCCTGATCTAGGGTAGGGTGTCCCTGGGCATGGCAGGCGGGTTGGAACTAGATGATCCTTGTGGTTGCTTCCAACCCTGACTGATTCTATGATTCTTCCCTGTTGAATCAGACCATCCAAGCCTTCAAATTCCTGACACAAGTTGCTGTCTTCCTTGTCTTTCCTAATAAATCCCCACTAATCATCAAAATGTCTTGAGAAGTTGTCCTTTTCCTTGCTCTCTCAAAAACCTACTGCTGAAACCAGTACTGTGGTAATCAAGGATTTCATTTCTCCTTGTAGGTTTTTATTTTTACTGTCAGAACACATGAACTTCTCTGATAAATGCTGGAAACAAACTTCAGACAGATCTTGTCCGGGCAATTCCTTTAAATGTGCTGCACTGCAAGCTAGGTCTTTGGCTGCTGGAAACTGATGTGCTTCCTGCAAAGCTTAGTAGAGCCATAACAGCTGAAGATTTGAAGCAGAGCCAGCTCCCCACTCTTCTTACTGAGTAAAGAATTGCTCTCTACAGTGTGCCTTGCAATGTTTTAGCTGCAGCTATTCTTCAATGTCTGCTTTCTGCTAAGACCAGTTTGATTACTTTTTTTTTTTTAACCCAAATTCTCCCATTGATCAAAGTGTTGATTTTAATTAAGTTTTGTACCTACTAGAGATATGTTGAGAGTATAGCATTGTTTGTTATTTCTCCTGATGAGATGAAAATGTATGTGGAGACAGCTGGAAATAAAGGATAGTGCAGAGATGAACTGGAATGCTGAAGGGGTGGAAAGACAGAAGGTCAGGAAAACAAACACCTTTTAATTGTGTTTGCCTTTTTCTGTAGCTGATGCTTACAGTCCTTCTATGTAGCACCAATTTCAGCTGTTTGTTAAGGCCCTAGATTTTAGCAGTAGTTTATTCCCCCTTGCTCTGATTTTATGATGCTCCTGGTTTGGTTTGGAGCTTTTTTTTCTTCTTCAGTACTTCGATAACACTGTAATATATATTTGCTGGTGTGAAGGTCATCTGTTCAATTAGAATCATAGCATCAGTCAGGATTGGAAGGTACCACAAGGATCATCTAGTTCCAACCTGCCTGCCATGCCCAGGGACACCCTACCCTAGATCAGGCTGCCCACAGCCTCATCCAGCCTGGCCTTAAACACCTCCAGGGAAGTGGCCCCAACCACCTCCCTGGGCAACCCATTCCAGGGCCTCACCATTCTCATGGTGAAGAACTTCCTTCTCACATCCAATCTGAATCTCCCCACCTCCAGCTTTGCTCCATTCCCCCTAGTGCCGTCACTACCTGATAGCCTAAAAATGTCCCTCCCCAGCTTTCTTGTAGGCCCTCTTCAGACACTGAAAGGCCACAAGAAGGTCACCTGGGAGCCTCCTCTTCTCCAAACTGAACAGCCCCAACTCTTTCAGTCTGTCCTCATAGCAGAGGTGCTGCAGCCCTCTGAGCATCCTTGTGGCCCTTCTCTGGACATGCTCCAGCATGTCCACATCCCTCTTGTAATAGTGGCTCCAGAACTGGACGCATTACTCCAGGTGGGATCTCAGCTGGCCACACTTCTGATGCAGCCCAGGATCTGGTTGGCTTTCTGTGCTGCAAATGCACACTGCTGGCTCATGTCGAGCTTCTCGTCCTCCAGCTTTGCTGGACTTAAGTGGAGGGGTTGGATTTTTTAGGTTTATTTTAAGTGATGTGTGGGCTTACTACTTAAGTTTGGTTTCCTCTATAGTTTTGCTTCCGTATAAATCCTTGCACTATACAGCAGTTAGCTACTATTGCTCCCATTTGTATTGTTGTATGCACAGCAGATGAAGAGGTAAAGAAAAGCTCCTGCCCAATGGAAGTGTTCTTTCAATCCTTTATTTCTTGTCTCTGCTAAACCCAGGAGATTCAAATAAAGGAACACAAAGGAGTGATGACATTGTCCCTGCTCTTCCTTGACCAGGCTAGAACTCTGACACAGGCACTCAGCATCCAAGTTGTTCTTTGTCTCCTACCTTCAACCACAGGCAAGGGATGGTGGTGACTTGCCTTCTCTATCATGCCATTAGTAGAGATGGCAGGGTAAAAGGCAGGGATTTTTTTAACAACTCCTAAAGTCTTGAAGACTCTAAGATTTTTTTTATCTCTGTTGAAAAACAAAAGCTGTGTTGATGAGGAGGCAACTTTTCCTACCACTTGGGCTGTTTGCAGTGAGCACACTAATGGTTTTCTTCCTAGGACCACCTGGAAAAGTCAAACATTGTCATTCATATCATCATACATGAAAGAAAACATTGTTTTGCAGCTCAAACCAACTTCTTCAAAGTTTCCAAGCAGGATTTCAGAATTACTTTTTTTTTCTTGTTGTTACAACATCACAATTCCTTTGTTTCCTGATCATGTTTACCCAGCAGGGGTATATGGGAGAGCCTCCTCAGTTTCATATCTCAATTTGTATTTTGGGTCTTGAAATTCTTTTTCATTAAGAGCTGCATTGATCTTCTGGATGTAATTACATCTGTCTTCCTGTAATTATTAATTTCTTAATAGCTTTATGAAGGGCTCCTCATTCCATCTTAAGTGCCATTTGGATGCCCTTTTTTCCTCTTCCACAGATTGAATCACTAATAATAAAGCTTACAAAAGTTCAGCAAGTTCTGTGTAGATATTGCATGCAGAGATTTCTTCTCTTCATGAGATGTAGCCTTCTCTGGAGTAGAAGATGCTGCCTATTTTAGAATCTTCTGCAGCATGACTATTAAAGTATGTGATTAGGAAGTGTAAATAAACAGTTCATACTTGTACCAAACTTCTGGGCCAAAGAACATTCTGAATTTTTTTTTTTCCCCCCCTGTTTCCAACTCTGGAAATATGAGTTTGAGGGCCTTTTCAGGAAAAAGATTTTCCCATGATATCTTGATTATCTGTCTCATCCTGAACATCCAAAACTTGAGACATTCAGCAGTTATTTGTGCATTTAACCATGGCGACCAAGTCAACCTGTTCATTTTAGCCTGCTATTAAAGACATTCTCTCCTGGCAGGAAAGAGCATCACATTGGACCGTGTGACAACTGAAAGGTTCCTATTCTTTGAATGGGGCAAAGAGAGCTGCTTGCAACCCAGCTAGAGAGGAAGAGCCCTCTGCCCGTAATATGTAGGTGCTGCTTCTCTGATCAGGCTGCCTCTGCCAACCCTCTGCTACCCTGATGTAGCATTAATAATAGTCTATAGCTAAGTCACATAAAAATTCTTTAGGGCACTTGGAAGGCCACTATAAGGTGTCTCTGGGGCACTTGAGCATCTCCCCTATGAAAAGAGACTGCAAGGCCTGGGGCTGTTCAGTCTGCAGAAGAGAAGACTGAGAGGAGATCTCATCAGTGTGTACAAATATCTGAGGAATGAGCATCAAGTGGATGAGGCCAATCTCTTTTCACTGTCAGCAGCAATAAGACAAGGAACAATGACTACAAATTGGAATGTAGAAGGTTTCACCTCAACATGAGGAGAAACTTCTTTACAGTGAGGATGACAGAGCACTGAACAGGCTGCCCAGAGAGGTTGTGAAGTCTTCTTCTCTGGAGACTTTCAAAACCCACCTGGATGCATTCCTGTGCAAACTATGCTAGGAGATCTTGCCTTTGCAGGGAGGTTGGAGTTGATCTCTGGAGGTCTTTTCCAACCTCTAAAGTTCTGTGGTTCTCTTCCTGAGGCTGAAAACTACAACTTGCTCAGCCTATGTTCATGGGAAAGTGCTCCAGCCCTCTAATCACCTTTGCTGCCCTCTGGACTTGGTTCAACAGGTCCATGACCTTTTCACCTTGGTAGGCCCCGACCTGAACACAGTACTCCAGGTGGAGTCTCACAAGAGTGAAATAGAAGGGCAGAGTCACTTCTCTTGACCTGCTTCTTTCGGTGTAGCCCAAGATATGATTTGCTTTATGGGCTGCAAATAACACAGTGTGAGGTTATGTTGAGCTTCTCTTCATCTGCGTATTGATTGAGATTGTCCCTTACTATCTCTGCCTTCCTGAAATTTCCCTCTGGTTTTTATCTTCCCACAGTAATGTCTACTGATTTCCATGTCGACATGTTGCTGCCCAAGGGATGAAAGCAGTCAATTTGTGAAATTTCCTTCCCCTACATGGGCAAAATATATCTCCAGTCACTGAGAAAGGCTGAAGTTCCCCCTTCTCAGGGACTGACTTCACCTTTCCCTTGCTATTAGCAAGAGGATAATGCCAGTAGCTGGCAGATATAGCCACAACTGGCAAATGCATTGTGCTGTGCCCCTGTCCCCCTCCCACAAAATCCTTACCTGGGGCAATAATGAGGATGGGAGCCTAACACCCTGCTGTCAGTTGGCTGAGAAAAGCACCTGTAGGTAAATCAAAGTGACACCAGTGCTATGTCAAGTGCTGCCTTTCCAGAGCCATGCCCCTTGGCATCAGGTAGGCAGTTCAGATTGGCTGTCACACACATCAGGAGACCTCAGGGAAGAAAGCAAACTCTAAACTGGAGAAGGTAGTAATCAGCTCTGGCTTAAGCTGCATATACGTGGCTGGAAGGAGACAATTAATGCTACATTTTATATCATAGTGGATGTTCCATCTGGCCATGGATACGTTCATCTTCTTGCTGAGAGCATCTGTTTGCATGCAGTGAACGTATAATATATTTCAGTCCTTGGTCTCACTGTTAAATCTTCATTGGTGATGGCACTTCCCAAGATATATGTGCCTCTTAAAACTCTTCTTGGGCTGAGAGCCTCACTCCCCCTTCTTTTCATGAAGGACAAGAGGATGTTAACAAACACCCATCACAGCTCCACAATTTCTTAGAGCCAACAACACTGGGTTTAGTGACAGCACCACAGACAGGTATCATCAGCATGGTCACATTTATTTGAAATTATTTAGATCACAAAGCACTAACAAACTATTTGCAATTGCACAGGTCCCAGAAATGGCTGAGAAGCCTCCTGCCTTACCCTGAGATCCACAGTGTGATGGCTGAGTAGTTGTGTTCCATGTGAAAGTCACTGTTCCAGCATGAGACTGTTCCAGCATGAGACTGTTCCAGCATGGATAACTGAACTACAAAACCATCACTTTTCTCCAAGCTATCCATAGGAATAGAAGGCAACTGTTGCTGCTACCCAGCCCACTGATCTTTGGGAGCTTTAGCTCATGTGTATCTCTATAGCAAACATCAGGTTTAGTGCTTTGAACCGGTTCAAAAAGGCTGGAGACAAACAGTTCTTTGAAAGCTTCTTTATTTTATGCTCCACAGTAATTACACAAGATCATGCCAAACCCCCCACACAAAAGAGAAGTGCAAATATTCTTTTGTAAGTTCCTTTTTGGACAAATGGATTTTCTTTTGCATCCCTACAGCCTTTCAACAAACAGGGCTGTTGCCTTGCCTCCATTTAGCCTCCCCTGCTGAAATCAGGTTTTAGTCAAACTAAATTTCATTTCCATTGAGATCCTTTCTCTTTGTTTGAACTGCAGCAAGTGTCAAAACCTGGTCATTGACTGATCCATGGAACAGCACAAGGACAGGTTTGTTTTGCCATTCCAGTGGCTCCTATTCAAAGAATTGAGGTCATGGATTGCTTCTCAGGATCCTCTACCTGTTTGCTTGTTTTCCAGACAGATGCTGGTTCCTTGACTATATTCTAAATACCTGTGCAAAACAACTTTAGTGAAATGCCATACAGGTGAGCCTGAAGCAAGACATTGCAGCCACTATACAACATCCAGACTCAGAATGCATACAGGGAGAGCTTATATCTTCCTGCAAAAGAGCCTGTCTCTCTGTTATCTATTCCCAGCTGTATTCTCTCTTACTGAAGCTGATGGTCTTTTTTAGCATGGATTCAGATAGAAGCATAGTCCTGCCAGTGTTTGTTGATGCTAAGTTGTCCAGCAGAACTGGAAGTAATTTTAATAGGTTAGGAAAGAGATTAAGACTCTACTTGAAATGATGCTCTGCACCACCCCACTGACCATCTCTTAGCTGACAAGAATTCACTTTTTTTGAGCTATTCTAATAGTTTATTTAGGGTTTGTTGCTGCTGTTTTGTTTGGGGTTTGGTTTTAGTGAAAGGCCATTAAGCAACTTCAGTAAATAAAGTGAGGGTATTATTGAATACTTAAATTTTTAATGCCTTTTTTTGGTTGTTTTTAACTGGGAATACACCTGATTGTTTTCATAGGTGCTTTAAATAGTCAAGACTGACACTTGAGTTCACATTAAAAATATAGGCCTTGCTTTGCTTTGCCAGGCACCCAGTGACGGAACAAGAGGACACAGTCTCAAGCTGTGCCAGGGCAGGTATAGGCTGGATGTTAGGAAGAAGTTCTTCACAGCAAGAGTGATTGGCATTGGAATGGGCTGCCTGGAGAGATGGTGGAGTCACCACCCCTGGAGGTGTTTAAAAGGAGTCTGGATGAGGCACTCAGTGCCATGGTTTAGTTAATTACAAGGTGTTAGGTGATAGGTTGGACTCAATGATCTCAGAAATCTTTTCCAACCTGGTTAATTCTATGATACTGTATATCAATATATTTCTGTGAAAGAGAGATGTTTTCTTTTGCTTTGGCACAGTGTAAGGCAGTCTTTTCACCAGTCATTTAGTTTAAGAGTGTGTCCTTGTTATGCTTTAAAACAAAATTAGCCTGGATTCAATACAGCTGACTTGCTTGGAAACACTGAATGGAGCTCAGCATGAATCATAGAATCAGTCAGGGTTGGAAGGGACCATAAGGATCATCTAGTTCCAGCCCCCGCTGCCATGCCCAGGGATACCCTACCCTAGATCAGGCTGGACAGAGCCTCATCCAGCCTGGCCTTGAACACCTCCAGGGATGTGGCCCCAACCACCTCCCTGGGCAACCCATTCCAATTCCATGAGAACCGTTCTAAGAGAAGGTTTGAAAGAGGATGTCCATTTTCAGCCCAGGTTGCTGTTGAAGCACAGGAGGTGGAGTAGCAGAAAGAAATGAGTGGACCAGAACACTCAGAATCACAGTAACACTATTCCCAAATATGACAGACACTTTAAACCTTTCAACTCTCCCCTGGTGAGAGCAAGTTGTTTCCCGGTTCACATCAGCTCTGGACCTGAATTGACTTTTTCTTCTGTTTCTATCATTGACCCACAGTGTGTACTCCTTACTCTTCCTCTGTCTAATCTTCCAAAGGGAAGGACTTAGCAGCCCTCTTACAAATATGTCGGGATGAAGAGTTTTAAGATAGTGACATTTACTTTTCTTCTGATCATGAATAAAACCAGGAAACCCTTGGGGAGAAAGGGAGGAAATATATTACACTTGGAGAGATTTAAAAATACAAAGGAAAACGCAAAAACTCTTTCAGCCTTTGGTGCTATATTTAAACCTGCAGAATATATGCCCGGAATTCAGTTTGACTTTTCATTTTGAAGAAGCTTTGTTACAAAATTCTATTAAATCTTCACAAACCTTCCCCAGGCCCCTTTCCCCAGTGAAATTCCAGCTGAAGAGGGCATGGGGCATTTCTGTGCAAATCACAGAATCAGTCAGGGATGGAAGGGACCACAAGGATCATCCAGTTCCAAGCCCCCTGCCATGCCCAGGGCCACCCTACCCTAGATCAAGCTGGACAGAGCCTCATCCAGCCTGGCCTTAAACACCTCCAGGGATGTGGCCCCAACCACCCTCCTGGGCAACCCGTTCCAGGCTCTCACCACTCTCATGCTGAGCAAATTCCTCCTCACATCCAATCTGAATCTCCCCACCTCCAGCTTTGTTCCATTCTCCCTCGTCCTGTCACTACCTGATAGCCTCAAAAGTCCCTCCCCAGCTTTATTATAGGCCCCCTTCAGATACTGGAAGGCCACAATAATGTCACCTGGAAGCCTTCTCTTCTCCAAACTGAGCAGCCCCAACTCTTTCAGTCTATCCTCATAGCAGAGGTGCTGCAGCCCTCTGATCATCTTCATGGCCCTTCTCTGGACACGTTCCAGCAAGTCCACATCCCTCTTGTAAATAGAAATTAGGTTCCCACAAAACAACATACTGCAATTCCTACTTTATTTCAACTATGTTTTGTTTTCTTCTTCCCGATCAGAACTAATATAATCACAGCACTTAGATTGGCAGGATCTATAAGTTATGTCACAATAATAATAGTAATAGTAACTAGAAGGACTGCATCAAGCATCTCTGTTTGTTTAGCCACATCTTTCTTGTAACGTATTTTAATTATTTTTGCTGCCATCTCAAGTTCTTAGCAGTGCTGGAAGGCAACAACTGCAAGTAAATATTTCGTAGCCCTAAAATAAACTTCTGGGAAAGAAACAGCGACCCTGGAGATAATCATTCTAGGAATTTTTCAGGACCCTGTATTCTGTGTTTCATCATGAGGCATTTTGTATTTACTCCCAATATCATTTTGCTTTGCTGTGTTCTCAGCGTCATAGTTCTTCTTCCAATATGCTTCATGTATTTTCCTTGGAACATAATCTTCTTCTGTGTGTCATTTGTCCAAGCAGGCTTTTGCAAATGCAATTTATTTTTCTACTGGTTTATCAAAGAGCACAGCCATCTACCTGGATTAAACGAGCTCATTAGGAAATTAAAACTTTTAGCTGCTTTTAAAACACAGTTGTATTATTTTTAGTCAGCCCTTTTCCTTTCTCTTCCATGCCAAACTCATCAGTCTGCAATATAATTAATTATACACACAGACAAATGAACTGGAACAAAATTACCTTTCTTCTGGGTAATAGATTAGTTTTACTTTGTGCATGCAGAGGTATGTTGTCTTCCTGTTGATGTATCCTGAGGATAGGAAAGAAATTTATGACAGTCCCACTGAAAAGGCTAATGGAAGTCAGATGCATTTTCCTGCCCTCTGGCAGCTTTGTTGGAACCAAGAACAAAATTGGAAAGTTCACTGTGTTGTGATGCTGGACGTTTTAAGTAAATTCCTAAGAATTTTCAGCCAAAGCACTGTGCTCTCATCCATGGAACTTTGACTGATTTCAACTACTGTGGAAGAGTAATTCATAGAAGGGATTTTTATTGCGATTTAGGCACGGGGAATTTTGCAATTAATTCATTAATAGAACCCATCTAATTTATAGATGTATTGAACCAACTCATCAACTATGAATTCATGCCACATGTATCAACTCAACATTTTTCCTCCATTTTTTTCTCTTGTCCACTTCCACTGTAGAACCACAGCACTGACTTATTTTTTAAATCTTGTTCAATTTTTTCAGCTCTAGGGGAAAAAAAAAAAATATTTTTTTTTCATTATTTGCAAGACTGCATTTTTAAACAGATGTTAGACATTTGTCTGCCCAAAGCTTCTGACTTCCAATTTGTTTTCTTTTGGTTTTGGTTTTGTTTTGTTTCACTTTCAATTAAACAAGCCAGTGATACCAGGTTACCAGTTTGAGTGGAGTTTGAAATACTTTGGCAATGTGATGGCTTAACCCATCTATAATATTGCCTGGTGTAAAATTCAAAGGAAATTTCTAATTTCTGAATCGAGTTCAGACTGACATCTAAACACCTGTGAAGGACACCTTAGTGACAGTCAGCCCTGAAAGCTCAGTTATGAGGAGTGTTTTGCTTAACATAACATTGGTAAACATGGATGTGTTAGATGCATGGTGAAGGTGTCCTGCTCTGCAACAAGAAAAGTGTCCTGTCTGAAGAGGAAAACTCAGCTATGTTGCCATGTGCTTACTACAGGAATGAGTGGGATTCCAGTACATGTACAAATCACACTTCAGGATCAGGACTAATGGCCCATGCACGCTAAAAAAAAATTCAGTGTACTCCTAATGCCATTTGCACAACTGCCGAAGAACATTAAGTGGTATTAAAAACAGGCTAAATAATTTCATGGCCATGAAATTTTTTTCTTGTTCCTCAACTTCATTTGACTTTTTGAAAAATGAAGAGAATCACATGGTAGTTTTTTTGTCATAGAAGGATTGTGAAGAAAGATACATTACAGGATGTTAGGAGTTGGAAGGGACCTCCAAAGATTGTTCAGTACAACTCCCTTGCTAGAGCAGGACCACAGGGATGCATCCAGACAGATCTTGAGAGTCCCCAGTGAAGGAGACTCCACAAGCACTCTAGGGAACCTGTTCCAGTGCTCTGTGACCCTTACAGTAGAATCATAGAATTGTCTCGGTTGGAAGGGACCTCAAAGATCATCCAGTTCCAACCCCCTGCCATAGGCAGGGACAGCTCCCACTAGAACAGGTCACTCAAGGCTTCATCTAACCTGGCCTTGAACAGCTCAAGGGAGGGAGCAGCCACAGCGTCCCTGGGCAACCTGTGCCAGTATCTCACCACCCTCAATGGAAAGAACTTCTCCTAACATCCTGTCTAAATCTCCCCTCTGCCAGTTTAAACCCATTACTCCTCATCCTGTCATTACAAGACCTTGTCAATAATCCCTCCCCAGCCTTCCTGTAGGCCCCTTTCAAATACTGGACGGCCTCCTGGAAGCCTTCTCTTCTCCAGGCTGAAAAGCCCCAACTCTCTCAGCCTGTCCTCATAGCAGAGCTGCTCCAGCCCTCTTATTATCTTCATGGTCCTCCTCTGAACTCACTCCAGCAGTTCCATGTCCTTCTTGTGTTGGGGGCTCCAGAACTGCACACAGTACTCCAGGTGGGGTCTGATGAGAGCAGAATAAAGAGGAAGAATCACCTCGCTTGCCTTGCTGCCCACGCTGCTCTTGCTGCAGCCCAGGACACAGTAAAGTAGTTCTTCCACATGTTGAGGTGGAATTTCCTGTGATGTAGTTTGCACCCATTGCCCCTTGTCCTCCTGTTACAGGGCACAATTGAGTTTGTCCCCTCCTTCTTGATCCCCAGCCCCCGGATATTTATAAACATTAATTTGATCCCTTCTAAGTCTTCCTGACAAAACAGCCTCAGGTCCCTCAGACTCTTCTCCTAAGGCAGTGCTCCAGCCCCTTAATTATCTTCATAGCTCTCTGTTGGGTTCTCCCAAGTAGATCCCTGTCCCTCCTGAACTGGGAACCCCAAAACTGAATGTGATATTCCAGGTGAAGTCTCACTATGGCAGAGTAGAGGGTGAAGAGATCCTCCCTTAGTCTGATGGCCACACTTTTCTTAATATACCCTGGGATCTGATTTGCCTTCTTGGCCACAAGGGCACAAGGCAGTGCTTCAGCCCTTAATCATCTTTGTAGCCCTCCTCTGGACTCTTTGGAGTAGATCCCTGTCCCTCCTCCATGAAGTGGGTCCTGCAAGTTTCTTCTCTGAATGTAGTTAACAAGGCAAGTGTTGCATACATCCACTTCAGCCTGTTTTGAGGTAGAAGGAAGAATTAAATGTGTGCTTAATCTGAAGCTCATAGTCAAGTGCTTTGCTGAACCAGTCTCTGTAAAAGCAATCCAGCCTCTTCTAAACAATGTTTCTTTCTTTCTGCATTCCTGACTAGATTGAGTGTGGTACAGTTTAATTACATCAGGGCCACTGAATATTGGCGTTTGGCTCACTTACAGGTAATGCTTCAGATTTTACTGTCCCCTTATCTAGCAGATGTGACCTGTTTGCATTGTATTATTTCACCCTCTGAATAACAGGCCTCCCTTACAGTCAGTTGTGTATGAAAAAAGCGGGAAAACCCATCTCAGAAAGGTATTTTGACAGTGAAGTTGCAGAAAGAGCAGAACTGCCTGCTTTTTTGGTTTTGTTTAAATCAGTCTGAAATTAGGAATTATACAACTTCTCGCTTAGGGAGACACTTCATGGAAAGTGGAATGAAATTCAGAAGTGCTATGCTCATACAAAATGTCATTAAAATCAGTGGAAAACACAGGTGCAGGAAACTAGGCTGGTGGAGACCTATCTTGGAGTTTGGACATATTATTTTGCAAACTACTGAGTAAGATGACTGCTGACTTGTTCTCTGCAGTGAGTGGAGGACAAATCAGAGAATCATAGAATGTTAGGGGTTGGAAGGTACCTCCAGAGATCAATGGGTCCAACCTCCTGTCAAAGCAGGATCACCTAGGGCTGGTCACACAGGAACACACCCAGGTTGGCTTTGGAAGTCTCCAGAGAAGGAGACACTCCACAACAATAAAGAAGTTGCTCCTCACGTTGAGGTGGAAATTCCTGTGTTCTAGCTTATATCCATTATTTCTCGTCCTATTGCAGGGAACCCACTCCTCTTGACACCCACCCCTCAGATATTTATATGGCACTTATAAGATCCCCTTTCAGCCTTCTCTCCAAACTAAACAGTCCCAGTATTTGTTTATAGGAGAAATGTTCAAGTCCCTTGATCATCCTCATAGCTCTTTGTTGACCCAGCTCCAGTAGATCCTTATTTCTTTTGAATTGGGGAGCCCAAAATTGGGCACAGTACTCCAGGTGTGGTCTAACCAGGGCAGAGTGGAAGGGAAGGAGAATCTCTCTAGGCCTGGTGGACACACTAAGGCACCTCAGGATACCACTGGCCCTAGCCAGAAGGGCACATTGCTGTCCATAAATAACTTACTATCCACTAGGACTCCAAGATCTTTTTCCTTTGGAGCTGCTTTCCAGCCTTCCAGAATAAGCCCAAAGAGCTTCATGGGGCTTTCATCTGAGACAAGTCTGTAGAAATACCACCCATATCTGGTAGTCCTGGAGATGAGTAAGTTCTCAATCCCTACTCTTAGCAAGAACTTCCTGAATTGATCTGCAGCTGAGAGTCTCAGGCTCAATTCAGAGGAGTAGGGATGGAATTGGGAAATATTTCATGGATGCCATGCTGCCTTAAAAAAAAATGGAGGAATTTGGAGGTCAAATGAAGGAAAGAAATATCAGCCGAAAGAAATATCAGCCAACATAATGGGCAGGGATAAAAATGACAAAAACTTTTAAAGCTTACTATAGAACTTAGAGGTACAAGTCCTGTTTGTACCATGGACTACATATGTTAGGCTATGTGTACGACTGGGAGGGAGTATTAGAATCGTAGAATGGTTTAGGTTGGAAGAGACCTCAAAAATCATCCAGTTCCAACCCCTCGCCATAGGCAGGGACACCTCCCACTAGAAAAGGTCACTCAAGGCTTCATCTAACCTGGCCTTGAACAGCTCCAGGGAGGGAACAGCCACAACCTCCCTGGGCAACCTGTGCCAGTGTCTCACCACCCTCACTGTGAAGAACTTCCTCCTAACATCCCATTTAAATCTCCCCTCTGCCAGTTTAAACCCATTCCCCCTCATCCTGTCATTACAAGACCTTGTGAATAGTCCCTCCCCAGTCCTCCTGTAGGCCCCCTCCAGATACTGGAAGGTCCTCATAGCATAGAGGTACTCCAGCCCTCTGATTACCTTCATGTCCCTCCTCTGGACTCTCTCCAACAGTTCCATGNGGCTCATGTTGAGCTTCTCATCTAGCCAGCCCCCCAGGTCCTTTTCCTCAGAGCTGCTCTCAGCCATTTGCCACCCAGCCTGGATCTGTGCTTGGGATTGCAGCGACCCAGGTGCAGGACCTTACACTTGGCTTTGTTGAATTTCATGAGATTGGCCTGGGCCCACCCCTCCAGCCTCTCCAGGTCCCTCTGTGTGGATCTCTGCCCTCTAGCAGGTCAACTGTGCCACACAGCTTGGTGCTGTCTGCAAACTTGCTGAAGGTGCACTGATTCCTCTGTCCGTGTCATTGACAAAGATGTTAAACAGCACTGGTCCCAGCACTGACCCCTGAGGGATACCACTTGTCACTGGTCTCCAGGTGGAGACCTCACATCTGCTCTAAAAATCCTCAAATTTCACTCCAATTCAGCTTGCAGAGAGATTAGGCAGACTTCTCCAGGGCTGTGAAAAAAACTGACTGTTATTGTAGTGAGGTATAAAATTAACCAACCTGCAACTGCTCTGCTTGTGCCAGTCCTGTGCAGGCACAGAGTAAGTGACAGTAGTTTTGCTCAACCAAACATTACAGATAACATTTAAAAAAGGCAAGGAGTGTATCTTTAATACTAACCAAAGAGAATAAGGCATACAATAAAAGCAATGAGGAAACAGGGTTTGAGCCGGTAGCTTGACTCCAACCTGATTCTTCCTGTCGATGAGTGCAAATTGGTGTTCTCCCCTTGATAAATTAAATCAAACATTGATGAATATACAAATCAATCTGTCTGAGTGTTTAATGTTTCTTGTATAAGCAATGTCAAAAAAAGACAATATATCCAGGCCCACCCTGCTCTTTATAAATCCTTTAGCATGTTCCTATTTGGAGATGTACATTTTATGGGAATTGATGATTTGGAATAGGTTCATCATTCATCTCACCACAAAAAAAAAAAAACAAACCGAAGAGCAAGGGGGTAAAGGGGGTAGATATGATAAATTGGCAACCACAGGCATCAACATATTTTAATGCTCTTGATCAATTGCTTCCCTCAGACTTTGTCGGCAGTGATAGTTCTCAGGCTTTAATAATACAAAAGCTTTTAAATAAACAATTTTGGGTTTTTCACACGTTTTACTGGGTAGATAGAGTACATTTTTTAAATGCCACAGTGTTAAAAAACCCTTAAAGGTCGCATTTAAGCTGAGATAAGGCTGCACTGTCAGACTTGCACAACAATAAGTGTCTGCCACATTGTTCAATCTGGCTGCCACAAATAATGTTGTAGGAATTCCTACTTTGAAAAAAAAAAACTTCTGCAGTTAGTTAAGATCACAGAATCACAGAACTTTAGAGGTCTGAAAGGACCTCCAGAGATCATCAAGTCCAACCTCCCTGCCATGGCAGGATCCCCTAGGGTAGTTCACATAAGAATGCGTCCAGGTGGGTTTTGAAAGTCTTCAGAGAAGGAGACTCCACAATCTCCCTGGGCAGCCTGTTCCAGTGTTCTATCATCCTCACTGTAAAGAAGTTTCTCCTCATGTTGAGGTGAAACCTTCTATCTTCTAGTTTATAGCTGTTGTGCCCAGTCTTATTGCTGCTGACCAGTGAAAAGAGATTGGCCTCATCCACTTGATGTTCACTCCTCAGATATTTGTACACATTGATGAGATTTCCTCTCAGTCTTCTCTTTTCTAGACTAAACTGCCTCAGATTTCTCAGTCTGTCTTTGTAGGGGAGATGCTCAAGTCATCCAGTCATCCTTTAGACTTTCTGTTGGGCTCTTTTTAGCAGGTCCCTGTGTCTCTTAAACTGGGGAGCCCAAAGCTGCTCCATGGCCAGTTCATGGCTGACCAGCAACAAGTTACAGGTCTGCTGCTCAATTTGCTGTTGAACTGTTTTCAGGTTTTCCATTATTTTCCTGCAATAAAATCCCAAATAATGAGTCCTCTCCTCTGCTGGTCTCCTGGAGATCTTTTCAGAGATACTCTCTTTCCACATACATTTCACAACACTTTCTCTTAAAGGCTTAGGGTAATATTCATTTATATCTTCCAAATTACTTATAAAAAGTGCATCCTTTTCTGTTTGAATCACTCCCTTCCTTTTTCACATCTCTATTTCTTTTTTTTTTTTCCCGACATCTCCCCCGGCTGGATTCTTGTTACAGTTATTAGGACACAAGGTACACTGAAATGAAGAGACATTAAAAGGCTTTATGTTATCCCTTTCTCCTTTGAGATAACATTATCCTACCTAACTCAGGCCGTGTATGCTCCAGGCAATGAGATGATCTATGGGTAACAAGTGGCACAGGAGATCATAGAGTCAGGTTAGGAAAAGTAGGGCTAATTAGTCTGCTGCAGAAACAGAACAGAGTTGCTTTGGAGACAGCTTCACACAGGTGCCCCTGTACTACTGTGGGATGAAGTCTGCATCACTGAGCAATGTTAGGTGGTTGGCTGGCATGGTGGAATGGAGGGGTAATTAACTGATCTGAGATGGAAATTAAAAAAAAAAAATATTGTTTATTAATTTTGGTATTCAGAACTCTCACCACCCCGAGCACTATTTTTGAAATAATAATTGGTTGTCTTCACGATCATGGAAACATTGTACAGATAATAACATAGGATCTAAGGGGGTCTGGACCTGGGGGTCTGGGTTGATGAAAAGCTCAATGTGAGCCAACAGTGTGCACACACGGCCCAGACAGCAACTGTGTGCTGGGCTGCATTAAGAGCAGTGTGGCCAGCAGGGCAAGGGAGGGGATTCTCCCCCTTTACTCTGCTCTTGTTAGACCCCACATGGAGTACTGTGTGCAGTTCTGGAGCCCCCAATACAAGAAGGACATGGAACTGTTGGAGAGAGTCCAGAGGAGGGCCACAAAAATGACCAAAGGGCTGGAGCACCTCTGCTATGAGGATAGGCTGAAAGAGTTGAGGCTTTTCAGCCTGGAGAAGGCTTTGAGGAGACCTTATAGTAACCTTCCAGTATCTGAAGGGGGCCTACAGGAAGGCTGGGGAGGGACTATTGACAAGGTCTTGTAATGGCAGGATGAGGGTTAATGGGTTCAAACTGGCAGAGGGGAGAATTAAATGGGATGTTAGGAGGGGGTTCTTTGCACTGAGGGTGGTGAGACACAGGCACAGGTTGCCCAGGGAGGTTGTGGCTGCTCCCTCCCTGGAGGGGTTCAAGGCCAGGTTGTATGAGGCCTTGAGTGACCTGTTCTAGTGGGAGGTATCCCTTCCTATGGTGGGGGGTTGGAACTAGATGATTTTTGAGGTCTCTTCCAACCTAAACCATTCTATGATCTTCAATGTCTAAGAAATAACTAGCAAAAATACAAACATTAAACTAAATTAAACTGGAAGAGAAGGTTCCTGTGGTCAATATACCACTTTCCAGGATGTTCATCTCAGTTCTTTATCTTACTTTCCGTTGGAAAGTTCCTCTCTAAGGTAACCTGAATCTCACTTAGTTCACACATGTTATCCTTCACCACAGAGAACATACTCTTCTTTTTTTTCCTCGGTAGTCTTTTAGAGACCACTACTCTCAATTCTCCAACCTGCTTTTACCGTTACAGCCATGTTTTTGTGTTGCCTTGTGTTTTTCATATGGGTTCCTCTCACACAATAAACATTTTTTTCATTAATTGCTGAAAACTGCTCAAAATACTCTTGCTGGACAGTGTTCTTGTTGTGTTGAATGAAGGAGAAAGCCTTTGTAAATCAGAGAGCCATAAAATGGCTTGGATGGGGAGGGACCTTAAAGACCCTCTAGTTACAAACCCTTTGCCATGGGCAGGGGCATCTCCTCTCCTATTAGATTGTATTGCTGAAGGCCCCATCCAACCTGGCACTGAACACTTACAGGATTGGAGTCTTCACAAATTCTCTGGGCAACCTGTTCCAATAACTCACCATCCTAATGTCTAATCTAAATGTAGTCACTTCCAGTTTGAAGCCATTATCCTTCATCCTACAACTACACATCTTCGTAAGGAGTCTCTTTCCATCTACCCTGTACTTACCTTTGAGTGCTGGATCTCCCCAGAGCCTTCTCTTCTCCAGGCTTAACAATCCCAGTTTGCTCAACCTGTTTTCATAGGACAGGTTCTTCAGCCCTCTGATAATCTTTGTGGCCCTTCTCTGGACCCGCTCTAATAATTCCACATCGTTCTCATGGTGAGGTCTCATGAGGGCAGAGTAGAGGAGGAGAATCACCTTTCTCATCAGCCTGCTGGCCACACTTATTTTGATGCAGCCCAGGATATGGTTGGCTTTCTGGGCTAGATGGTGGGCTTCTGTGTTTACATGTTCTGATACTCTATGTTTGTGGAGGGAGGTGATCATAAATGATCTTAGAACTTCTAATCTGAACTGCCTGTTCTGTTCAGGGAGCTCTTAATTAGAATCTTATTTCCTTTGTTTTGGAGTTATTAATCATCAGTTTTCTTCAAGACATCTTGTATCTCTGTCCCTGTCTTTCCCCTTCTTTTGAGATCTCTAGGTTTTTTGAGTATTGCTAATTTGATTATGTTAGTGTCCTGCAGGATAGGATACTCCAGCTCTTAAAAACTCCTGAGACATATATGAGAATAGTTTCTCACCCTGAAAAGGAAAGGTTTAGGTAGCTAAAATAAAACCAATTAATATATGCAGGAGATGCACCTATTTCTCTAACGCTACCTTAAAGCCAACAGAATTTCTGAGTCTATAACTGTGACCAAGACAAGAGCAATTTCTGAAAAATTCTGCCTTACTGCAAGATGATCATTGTCCATGCAGATGATAAATGATTTGTCTCTGAGGTTTCTGAGAGGAAAGATCTCAATGAACCATTAGCAGGCCCCTGGTATGTAGTGCTTAAGGGCTCGCCTTTCATTCTACCACGGCTTAGGTCTTACACAGCCAACTGACAAAGATTCATATTTCTGGTGGTCCTGTGACTCAGTGAGGAATGAAATGGTATTTGAAATTTTGAATGCAAACCTCGACTGAAACGACATCCCAGTGTGAAGCAAGCACATTTGTCTTTCGTGACTGGCAAGCTGGATATCTGCTTCACAGCTTTGACTATTAACAGTGAGCTGCTTAGCTGAAACATGACATGCATGCAATGGGATGTCAGTTTTCCTTTCCAGTCTGGAAATGCCAACATTTCCCTCATCTAATTTCTTTGGCTGGGTGAGTTTACAAACTTAATTTATGTTTTGAGAACAATCAAATTTAGATTCAAAGTGCTGTCTAACTTCTTTCTCCTGCCACTCTTTATATGTCTCTGCTCCTGACAAGGAAGAAGATATTACATGAATTTCTGAAAGAAAGGAGTTGTCCTTTCTGGCTTCTCAAGATGAAGTGTACTTCAAGTACCTTACTTGTTCTCTACTGTGTTCAGTAGTGACAGGACTAGAGGGACTGGAGCAAAGCTGGAGGTGGGGAAATTCATATTGGATGTGAAGAGGAAGTACTTCACCATGAGAGTGGTGAGACCCTGGAATGGGTTACCCAGGGTGGGGTGGTTGGGGCCACATCACTGGAGGTGTTTAAGGCCAGGCTGGATGAGGCTGTGGGCAGCCTGATCTAGGGTAGGGTGTCCCTGGACATGGCAGGAGAGTTGGAACTGAATGATCCTTGTGGTCCCTTCCAACCCTGACTGATTCTATGATTCTATTCTATGATTCTGTGACTGAAATAGAGATATCAGAAGTAGTTATTCAATGTCCAAAAGCACTGGATTAAGAGCCACTGAGAGCAGAGCAGGGAATGAAACCCAGTGTAAGTCACTGATCTGAGCATGGAGCAGCCCTGGAAATATAAAGTGTGGGCAGATCAATTCTGCTTCAATCTACACTTCTAAAAACATCCAGCAGCATGACTAAAATTGTGGTGAGTTTCTATGAAGAGACCTTGTGTCATATCCTACAGTCTACAAAGGCACCTTTGCTCATTTTCATGTTTTCATCTATGTAAGTTAATGTAGCATATATCCAGATTCCAGAATTTCAGGAACAGATTTAGCATTTTGTGTCCATGTGATGCTATTGTTGTCCTTTTCTTTGCAGTGAAATTAAAACTCAGTAGTGTGCAGAAATAATTATTTCTGCTCTGGAATTGTGGCATTTTGACTCTCTGGCTGGGAGGGGAAACTGAAATGGAGATGCTAAGATTTGTGCTTAGGAAAGTGGCATTCACAGCAAGAAACAACTAAGGTCCTCTGGGGTCCAATGTCATGGAGGCATGTCATATGTCACTACTGGCTTTCATATTAGTTACTCTTTGCTTGCACTGATGTTATGCTGCCCAGTCTTTTTAACCCTATCGTTTCTCAAGTTTCAAGAAGTTTTCTTCCCTCAAAACACAAGAGTTCATCCTCTGTAAATATTGCTAGCTTGGTATGTGATATGCAGAGGCACAGATTTAAAGTCCGTTCTCATTGATCTTCTAAATTGGGACAGCAATGTGCCCTTGTGGACAAAAAGGCCAATCAGATCCTGGGGTACATTAAGAGAAGTGTGGCCAGCAGAGTGAGGGAGGATCTCTTCACCCTCTACTCTGCCATAGTGAGACCTCACCTGGAATATTGCATTCAGTGTTGGGCTCCCCAGTTCAGAAGGGATGGGGATCTACTTGAAAGAGCCCAACAGAGATCTGTGAACATAATTAAGGGGCTGGAGAGGCTGAGGGACCTGGGGCTCTTTGGTCAGGTGAAGAGAAGACTTAGAGGGGATCTAATCAATGTTTATAAATATCTGATACCTCAGTATCAAGAGGGAGGGGACAAACTCTTCTCAAACTGTGCCTTGTCATAGGACAAGGGGCAATGGGTACAAACTACAGCACAGAAAGTTCCACCTCAACAGGAGGCAGAACTTTTTTCCTGTAAGGGTCACAGAACACTGCAACAGGCTGCCCAGAGAGGTTGTGGAGTCTTCTTCTCTGGTGACTTTCAAGACCTGCCTGGGTGTGTTCCTGTGTGACCTGTGCTAGAATCTATGGTCCTGCTCTATCAAAAGAGTTGGACTCAATGATCTCTGGGGGTTCCTTCCTACCCCTAACATCCTGTGATCCTAGTGATTGAACAACACAAAGAATATCACCTGATAATTCCTACATCATACCTTGTGCATGGCCTGAGACAATACAAGTCAACAATGTGTCATTGTGATATATTTTCTCCCAATATTCAGTTTTTGACTGACAGTGGTGATAATGAAAAGTATCTTACTAAGCATCTCATTTTACTTAAAAAATGTGTCCCCCAGAGACCAGTGCTGGGCCCAGTCCTGTTTAATATCTTTATTAACAATCTGGATGAGAGGATTGAGTCCAGCATCAGTAAGTTTGCAGGCAACACCAAACTGGGGCTAAGTGCCAATCTGATAGAGGGTAGAAGAGATCTGCAGAGGGACCTGGACAGGCTGGACAGATGGGCACAGTCCAGCGCCATGAGTTTGAACAAGTCCAAGTGCCAGGTTCTGCACTTTGGCCACAATAACCCCATGCAGCACTACAGGCTGCTCTTTAGCAGCTAGGCAGAGAGGGACCTGTGGGTACTGGTTGACAGGTGACTGAACATGAACCAGCAGTGTGTTCAGGTGGCCAAAAAGGCCAATGGCATCCTGGTCTGTATCAGGAATAGTGTGGCCAGCAGAACCAGAGAAGTCCTTTTGCCCCTGTACTCAGCACTGGTCAGGCCACACCTTGAACACTGTCTAGTTCTGAGGTCCTCAATTTAAGTAAGATGTTGAGGTGCTTGAATGTGTCCAGAGAAGGGCACCAGGGCTGGTGAGGGGGCTGGAGCACAGCCCTATGAGGAGAGGCTGAGAGAGCTGGGGTTGTTCAGTCTGGAGAAGAGAAGGCTCAGGGGAGACCTTATTGCTCTCAACTACTTGAAAGGAGGTTGTAGCCAGGTGGGGTTGGTCTCTTCTCCCAGGCACCCAGTGACAGAACAAGGGGAGACAGTCTTAAGCTGTGCCAGGGCAGGTTTGGGCTGGATATTAGGAGTAAGTCCTTCACAGAAAGAGTAACTGGCATTGGAATGGGCTACCCAGGGAGGCAGTGGAGTCATCCATGNGCTGGTGAGGGGGCTGGAGCACAGCCCTATGAGGAGAGGCTGAGAGAGCTGGGGTTGTTCAGTCTGGAGAAGAGAAGGCTCAGGGGAGACCTTATTGCTCTCAACTACTTGAAAGGAGGTTGTAGCCAGGTGGGGTTGGTCTCTTCTCCCAGGCACCCAGTGACAGAACAAGGGGAGACAGTCTTAAGCTGTGCCAGGGCAGGTTTGGGCTGGATATTAGGAGTAAGTCCTTCACAGAAAGAGTAACTGGCATTGGAATGGGCTACCCAGGGAGGCAGTGGAGTTATCCATGCCTGGAGGTGTTTAAAAGGAGGTTGGATGGGGCACTTAGTGCCATGGTTTAGTTAATTAGAAGGTGTTAGGTTGGACTTGATGATCTCAGAGGTCTTTTCCAACCTGGTTAATTCAGTGTGATTGTGTGATTCATACAACCCCTCTAAAATACAGCCTGTATTGGTAAGCATGATAAATTTTAGTTACTATATATTCTTGGTGCATATCCAATAAACTTGTAGCATGATATAGTAGATAGTAAAATTGTTAGAGGAAGATTAAGATTAGTTATTGCTACAGAAACAGAATTTTTCAAGGGATTTTTTTAGATGTTGCTTTTATTTAGACTGAAATTACCATGAGAACATCCATGCCTTGGATTTTTGAGAACTTTTCTTCTATTTTCCAAAAAGGACTTCAAACTACAAAAACTCCACATTATGAGAAGGGTTTTACTGAATTTTTTTTTTTTATTATTTTTTGGTGAACAAAGAGAAAGAGCACCTTAAATATATATAAACTAAGAATTTATTGGTGTTAGAACAGTAAGAGTCCTCACAGAATTAACCAGGTTGGAAAAGACCTTTGAGATCATCTAGTCCAACCTATTACCCAACACCATCCAATCAACTAAACTATGGCACTAAGCACCACATCCAGTCTTGTTTTAAACACTTCCCGGCATGGTGACTCATTAGTAGTCCAGATTTAATTACCAAAGAAAATAAGAAAGAATAATAATGTAAATAAATTGTCATCCACACACTTCCCAGTTCCTATCTGTAAAGGGTTAACGTCTCCTGGGGGCAAGGCCAAACATGACTCCAGGTGGTCCTGACTCCTCCCTGGGGGTGGTCTGACCTGCCCCCCAGGTGTCATATTTAGCCCCTCCCACTTCCTTCATGGACCTTCTATAAAGGGAAGTGTGCTGGTTTGAACTAATTGGAGGATTTGAATGAGAAATTAGACTATAGGCTGAGAAAGGAAAACACTGATGATGCTACTTCACTCATAGCTTTACTGAGAAAGAGGAAAAAAAAATTATGATTTGTAACCCAAATATATATAAGTCAGACTGCTTTGAACTGCTTTGGGCTGTGGCTGCTTTTGCATGGCTCTTTCTCTCTGCCTTTCATAGCTGGATCTGAATAATTCCACTAACTTCTTTCCTGCTGCTAATACCCCTGGCCAATCTACCTTTGCCTATCTGCTGCATAAGACAGATGGTGAGATAGGATTAGGGAGGGGGGAAGGTGGTAGAGGTTGTTAAAACCCCCTCTTAGGGACTTTGATCTCTGGGAGGGGTGTGGTGTTTCTGTACTACCTTTTACTGTAAATATCTATTATACATTGTAAATATTTGCTTGTATATTGTGCAAAGCTTCATTTATTAACGTCCAGCCAACTGAGTCCTAGCCTGGGTTATTTCAAAGTGGGGGGAGGGAGAATTGCCAAACCACCACAGGGAGGGGAGCTCCCTGTTCCTCCTCTCTTGCTCCTGCTTCTTCAACAGCCAGCTGCATCCTGCTTTCCTGCTGCTCCTGCTTTTACCACGTGCTCTGCAGCAAACATATGGTGGGAATTCATCTGCATCCACCATCAAAATAACCTCACCATCTGGATCCAACTTCATCCATTTTCATCTACTGGTTGTATACCTATATTTTGTATTTTGTTTCTTTTCCCCATATCTTCTATAATTCCCCTTACCTAAAGTATCTCTTATTTATTGTTAAAGTTGTATTTCCAAATCAAGTTAAGTCTATTTATTGAGCTTTTGGGCTCAGGGGATCTAGCTAAATTAATACACTGCCATTTTCCCCTTGTTGTGCTTCCCCTTTCCCTGAGCCTCAGGGTGCTAAGATCAGTGGTTTCATTCTGATGCTGATGCTAGTGGGATATTCTGGAGACTTGTCAGCTTCTGGAGAACTTTCTAGGGTGCAATATGCAGTTCATGTTGATGATTTCTCTTTCCTCAGCCTAGGTTCCACTAGGGGTCATCTATACATCTGACACACTCTTCACACCTCTTGCACACAGATAACACAGAGCAGTGCACCTGCTCATGGCAGAACACCCAATCTTCTTTTACTGCATTGGATGGACTGTCCTTGCTCTGACATGAACACAGGAGGGAATAGGCTCTCAACAACAACTTAGGAAAAGAATTTTTTTTCCCAAAAAAGGACTGATGTGACTTACTCACCTTGGCAGGATGAAAACAAGCTCCAGAGCAAGAGTCATAGAATCATAGAATGGTTTAGGTTGGAAGGGACCTCAAAGATCATCCAGTTCCAACCCCCCGCCATAGGCAGGGACACCTCCCACTAGAACCGGTCACTCAAGGTCTCATCAAGCCTGGCCTTGAACACCTCTAGGGAGGAAGCAGCCACGACCTCCCTGAGCAACCGATTCTGGTGTCTTGCCACCTGCACTGGAAAGAACTTCCTCCTAACATCCTGTTTAAATCTCCCCTCTGCCAGTTTAAACCCATTGCCCCTTGTCCTATTATAACAAGAACTTGTGAATAATCCCCCCCAAGCCCTCCTGTAGGCCCCCTTCAGATACTGGAAGGCTACTATAAGGTCTCCTCAAAGCCTTCTCTTCTCCAGGCTGAAAAGCCCCAACTCCCTCAGCCTGTCCACATAGCAGAGCTACTGCAGCCCTCTGAGCATCTTCCTGGCCTTCGTCTGGAATTGCTCCAACAGTTCCATGTCATTCTTCTGCTGCTGGCTTCAGAACTGCACACAGTACTCCAGGTGGGGTCTGATGAGAGTAGAGTAAAGGGGGAGAATCCCCTCCCATGCCCTGCTGGCCATGCTGCTCTTAATGCAGCCCAGGACACAGGTGGCTGTCAGGAAAAAATTAGTTCTTTAGGCAAATATAGTGGCCATTGTAGGTTGTAACTTATGTGCTTAATATACAAACCAATGCATTTTGCATCAGCATCTGGGTATGTGCTGCTAACAAACATCTTAATCCTGCAGCCCTAAGGCATTGGGTTTTGTCTTTAAGATATGTGATGCACAGTACTGGCAGAGGTTGTTTTGTTTGTTTTTTTTTCTTATTACGTTTTTTCTTTTTCTTATTTTGCCTTTTCTGTTCTTCTTTTCTTTCTTTCTTTTTCTTGTTTTGCCTTTTTCTTTTTTGGTCTTTTTTTCTTTCTTTTTTTTTTTAACCTTGTTTTTTCCCTTCTTTTTTGCCTTTTTCCCTTTCTTTTTTTTTTTGCCTTTTCCCTTCTTTTTTGCCTTTTCCCTTCTTTTTTGCCTTTTCCCTTCTTTTTTGCCTTTTCCCTTCTGTTTTGCCTTTTCCCTTCTGTTTTGCCTTTTCTTTTTTTGCCTTTCCCCTTTTTTTTAATTGTTTTTTCCCTTTCTTTTTTTTTTTTTTTGCCTTTTCCCCTTTTTTGTTGCCTTTTGCTTTTTTAAAAAAAATATTTTGCGATAATAGCTGTGTATAATGTTATAGCATATGGAAAAGCAGAAGTCAAAGGTTTCCCTGGGCTTGAAGAAGGAGAAACTGGTGTGTTGTCTCCCTCTGGGTTTGTTTAGTAGATGACCAGAATCCATAAGCAGTGTGGCTGCTGTTCTATCTGTGTCCTGGCTAGTAATTACACTCATTCAAGAGCATGAAAATTCTTCCAACAAGAATGTGAATGAACAACTCTCAGGCTTTATAATAGATGATTTTTAAAAAAAAAAAGAAAGAAGATTAGAATTTTTCTATGGCAAATAACAGACCATTTCCTTAATATGCAAAACATCTATTTTCATGCAAGCTGTGCTTGTGTAGTTTCTCTGGACAGGAATCCAAAGCAGCTGTGCTTTTCTATTTGAGTTCCTCTGCAGGTTATAATGAAGCATGCTTCCCAAACTACTGAACAGCATTTAGGGCTCTATTTTTAATCTTGTCATTCTTTTCTTGTCCCAAACTGCTCAAGTTTTTGTACCTTGTGGATTTTAAGTTGCCAATAGAATTAATAAAAAGAAGGAAGTGAGGAAAGACAGAATCCTGTTGTTCCACAATGCAGCCAAGCTCCTATCACTTTCCTCCTGTTAACCACATGCTGCAAGCAGATGCCCTCTCATGTTGCTTAAGGGCGAAGGGTACAAAAGCAGAAAAGTTCTCACTAGACCAAAAAAGCAATCAAAAAAGATTGAAAGTGCCCAGGAACCATATCTGTGTGGGCAGAAAGAATATGTCCTAGATGCTATTCTATGTGATTCCAGTGTGTTCGCAGAATGCCAGTCAGGTGAGTAATGAGGGGAATTGGTTGGTTCGTTGCCAGACTGGAAAACTATCACTGTAAGAAATAGTTTCCTTTCTCAAAAGAGACATTTCCTGAAATTAAATGTGCCATTTTGAAAGAGCCTGAGCGCTTCCTTTAGAAATCACTGGTACAAGGTGGTTTAGCTTTACCAAATCTGGATGCCCAGGTGTGAAAATGCGCAAAGGGTATGGGCTTGTTCTCAACACAACAACACAGGAGAGTTATTGAATAGACCATCTGCCTAAAAATGAAAAATGAGATCATCACCCAGCTCCAACAGGCTATGAGCAGCCACAATGCTAATGAAGAATGCTGGAGGAAGGAATTCTGCAGTCCTGTTCACCTTGCAGGAAATCTGTCCCTGTCCTTTCCATCTCGCCTGGCCTGCCTCAGGGTGCCCTAGGACTTCTCAAAGCTTATTGTGTTCATTTGCCAACAGCTCCAAAACAGGCATCTGCTGCTTTACGTTTTTTCTCTTTCTCTCTTTCACTGTGGGCCTGATCTTGTGGAAAACTAGGAAGAAATCTCATCTCTGTGGAAGCTGTAGCACTGTGTCAGTCTAAGTCCTGAGGGAGAAAGCACCTCAGGACTTCCTGATGCAGAGGTAGAGGACTGATCAGACCACTTCCAAGAGAGCTATGTTCATGGCTCATGCTGGACCTAGTGCTGCCTGTCTCCAACATTTGCTCTTCTCCACTGACAGAAGATTAGTTCCTGTGGTAACAGTAAGGACTATACTCCGAAGGATATGAATTAGCATTTCATCATGCTTACCTGCCATACCTTACCTCATAAAAATTCCATTTCTTCAGAGTATTTCCCTATATTTTAGTGACACTCTCCCCTTCAGCTTTTACCATCCTGATATTGAAACTTATTCCCTGAAGCATTTATCGAGTATGCGTCACGAGTTGAATGGATTAGGAACATAATTGCTCTTATCATATTAAAAATTTGACTGACAGCACTTAGCCATTTTTATTCTTTTACTTTTTTATTTTTAAGTGAGCCACAATGCAGAAAATATTTAAAACCCCACCACAATCCAACAAACCAAACTTCTCCTGTCAGCTGCATCTCAGGATATGAAATTTACTGACTTTTGTTGTTGTTTTTTTTTAAATTTCTTGCTGGGTAAGAAATGCCCAGGAGCAAGTGCCCAGTGGAAAGGGCTAGCCCCCTGCTGAGATTTGTACTTTTTTAGGCTGTTAATTTAATATACTGTATAATCTAACAATTTGTTTCCATACGAATGCAGAATTTACTTGGAGAGTGGGAGAGGAAGGTTGCTAATACATCCTGTACAAATATGGGATCCTACTACCTGATGCTGTATAATTGCCTTGGCTGAGAGAGAATATTTTTGCACTGAGGTGACTATTTTTTTGCTGGTTTTTCCCAGAAAATATTTCTTTTTTTAACTTGCAGGTTTAGCCTGTTTGAATTGGTGATGCTGACTGATAATGAGCAACAGAAAATAACAGGGTGGGGGGGGATGGAAATTGAAAACCCAGACCTTTGTGATCAGATCTTTTCAAAGGAGGGGTAAGAAATGGTTTAAAGATGTGACCCTACCAAACAGAGGATAAAACCCTATTTACTTAGAGGTGGTTATAGTTGTCATTGGACTGCCATTTTTCATGGTCTTTTTCCTCTCACTGCATAGCATTAAAACACTAATAGTAAGGGATCAAATCCAAATATATAATGGGTTGGAGGGGTTTTTTTTGGCATTTGATAGCTGAAATCAATTATTTGCTGAGTTTCCTTGGGAGATCAGTGAACGCTGCAAACCCTACAGCGTGGCTGTGACCATGACATGTTCCTTAACAAATGAAGTTAATAACTGCATGCTGATATATATCAAGATTTTTCCTAAGGAGGCAGCCCCATGCTGGTTCCTATTTTATGTATGCACTGCCTGCATGATTGAGAGTTAGTCCCAAGATTTGCAAGGATGAATTCAAGTATATGCGACAAGTACCACTGATAATATATGGCTGTGGGCAATACTTTACTACCTACTTTGCTACCTGAAGGACCCCTACTAGCTAGTGAAAATCATGATAGGCTGAAGTAGAAAGCCAGGCCCAAAGGAAACTTTCAAGATAATTTAAGAGTATTACATACATTCATCCATGTACTCAGAAGACATTTATATTTCCCCTCATGCCTGCTGATATAGTTAGGTAGGAGAACCCATCTCAAAGGAGGAGGATGCTCTTTATGAGTAGAAATTCCCTCCACACTTGCTTTCACCCCTGAGATATATGTACCTGCAATGTGGCAGGAGTTCCCAGAGGAATGGGAACAGGGAAGGATGTGTCTCTTCTGACTGCAAATATAGATGAGAAATTAGAAGAGGAAGAAGAAACACTATCAACCAGCAAATGCAGCTGCCAGATTTCCCAGCTTTGATTTTTATCATCTGTACAGAAACCTCTGACCTTCCCTATTGCCTCAAGGATGGTGATCAGGAATGTGATGAGTCCCACTGTACAAAGTAATCTATAATTTAGTGGAATCTTTAATTCTAGTGGGATAGCTCAATGTATCAAAGTTAATTAATGGTAATGAGCTTGAAAGGAAAGAAGTGGAGAGAAAAAGAGATCTCCTTACCTTCCTCTTCCCATTCAACATGATTTTCTTCTATGTTTTGTTTTTTGTTTTTTTTCATTCCATTGTCCCTATTTGTCAGCCCATAGGTGAACCTGGATCTCTAACAAAGAGCATTCCAGAAGGGGGTCAATGGTTTCATGTTGATTTTTTATCTCATATGGTCTTAGTTACCTTACCAGTCCACAGCTAATGGACTGAAAAGGCTGTGGCAGTTTTTACATCATTTACTTCTGAGGCATTAGCATCTGGATGTTTTCTCTGTTGAGTTTGGGGGGACTTTTAATCACCAAACAGAACAATCCATTTTGTGTGTGTGTGTGTGTGTGTATATGTGTATATATATATATTAGAAAAAACTTAGTTAAAACTTTGAGACTAGGGTTAACTTGTTCTCTTATTTCAGTGAGAAACAGTTGTTCCAGTCCTCCCCTAAATGAACTTCAGAGGGTGTGTAAACCCCGTGTTTAAGAGACAGTCATAGTAGAGCAAAGTATTCCACAGAAAAATGTAAAGAAGAAACATCCTCACATGGAGTTAAGCATGTGGAGCGTGGCCATTCAAAAATGATAGCAAATATTCTGGTTAACTTGAACAATTAATATGACCTATGACCTTGTAAATACATTATTTGGGAATAATTTATCCCTTTTACCCAGTAAGATGGTCAAAGTGTTTTCATTATCTGTAGTGCTGTGTGCAGTTCTGGAGCCCCAACACAAGAAGGACATGGAATTGTTGGAGTGAGTACAGAGGAGGGCCACAAAGGTTATCAGAGGGCTGCAGCACCTCTGCTATGAGGACAGGCTGAGGGAGTTGGGGCTTTTCAGCCTGGAGAAGAGAAGGCTTCCAGGAGACCTTATAGTAGCCTTCCAGTGTCTGACGGGGGCCTACAGGAGAGCTGGGGAGGGAGTATTCACAAGGTCTTGTAATGACAGGACGAGGGGGAATGGGTTCAAATTGGCAGAGGGGAGATTTAAACAGGATGTTAGGAGGAAGTTCTTTCCAGTGAGTATGGTGAAACACTGGAACAGGTTGCCCAGGGAGGTTGTGGCTGCTCCTTCCATGGAGGTATTCAAGGCCAGGCTGGATNAGGAGAGCTGGGGAGGGAGTATTCACAAGGTCTTGTAATGACAGGACGAGGGGGAATGGGTTCAAATTGGCAGAGGGGAGATTTAAACAGGATGTTAGGAGGAAGTTCTTTCCAGTGAGTATGGTGAAACACTGGAACAGGTTGCCCAGGGAGGTTGTGGCTGCTCCTTCCATGGAGGTATTCAAGGCCAGGCTGGATGAGGCCTTCGGTGACCTGTTCTAGTGGGAGGTGTCCTTGCCTATGGTAGGGGGTTGGAAATGGATGATCTACATTGGTGGAAGAACCGTGTGTCTAATGAAAGCAAAAAGCACATGTCTTAAGGTTTTCCTGGAGGTGTTCCCAGAACATGGTATAATCTTGATGCTTCAAAGTGAGTTTCTTCCTTCTGAACAGGCCATTGAGATTTCTCCTTGAGAGAAGTCTCCACAGCCATTAGCTGGCAGGATGTAGATGAGTCTGTGAGAGCTAAAAGCACAAACCACTGCTACTTGGGTTCAAGAGAAACTTCTGCAGGCAGCCTCAGACTTGGATATTTTTTTTACTCTTTACCCATTCCATGAGTATCTGAAGGGGGCTTACAAAAAAGCTGGGAAGGGACCTTTTAGGCTATCAGGTAGTGACAGGACTAGGGGGAATGGAGCAAAGCTGGAGGTGAGGAAATTCAGATTGGTTGTGAGGAGGAAGTTCTTCATCATGAGAGTGGTGAGAGCCTGGACTGGGTTGCTCAGGGAGGTGTTTGGGCCACATCTCTGGAAGTGTTTCAGGCCAGGCTGGATGAGGCTGTGGGCAGCCTGATCTAGGGTAGAGTGTCCCCGGCCATGGCAGGGTGGTTGGAACTAGATGATCCTTGTGGTCCCTTCCAACCCTGACTGATTCTATGATTCTATGACTAAGTACTCAGTTCTTCTGGAGGTGTCTAAAGAAACTCATTACCTAAATTATTGATAGGAGATTACAGACTTTATTTAAAATAGACGTACATATATTTAAAAATTTTTATTCCACCTCTTAAATAATAATGATATTTTTATTAAAGAAAGCTTTTTTTAAAAAATCAATTTAATTCTAGTTATAGAATCTTAGAGGTGGAAAAAAAAAAGGAGTATGAAACTGTTAAGATTTTCTATGTGACCAATGATGCCATACACAAGAGGCAATAATCCTAGTTTCAATTCCCAGTCGTTGAAATCACAGATTCACAGAATGTGAGGGGCTGGAAGGGACCTCAAAAGCTCATCCAGTCAACGCCCCCTGCCAGAGTAGGATCACCTATACCAGATCACACAGGAGTGCATCCAGGCGGGTTTTGAATATCTCCAGAGAGAGAGACTCCACAACTCCCCTGGGCAGCCTGTTTCAGTGTTCTGTCACCCTCACAGGGAAAAAAAATCTCCTCATGTTTATATGAAACTTCCTATCCATCAAATAAGGGAAAAGGCCCAAACTCTTCCTTTCCAGCAATTGCATGTTTCCACAGCACCAAACAAAGAGGGCATGGAGTCCTTTACTTAGTATTTTCTGTACCCTGAATGAACAGATTAAACACAAAGCAAGCTACAAACAGCAGACATTTCTAGACATGATTGTTGTGGTAAGTCTAAATAGGCCTGAATGTGTCCTGCCCAGACATGTTCCCCTGCTCTCCCTTTTTTGTGCTGGGGCGGGAAAGGAAAAAGCTCTGGTTTCACCTAATATGATTGAGCTTTGCTAGCTGCCATTCTGATTGGCTATTCTGTGTCCAAAAGCCCATTAGTCTTGGACTTACATTGATAAACAGAGATGAGCAGGTAATACAGGGGCTCTGCCAGTATATTCGTACCTGCTGCTACTGCCATTGTTGCTTCTGCCTCAGAGTGCTCTCACTGCATCCTGCCTACCCCTCTGCAAGTTTACAGCTATTGGGAGTCAAGAGGAATCGGGTCAGAGACCCCAACTTCCTGAGAAATGAGCCTGGGGGAACTCCAAAGCTTTGAAATCACCAACAGCATCCCTGCCATGTGCTTTGGGCACTGTCTCATACTATAATACAGCCCTGGAGATCCGGAGAGACTACTTTGTGAGGAAACACTCAAAAGCTTCCTAGCAAATCTCTAGCAAAAATTCTGTAAACTCTTAGGTGAATCTGAGTACCTTTTGTCTTAGGAGCAGGAAGGAGCCTCTCTAGTCCCCTGATGGGCAAGAAGTATAAATAAACTAAGAATCTCTTTCCAGTTTCAGGTGTGATATTTGTTATATTGTTGCTAGTTATATTTCTTAAGTGTTCCAGACTCCCCGTTTATCTCCCTCTGTATAATGTTTTCATGACCATGTGAAGAAAACAGGATTATTAAAAATACTGTTTGGTAGAGGGTTTCTGAACAGCAAAATTAATAAACTATATTAATTTTCAAAATGCCATCTTGCACTCACATCTAACTGTTACAGTGATGTAGGACTTACTCCTTTCTTTCCATCATGGTGCTATGGCACTAAGCTATAGACTTGGGCTGGCTCCATTCAAAGAGGTGATCAGATTAGAATCATAGAATCAGTCAGGGTTGGAAGGCACCACAAGGATCATCTAGTTCCAACTCCCTTGCCATGCCCAGAGACACCCTACCCTAGATCAGGCTGCCCACATCCTCATCCAGCCTGGCCGTAAACATCTCCAGGGAAGTGGCCCCAACCACCTCCCTGGGCAACCCATTCCAGGCTCTCACCACTCTCATGCTGAAGAACTTCCTCCTCATGTCCAGTCTGAATCTCCCCACCTCCAGCTTTGCTCTATTCCCCTTAGTCCTGTCACTCCCTGAGAGCCTAATAAGTCCCTCCCCAGCTTTCTTGTAGGCCCCCTACAAGATACTGGAAGGCCACAATAAGGTCACCTGGGAGCCTCCTCTTCTCCCAACTGAACAGCCCCAACTCTTTCAGTCTGTCCTGTCTAGCAGTTCTCAGTACCTATAGCTCCAAGTGACTTTAAGCCGATATTAATCTTTCTGAATGGTCTACTAAAGTTTGCAGCAATGGCTCCAGAGTATTGCAGCCAAGATTTTTAATTCTTTTTTTTTTTTCCCCCTAATGCAATTAACACCACTATCCATTTGTCCCTGGAATGTTTTTCTGCATTGTACTCTCCTGCCACCCCGATGTTCTTGCTGCAGTGTCTAGTTAATTAGCACTTGCTCTGTCCTCCTGATACTTTGATTTCAGTCTCATTACATTATGCAAATCTTCATCTTTGCTGAGTCTGCTACGTTTTAGGCTGCATGCTGAAATAATCAAAACCCCTCTGCATCCCATTGTCAGTGTCCTCTCCCTTGCTGGGGTTTATTAATTTCTTTGCACGTGTGTGTGTGTGTATGTGTATGTGTACTTCCTCATTTAGAAGCAATTGAGATTTTAATTTCAGTTTCCATATAAACAGCAACATTGTCATTCTAAGTAAGTGGCATGAAATGTCCAGGTTTAATTTTCTAAGCATTTCTGCCTGAACCTCTTCTCTTGAGAAGATAAAGTTACCAGCCTTGTACTGAGTATCATCCATCCTCATTCATGGGGGCCAAGGGCTGTGTATCTAATCTTGTAAACTACAGTAAAAAAACATTATTTCAACATCTGACAATGAAATATTAAACTGAATTATAAACCTGAAGCTTTCAGCTTGAGATGTAAGCCTAAATAAACAGTTTGGGGAGGGTAATCATATGGTGTCACTCCATTACTGCAAATAGCAAGAGCAAATAATAAGTAACTTTTTTTTTTTTTTTTTTTTTTTTTTAACACACTAAGATCTCCAGTATTCTGTTCAAAGTACCTGAGAAAACTGATTCCTCATTCAAGGACTTTTTCAGTCAGACACACTTAGAGGCTGTTGCATATATAGACCCTGAAAGAAGGAAATGTTGAGGAGGGCATCAAAATTAGAATTTTTTATTTTTTTTAAATTAAAATGCAATCTAGTGGACTGTAGAAAGTCCAATATTCAGCTTATTTGCTTGTTTCTGGTTGTCAAACAAGTGCCATAACAGGATGATCAAGATAAATGGGATTACAGGTAAACTTGCATTTTCATAGTGCCACATTATTTTGCTTTATTAATTATGATGACTGCAACTAGAAGCCTTGAATAGTGAAAACAGACAATGTTTAAACATGGTTAATGTAGAAAACCATCTGTCCATCAGAAATACCTCCTGTGAGTTAGACCTGTTTTCTTGAATATTAAGTGCAGATCTCTCCTTTTACCTTTCCATGCTTACTGTGTGCAGTTCTGGAGCCCCCACCACAAGAAGGACATGGAACTGCTGGAGAGAGTCCAAAGGAGGACCACGAAAATGATCAGAGAGATGGAGCAGCTCTGCTATGAGGACAGGCTGAGGGAGTTGGGACTTTTCAGCCTGGAGAAGGGAAGGCTTTGAGAAGACCTTATAGTTGTTTTCCAGTATCTGAAGGGGGCCTACAGGAAGGCTGGGGAGGGACTACTCACAAGGACGAGGAGGAATGGAATAAAGCTGGCGGAGGGGAGATTTAAACAGGATGTTAGGAGAAAGTTCTTCACAGTGAGGGTGATGAGACACTGGAACAAGTTGCCTGGGGAGGTTGTGTCTGCTCCCTCCCCAGAGGTGTTCAAGGCCAGGCTGGATGAGGTCTTGAGCATCCTGATCTAGCAGGAGGTATCCTTGCCTATGGTAGGGGGTTGGAACTGGCTGATCTTTGAGGTCTCTTCCAACCTAAACCATTCTATGATTCTATGATCCTTTAGAAGACCCTCATGGAGCAGCAGACACTGGGTTAGAAGGTCCTGTCTCTTCTTCAGGCCAAAAAATGTGGAATTGGAGGACAATACAGTTCATTTGCCTATAGTCAGTAGAACTGTTAGCCATCAATGATGCTATTTTTGGTTTTCATAAGTTTGTTCACATGAGATCACAGAGACTTTTGTCATCTTTACTGTGCTCATTATCCAACACTAATTCTTGCAATCTTTGGACCCCGGCAGTATCAAAGTAGTATTTCCTTCCTTTTCCTTCTGCCTTTAAGCTGCTCTTTAGAAAACAACATTTTGAAGGCAAAGATGAAACAAATGTCATTTCCTTATTTGTCTTAACAGAACCAACTCTGAAGAGAATGAATCAAACTGCTAATTATATATCAGCTTACGCTCAGAGATTAAAGAGAAATTGTTACTGTGAGAGACTTCTCAGGCATCTTTTCAGTAATGCTGGACTGGAGGGCATACCCAAATGAGTAAAACGGGGTGAAGTGGCACAGATGACACTACTTGGGGATTTGCAGTGATCTGTGATGATGAAAGCAATAAGATCAGTGGCAGACAGACAGAAATTATTATTTGCTAATTCTCTGAACTGCTGCGACAGTATTTCCAACTCCACAGGAGACAGTTCAGGCTTTTGAATGCAAAAAGTGTCCATGTTATCTCACCATGGGAGATCAGCAATTTGACTCTGAACAAGAGCTCATAAGGTCACCCCGAGTTGGCTGGAAGATAAACTGAGATTTGATGGAAAACACCTGTAAAAAAAAAAAGAGAAACATATTCTGTGTCATGAAGTTGTATAGGAAAGTCTAAAGGTTTAAGAATAATTAAGAAAGTTGAGAATCTTGTTTATTGTCCTCACTGTAGGGTAAGGAAAGGTCCGGATCAGACCAAACCAGCCCTAGTTCATGAAAGGCAGGTCCTGACTGACCCTCATATCCTATGACCAGGTGACCTGCCAAGAGGATGAGGGAAAGGCCGTGAATGTTGTCTGCTTGGACTTTGGTAAAGCCTTTGACATCATCTTCCACAGCAGTCTGCTTGAGAAATGTTTGGCCCATGGCACAGACAGGTGGACTCTGCTGGATTACAAACTGGCTGCATGGCCAGGCCCAAAGAGTTGTGATAAACAGAGTTAAATCCAGCTGATGGCCAGTCACAAGTGGTGTCCCCCAGGGCTCAGTTCTGTTTAATATCTTTAAGAATTATTTGGATGAGAGGATCAAGGGCACCATCAGCAAGTTTGCAGACAACGCTAAATTGAGCACAAATGTTGATCTGCACCAGGGTAGGAAGGTACTGCAGAGAAATATGGACAGGTTAAATCTGTGGGCTGAGGTCAGCAGAATGAATTTTAACAAGTGCTGAGTCCTACACTTTGATCACAACAACCCAAAATAATGCTACAGGCTTGGTGAGGCATGGCTGGAAAGCAGCCTGGTGGAAAAGGATCTGGTGATGCTTGGGGATGGCCAGCTGAACATGAGCCAGCAGTGTGCCCAGGTGGCCAAGAAGGCCAGTGGTATCCCTACCTATATCAAGTCCAGCAGGAGTAAGAAGTGGTCATGCCCTTTTAATCAGCCCTGGTGAGGGCACAGCTTGAGTACTATCTCCAGTTCTGGGTGCTACAGTACAGGAAAGACATTGAGGTCCTGGAGGTCTCCAGAGAAGAGATGCAAGGCTGGTGAGGGGTTTGGAGGGCACATCATAGGAGGAAAGGCTGAAGGACCTGGGGTTGTTTAGTCTGGAGAAAAGAAGGCTAAGGGAGAGCTTTTTGCTCTCTACAACTACCTGGAAATTTATAGGAAAAGAGGAAATGGGTTTAAGTTGTGCCAAGGGAGGTTTAGATTGGACATTAGGGAAAAAAAACCTTTACTGAGAGAGTGGTGAAGCATTGGAACAGGCTGCCCAGGATGGTGCTGGAGTCACCATCCCTGGAGGTGTTCAAGGAGTGTGTAGATGTGGCTCTTCAGAGCACAGTGTAGTGGTCATGGTAGTTGGGCTATGGTTGGACTTGATCACCTTAAAGATCTTTTCCAACCTTTATGATTCTGTAACGTCATAAAGTACTATTGACTATTCTGATGCATCAGGAATATGAGTTAAAACTTGTAAGATGTTTATGATCTCACATATCATTTGCAAGTGTCCTGAGGAGTTGATGGGAGTCATCAGGCTGAAGTGGGTATCCAAGCCTCTCTCAGGGGTAAGAATCTGCTTTGAATCGTTGTCACCTCATTGTTTTCAGTGATCTTCTGCAGCTGTGAACTTGAAACAGATGTAGGCTGTACAATGACAGTATGCTGTGGTCTAGGCAAGACTCCTGTTGAGATGAACAGTTTCTCATCACAGGAGATAATACAGCTAAGGAGGAAAGGGAAGAGTAGAATGAACACTTGGCTAACTTGTTTGTTGAGTGACACTGGGATTCTGACAGAAGCTGTTAATTAGGAAATCATTTATGCACTGATTAGCAGCACTTGTATTGAAGCCAGCAGAGTGTAGCTTTATAGTATACTTGTGTTGTCAATTACCTGCCTAATAGGCTTATAATTGAAACCACTATTATCGTGTAGTTTCCATAATAGGCAATAAACACTGTAAAATAATGCGTGAAGCCCCTCCACGTCTATAGAGAGCATGTGTAAATCATGTAATCAACAACAGCCTACTTTGTGAATCTCAAAAATTGATTAAAAATAATGACACTTCCCCAAGGAACTTTTCAAAGAACTGCCTCTAACATTCAGGAACTTCTGGATGAGACTCCGGATCTTCAAATAATGGCATTGAGCCAGAACTCTTAAAGGCTTATCCTAAGCCTATGAACTCAATGGGAAGTTTGACTTAACTTCATGGAAGGTGCACCAGGCCTTTCAAAGACAAAGCATGCCCATACCTGGTGCAGTACTTCATGTTGCTGAACTTCACTGGCAACAAAAAAA